>OV725082.1:78034499-78634499 GCA_928085145.1 Nezara viridula
AATTTATTTTCACATGTCTATTATTATTCCCTTATCATTTGTATTTCATAAGTTCGAATTCTCTCAGATCTAATTAGAAATTAATCAAAATTACATCAGTACGACCAAAGATATGGTGCTTTGAACTTGGTGTTTATGTCTTAAAATATATTTTGCCCACATTCTTATTATATATATTTTGCCCACATATATATATATATATATATATATATATATATATATATATATATATATATATATATGAAATAAGGCTTTTTCATAAGAATGTGGGCAAAATATATTTTAAGAGGCATAAACACCAAGAAATATATATATATATTTCTTGACTACTGAAACTTTCAGATGTTTATTTGAAGTATAATTGAAGGGTTTACTAATTTTTTAATGAATAAAAATTATAATAAGTGTGAATTATGGTTGACTGTAGTGAATAATTGAAGAGAAGAATAGTTTGGATGATCAGTAAAAAAAAAAAGTTAATCAGTTCTTTTATACTAAAAAATGCTAGAGCTATACATAGATTAATTTGAAGTTACTAGGGTGTCATATATTCTTAGTAAGTTGATGCTACATAGTATGTTTAATTTTTGCATTCATATATGTTATTCTATAAATGTATTAATAATTGAATTTATTTGTATGTAATGATTTTTTTCTGATCTTTTCTGTACTTTTTAAAAATTAAAGTTTATTTAAAATGTACTTTATTTATTTATGATGTTGAGCTGAAGGGAAATTAGAATAAAATATATAAAATTGTTATTACAATATTGTACACATAAATTGTGCTATTATTGATATGAAAAAAATTCGTTTGTAAACTTACTACTATCCAGAAATGACTCTAGTGGTTGAATAAGCCAAATAGTTGTAAAAGAAATAAATATTTTAAATATTATCAGTATATTGTTCCTTTTCTCCAAATTGTGCTGTTGTTATTTAGAAAAAAAAAAATGTTTTTGTTGAAAAGTATAGAAATGAGCCCAATTTTATTTTATTGTTAATATTTTGTTGCAATAAAATAAAATTTGTAATAGCAACAATATTTTTCTCAAATCCTTAAGTCTATAAATTGTAAAAATAAATTTGATGATAGCTGTATTTGAACACAAGATTTGACATATTTATCCTTTACAAAGCTTTTACCTTTGGTTTTCTGACTTGATTACTTAATCTGATCCATCTTCTTTCTTTCTAATCAAATGAACTATATAAATATTCTTAAATAAAGTCTTTTATACTAAAAATACTAGAGCTATACAGAGATTAACTAGAAGTTACATCGTTGCCATATGTTCTCAGTAAGTAGAAAATACACAGTATGATCTTTATTTATTATGATTAATAAATATATTAAGAGTCTTTAAAAAAGTAAACTTCATTACAGGATTTATGAATGATCTGGAGCTTTATATATATATATATATATATATATATATATATATATATATATATATATATATATATATATATATATATATTAAGTGATATTTTATGAAATTTAAAACCTAATTATTTTGATAAATTTTTCCTCTGTGAAATCAAAACATTGTGTATTTATGTTAGTGTAACCACATTTTATTGTTAGTGACTTTTTACAACAAATTTATAATGAATTGAAAATATATTTATATAGAAAAGCACATTTTAATTTTTCCCAATATGCATAATTTATTGAAAGAATCAATGAAAAATAAGCAAAACAATAAAAATGGTGAGGATACAATCCATCAGCCAAGAGATCGAGATTTTTACTTATACTTTCACTAGCTGCTGACCCATGAGAAAATTCCGACTAAGTTTAGGTTTGTATGAGATTTTAAAATATTAAAAATTCAGAACATAAATAATTTACATACAGTCATATTTGTTCACAAAAAGATTAAATAAATCTTAAAACATAATTTATTAGTTTTATAAAAAAAATAAAATAAAAAAAATTACACTTCTATGGAACAAATCTTACTTGTTTATAATGTTAATTAAAATTCAACTTCTGCTGGCACAGTAATATCAGACATAAAATCCTGTAAAAAAATATAAATTCAATGGAGAAAAAAATATTTCAATTAGTTTAAGTCATTTATTTTGGAATCTGAATAACAAAAAATAATATTTAATGTATACTGTAAATGATTAATTACAATTTTAATAAACAGTTTATTCATATTGGAATTGGAACAAAATAACAAAAAAAAATTATAAACCCAAAAATTTGTTGTCTCTTTAATATGTAAATTCATTTCAATAATGCGAAATTCTGCCGTTTTTTTAACACTGCCAACAACCGTTTGGAAACTCTTCTTACTAAATTAATTAAAGTACTCTCTGCATGTTTTCCCAAGCTTGTGTGATCCTTTCTTTGAGCTCATTAATATTTTGGACTTCTGGCTTCTTAAGGTCCTAGACTTCTCCAGAGATGATTTCTCGCAAATTTTCAATCGGATTGAGGTCCGGACTAAGAGCTGGCCAATCCAAAACATTGATCCGGCAATGCTGAAACCATCCTTTTGTAGAGTGTGCTGTATGAATTGGCAAGTTATCCTGCTGAAAAATGATTTCTTCTTCTTGCAGCATGTAATAAGCGGCAAAAGGAACTCATCTGGACCATCAGTGTTAATTTTTTTGCTTTCTTGACTATGTCTTCCAGCAAACTGCAGTCGCCACTGCAAATGATGTTTTTTGAGCTGTGTATTTCTCATGACCTTACATTATTTTAAGAACTTGATTCAGCTATCCACTTCCTCACTAACATCACATCCTAAATTGTATTGCTTCAAAATCTATGCAGAGGATGCTCCTGTTTTCGAGATTTCTCTGAAAACCACCCTTTTCACATGATTCT
The DNA here is from genome assembly GCA_928085145.1 of Nezara viridula. Lineage (NCBI taxonomy): Eukaryota > Metazoa > Arthropoda > Insecta > Hemiptera > Pentatomidae > Nezara > Nezara viridula. The sequence continues at coordinate 78,037,345 of OV725082.1, forward strand.
ACAATTTTGAAGGTCTTTCAGTTCTTTAATTTTTCCTATAATTGTCTAGGCTGCAATTTAAAAAGTATTTGACTATTCCCTGAGAGTTGTTTAGATCATGAACAGTTTGCCTCCAGGTCATCCCTTCTCTTTTTAGGTCCATTACTTATCCTTTGCTGCTCAATTTCAGTGAGTTGAGTTTCATGTGTGTGTGATGTGGCATTATTAAAAAAAAAAAAAAAAAAAAAGACTAATTCATACAAAGCAATAGGGTATATGCAATAGAGCAATAAACGATATGCTCTTTCTTTAACAGTTGGAAGAAAACTGAGATAGTATTAATCCATTAATGCACCTGATTATTGAAAGCAAACATTGAGTTTATACTTATTTGCAGCATAAACAAGAGTTATTTACAAATTTACTTTTAAATTTTATAAATACTTTAATTTATAATCTTTGCGAAATCAGAAAATTGTGCAATTAGTGTAACTGTATATGATAAATAAAAGAGTTTTGCGTAGTTTACATGCGCTTATGGTGTTTTTTGTATCGATAATAAGATCGTACTTAACAAAAACATACTTGAAATAACCCACATGAAACGAATTTCAACAATGCACATAGTGACTTTTTGCAACGAACCGGCGGCTTTATTAGACTTTATATTTTATTAATTAATTTTATACCGTCAATAATAAAATTACACAATTCATTAACTGATCAAAGATATCACACTTATGTACAATTATTTAATGACGAGGATACGCTTTTGCCATTTTTCCTGGATACTGAATTTATTTAAGAACTGACATTTTTATGAAAGCTTCTTCAATATCTTACCTAAAGAAACATGCTTTTGCAATCCCTCATTCGTCTTCTTAAAGGTATGAATCATGAGGTTTGTTTTTAGAAAATTATCATTTTCGTCATCTTAACTCGCCTACGGGAGGAGATGATGAAAACACCAACCATTTTAAAATATCACAAGAAAAAAATTTAAACAAGAACATTATTAACATATGAATATAACATATAATCAAGAAATATAAAAAAAGTGAAAGATCCCGCAAACTGTTGTTAGAATGTACAAAAACTAAAATTTATTTAAATGCAAAAGTCGCATTTATAGGTCCTTCCATTGACGTCTGTGGTCAAATCCGAAACATTTAAAATGAGCCCACTTGAGGCACTAGCTGATCCAGGATTTGATTTTTGTGGACCTCGGCCCGAAAGCGTTTATACATGACGATAATTTGGTACAATAAGAAAGAAACTAGCTACCTTTATGAAATGGCAGTGATACTTGAAGTCCTATTAAATGTAAGTATACTTACAATAACACTTCTAGAGATAATTTTTTTCATTAGACATGGTCATTTTTTACCATTTTGTGGGAGCTTCAGTCCAAAAGCCGCCCGTTGATTCGCCTGTAACTTTCAGCACTGGTACCACATATCATCCTTATCTGCTTCCGAGCATTTGATACAGAATCTAACCTCTTCTAAATCTAGACTGAAATGAGTTTGTAGTTATGGAGTTGTACATTGAAATCTTTCAGTCAGAAAATTGAAAAAAAAAAATTACCTTAGGTTGATGCTTACTTGCGTTTGAGATTCGAAAATTAATTTTAATTATTCTATATCTGAAATTTTGGTCACAACTTAATTCATGTGGACACATACTTGTTTATATTTCTGAGTTACATCTTCCACCACTACACAAATCTTGTGGCTGAGATAGTGATTGACAGTAAGAAATGTTGATGTCATTATCCTACAGTCCGTGATACGGACCCCTTTTTTATTATATTATTAACATCCGTTTGAAACTTCATAAATAGCTTCATCTCATCGTAACCTACAACTGTTTTATTTACGAAAATTCTCGGAATTGGGGCTTTTTCAGGCTGGAGATCGGTAAAAATTTGTCCATTTACGAGTTAGTTACTAAAAACTCGTAAATGCTCATTTTCTTTCCACTTGGATCGTGAGATAATTTTATCACTAAATCGAAAAAAAAAATTGATCTTAAAAAATATTGAGCCGTTTGGCGTGACCTACACCCCAATCATTTCAGAATAACGAGGTTACATAGGACAAACGGCTCAATGTAGGCCATATTTTTTCTCGATTTTGTGTTCCAATCATCTTACGATCCAAGTGGAAAGCATATGTGTATTTACTAGTTTTTAGTACCTAATTATAGATCAAGCTTGGTGATCTCCAGATTGAAAACGCCCCAATTCCAAGAGTTTACGTAAATAAAATAATGATATGAAGCTATTTACGAATTTTCAGGCGGATCTTAATAATTTGATAAAAAGCGGTCTGTACCATTGGCTGTGAGCAAATAAAAATAAGGTAATAATAAACGAGCCCCCTATAATATAATGTAATATAATTATATTAATAAATGTTAATTAAGTTAAATTCGCCGAATAATAAAGCATATACATTATATCGACAGCCACACTGTAAAAACTTGTGCCCCAAATTTCTATGGGAAATGAGGGTTGAGTTTTTCCAGTCAATCTTTTGACCTGGCGCACATTCTGATCCCACAAAATGAAATCTGCCATGTTTCACTTCTTCTCTATAGACTTTTGTAAAAACCTGTAATCTAAAAACTAGCAAATTCTGATGTAAAAAACTGTGAGTTACAGTGAAGGTTATAGAGATTGTATCTTCACCGAAAAAAATGTAATGAAATTCTCAATGAAAGGTGGTCATGTAAATATATATTGCATAAACGTTTTGTGCTTTATTAATAGGATAAAAATAATTTTTCCCATACGCTTTATTCTTTAAATTTCGCTCTCTTCTTTTTTAAATTTCTAATAAGTGGCGGGAACTTCTGGATTAATACCCGGGTTCCCCTGCTTTGAGGCCGACATTTCTTACTATGGAACTAAACGAAGCAAAGAAGAGAGTGTTAAGATGGGAGAATCGTCCTGATTCTTAAGATGTTCTGAGTCTTCCAGCTGACCTCTCACAGCTAGAGATAGAAAACTCACGACAAGGAACCTCGCTAGTGAAAGCATTGAAATTAATGTACGAAAGCTAAAAGATTCCGAAATGATTGTAAGATCCTCTGCTGCATTAGATCAAAAGCTAGAAACGTTAGACCCTACTAATTACATAAACCGAAGATAGAATTCGTGCAAAAAAGTTATACTTGATCTTTCAACAAATGTTCAGGGATTAAAAGAACGAAAAATGAACACTTCATGGTTTGACAGAGAATGCCAAGAGGTTACTTATGAGAAAAACAAGGTCTGCCATCTTATGATATAGCGGAAGCACACAAGGAATAAAGTGTTTCACTAACGGAACCTTACACTGTGCTGCAGTAGAAGAGGTTAGACCGAGAAAACGAACTATCGAATGGAAAAAGGCTCCACACGAAAAGAAAAAAATAAAACAAAGAAAATGTGAGAGATCAACTGGAAGACTCAGAACATCTTAAGAATCAGAATGATATAAGACAATTTCGTCGGAAAGTTAACTGCAGCAGAAAACCATTTAAACCCGATGCGAATTCTTGTAGAGAAGATTATACACTTCTGAGAAACAAAAGTGCAATTCTGTAACGTTGGATACGTTACTTCAAGGACTGTTTCAATGAAAATTATGAGGCAGAAGGTGAATTTGATGAAGACATTCGCGTGTAGTAAATTGAACCGCCGGACATCGGTGAAATCCAAGAGGCTCTTTAGCACTTGAAACATAATAAGGTCCTGGGAGCAGATGGTCTACCCACCGAACTCCTGGAGTATGGAGGAGTGAAGAAGTTGAGAAATTCATAAAGAATCTCGTAATGGAAGTATGACATATGGACTGTATGCCTGATAATTGGTATAGAACAATAATATGCCTCATCCACAAAAAAAAAAAAAATACATTCTGAACTTTGAGAAGTATCGAGAAATTTCTCGTTTCGTCAGCTTCTAAAAGATTATTTTCATAATTGTTTATTTAAGGCTTCTCCCATTCACCGACCAACATATGAAGGCCTATTGAGCCGGATTTAGGAAGATTAAAACCACTTTGGACCAAATATTCTCATATAACATCAGAACTGACCATATTTTCTTCGACCTCAAGAAAGGTTATAATAGTGTAACTAAAATTACACTGTTATTAATTACTTCTAAGAGTGAACTATACAAGGACCATAAAGAACCATCACCGATAGCCAAGAACAGATCCCAATGCAATTCAAAAAACTAATTCTAAGAATTAGCACTTTTGACAACAAGCACTGACAACATATGGAGGCAGCCAAGCATCACAGAAATTATGCTTTATCAGGGGTGACCAGACGGGGGTTTGATGGCGCAATTTGCAAACATTTTTGAGGGGGGCACATTTTGTAGGACTTTTGAATTTTTGAGGGTGCACGGTGTTACGAAATTTACGAGTGAAACGTTTCAAACCAGAAGACAACAGGAAGCATGGACCAGACTGGAGGATGAATAATTTAATATAATCTATGATTTTTTAAATGCTACTTTTGCTTGTACTGTTTTTTTTTTTCAAGAAGAGGACAATAATAAAATATCTTGGGAGTGGTGGGGGATGCGTTGTTGTTCACGCGCCCTAGAAAATAGGAAGGATGGTCGCCCCTGTGCTTCATTATAGCGGTGTGGACATTGTTAATTTTTTTTAACTTGATAGACTTCGGTAGCCCGGACATGTTAGCAGAATGAACCCAGAAGAAATTTATCGAAAGTTACTAGTAGAAATGCTCTAGAACTTGAAGGCCGAGGTTAAGATGGATGGATTGTGTTAACAAAGACTCCAAAAACATACCTGGCCTCTGAAACTGGAAATTGGTCACAAGGAATAAAGATGACGAATGGTTTAACCTACAGAAGACCTTGACTGACGCTCAGTTGTAGGGCCAGTTAAATAAGTGCCGAAAAGTGGGTGCTTTACAGGATCTTCCTCTGTCCTCTTGGTGGCCGAATTGGCGGAATTTTGATTGGTTAGTTACTGGCATTTGAGAGAGACTTTTGTTGGTGTAATCTTTCAATTATATTTTATGTAGTAAATAATGTTAATGCAATTCTTGATGTTTCGACTTAAAAGAAGGATACCGCTCTACATTTGTTTTGAAAGTAGTCGAGGTGGGTGTATCAAGTTTGCCGACGACCCAGAGATTTCGCTGTCGGGCACGTCCCTCAGAGAGGCGAGGATTCATGACGAAAACAAAGATGGGAGTAGGAGTGCGTGAGTAGATGCCGGAGTGGGGAGAGCAACAGGTGTGCGGAGGGGGCGCCAGTCGTGCCGGCACCAAGCCAGCATTCGGCCGGTCCTGCTCCGGCACCAATGCTAGTAAAATGACGGTAAGTAACCCGATATCTAACATTCGTCGCCCCAGATATATATTTAGCAATATCTTTCAGATTGATACACCTTCCACTATTATTTGTATTTATCGTCGTCAACCCATCAAATCCAAAATATTGTATGTAACGATACAGAACGGTAGATTACAATTGTACCAAGAAATAAAATAACTGGAAGAATGAATGTTTTCTACGGAATGAAATGCTCTTCATCATCATTCCAATCAAACGAAATAAGATTTGGGTGAAGATGCCTGTAGATTCTTATTAGAGATATTGGTTGGGAATACCAGTTATTAAAAGTACACTAAAATAATTTAAAAGCAACTTAATGAAAACAAAAGCAACTGCCACGTCCATTTTATTTTATTTTACTATACAGCTCTACGATTTATAGAAATCTCTTAATATTTCATTTTGGATTGCTTTCCTTATTGCATGAAGCTATTACCGTCATTTTATCATTTTATTTTCATTAAATTACGACTTTCTAAGTTTGTAACGTTATTTTATTAGTAACTAACTTTGTTACCATTATTTATAACTTCCTGAGTTACCGTTACTTTATTACTTCCTAAATGTATACGTCATATCGTCGGTTTACTACAAAAATTCATTAAGTGACATTTCATAACTTTAACTAAATGAGAAATTTGTACAATTTTTCCTTTGTCAAATCAGAAAATTGTACGCTTGTAAACTATATTTGATGTATAAAAGGATTTGTTTCATTTCCATGCGCTTAGTTACGTTTTGCAAAAAAAAAACGGTGATATATTCTACATTCCATATATTTATTAATGTTAAGTTTTACTACTTATGTATGCTAATCTAATTATTTTCTCGTTATTTATTTGTTATCTTATTTTATATTTACTTCACAAACAAAATAAGTATGATTTGTTTTTTTGTAATTCTAATGACTGCAATTCCCAACCAACTTCTCTGATAAAAACAATTTCTCTCGCTTTCTAATTAAACTTCCTAAATAATCTAAGTACAACTACGGATGTTGTACAATGTCATATAATTTATATTTTTTTGGGTCCCTTGACTTAAAAAAAACTAATGTATGTGCTTTAGACTACACGATAGAAATAAAAACATCAACGAGGCGAGATTAATAATATGAAATACAAACTATAAATAATAGCTCATTATAAAGAGGATGTAAACTGTGCAGGTTCGATTTTTAGTTTCTGAGATATTTTAATACATATCTTCAATAAACTCTATACCATTTGGTTTTCGACACTAATTTTTACCTTTTCGCATTAAGATATAATTTTGAATATAGCCCATTACAGTGAGGATGAAATGCTGAACAATTCTTATATTAGTTTCTAAAATATATACATCCATATGCAATAGCACTTCAATTAGTCGACTACAGCCTACTTTATCTGAACGTTACACATCGGAGATCTGACGGCTCAATCTAATTCACTTTCTACAAAAAAGTGCAAAACGCTTCTAAAGAAGCTTTTACTGCAAATAGTTTCAAAGGGATAAATTAATTTATGAAGATGGGCAAATTTTAAGAATGAATCTTCATTGTTTTATTTGTATATGTCCGACAAGTTACAATGTAAATCTAGGCTTAAGTATTTTAAGTATTATTTTAAAATACAATTTTCAAAATATCAAGTATTTTCTGTCTTTAAATTACTGTATGTTAATTACAAAGGATTAAAATTGTTTTCAGAAAACATATTTGAAATATACTTACGTCTCATCGAGTGGCGCTTTACAACTAATTCCTTAAAAAATAGGTTTGCGAGGATATGAGTTATGAGATTATAAGCTAGTGGATGTACTTTAAAAAAAAATTAAATAAAATATTTTATTCAATTAATATTATTTCTGAACAATTTATAATTAAAAGTGACGTTTTGTCATTTTTTTCTTTTTCAAGTTTCTCTAACATTACATTAATTGAATCCTTCACTTTCCTTTACTAAAAAGTACTTAAAAATATAATTAAAAAATAAATATATTTTTCTCATCTAAACATCTTTCTGTTCATCTCGCTTTTACTTACTTATCTGACAAAATAAACCCTTCTACCCTCTCCTATGATTATATCCTAGCGTCTTGCATAATTATATAAATGTAAATAAATTTTATGACCAAAGATAATTGTAATATAAATTTTACACAAGCAGCCTTAAACAATTTCTAAACTCTATCTTTATGGAGTAGAATTTTCGTGAAATCCACCAGCCTCGTTAAAATACATTATGGAGAACCGACTGAATTCAGTAATTTATTTTGTATATTTAAAATACAAAATCAATTTTTTATTTTAGTATATTGGAAAGAAAATACAAATACTTTTTTGTTATTTCTACTTTAAAATTAAAAATAAGTTAAAAAGAAATATATTTTAATTCTTAAGATAGCCCCATACTAGACTGAAACGACTAGAAACCGCTCGAGGTTTCCGATTACTTCAGCACTAACTAGACAAACGCACTAAACTTCCAACTATTTACAAAAGGCCCATATATATTACTATAATAAGGCCTATTTGGACTTACGGGATCGAGCTTGGAGCTCTACTAAACCATCAACTTCCTCTCCTATCTAATTCATACAATCCAACATCCTTCGTGAAATCCTCATTGCTCCCTACTTTGTCACTAATGAAATCCATCACAACCTTAATGTACCATATGTTTCCGATTTAGCTCAATCCAGATACCTATCCTTCCATAATAAACTTCTGAACCACCCGAACCCTCTTGTTTCCAACCTCTTATATTCCTGATAACACTCCGAGGCGTCTGAAAAGAAGATGGCCTCGGGACCTTCTAATATAGAAATATAATTGGAGTGCTACCAATGGGTAGTTTCTCTTCACATTGTACATGTCATGTTATTTTTTTCATACTTACTTATTGTATTTATCATTTAATAAAGTTGTAAATTTCAATAATAAAAAAGATAACAATAAAATAAAAATTCTTAAAATACAAAAATCTCCTTCAGTGAATGAAAACTAATATTTAATGAGGTGTGTGTATTCGTTTTAGTGTTACAAAATTAAAAAAAGAAAATATATCGAAACGTGCATTTCGTCCAATGGGTTATAGGATTCTAGGATTGAGGGAAAGCAATATAATACCCAGCTGCATTTTTTGATGATAAAGTGTTTCTCTCGAATGAATGATATTACAGAAAAAACATTAGTTACTAAGAAATATTTATAGTTCAAATTATTAGGCAAACTTTTCTTACAGATTTCCCTTCCTACAAAAAATATAGTAAAATAACAGTTTTTAAGGATTTGTTTTAATGATTTAAGGAATGAAAATGCTATATTTTGATTTTTGATTTGATTTAACACAAAAAAAATCCTTTAATAATGCTAAAAAAAAAAAAAAAAAACAGAAATGCTATTTCACTTCGGAGGGAGTTAAGAACACAATTTTTGTAAAACAAAATTCAACGGGCCTATGATACTGTCCTAAAATTTATTATTTCTAGATTACAAATAATGTATATTTGCTCAAATTAAATTCCAATTCGCTTTGACATCGCCAGCCAAGCAGGCTTCTTATTGCTTACGGACAATATGTAAGTAGTTAAATATAACATTAATGAATAATGAACGGAAAATATATGTTATATAAATTCAGGAAGTTATGAAGTAACGGTAACAAAGTCATAAAGAAAACAATGATAAAATAACGGTATCAACTTAAGGAGTTATGAAACAACGGTAACAAAGTTCGAAAGTGAAAAAGTAAACCAAGATAAAATTATCATATTTTATTTATTTTTCACTATTTATTTGTTAGCTGGTCTTTGCTTGACTGATGCTGGCCTGAAACTTAGGACAAAACGTCGGCAGAAAATATTATTTTTTTGTGTACTTCTACTCGTTGTAATCCACTACTAACTTCTCTTATATTAACATATAATAATCTATGTTAAATCAATGAAACTAAACATTGTGTGGAAGTGATAGAGGAGAGTGGAAAATCTAGACTGGTAATCTCTTTTCTCATGAGGTCTGGCTTTCCTTCAAATATCATCTCTATTCTCTCCGGGTTCATAGATCAAAGACTAAAGCCTCTATAAGGTTTTGTTGTTATTTATTTTTTCTTTGACCATAGGTCTTTGACACTACCAAAATGACATTTCCATATTTTGTGAACACCATACAGAAAATTATATAAAAGTTCCATATGATGTACAAATAGGATACATTGCCCTTAAAGCACTTTTTAAATCTAAAGCGTGACGAAAGGCATAATCCCCTCCTCTCTCCTCCCTCCCAAAAAAAATACAGCTATTAAATTAACCACTAGATTCAATAGACTTCATAATATTTATTTCTTTCATAATTAAATATTCACTCTATAAAATATAAGCCACTTAGTGTTTCTGCAACGTCAGAGTTAAACCAAAAATACAATAATACTATAGGGAGTGGTGTAGCTCAGTGGTAGGACCTGAGCTTCCTATGCTCAATGACCCAATTTTGCTTATGCCAAATTAATTATTTATTCTGTTTCATCGGTCATGGATCGACTCTGGGATTAGGAGACCCTCCTGAGGCACACCTAGCTTCTATAAAGATGGTACCCTTAATTTAACTGTTAATGGGAAAAACCTGGCGCTTGTGCCCGATCTCAGTCAAATCACCTCCTTGCATAACCTTGACCAATAAACAGTACCTTCCCTATATAGTACTGAACCCAAGACCGTTCATGGATTGTAGTGTTACAAGTGTAACAATAATAGTATGCAACATTACTAATAAATATTTAATAGGATCCAGATGGGTTTATGAATGAACGAAAATTATTTTATTATTCTGGGAGTGTCCCTTTAGAACAAATTATAAAAATATAGAATATAAATTAGCTTGTTTGTGTTTCCATGACATAAAATTAAATATTTACAAGATGATTTGTAATAAAATAAAAGTACAGATAATGAAAATCTATAAAAAATGTTCATAAATTTAAAATGAACAGAGGAAAGTAAAAAAAAAAATACCAATAAATTACAAAATAATCATAGTATCTAGAAAAATGGAATGGAAGAGGAGAGATTTGAAAGAATATACTGATTTTGCGTGTCGAATATCAGAAGGGATATAATTCCAGAGGGAGACGACTTGAGTTAAAAAGGATTTGTCAAACAGCAGTTCGGTGAGGAGGAGGGTAGAGGTCGGACGCACGGAATCTGGTGGGACGGGATTGAATGGAGGTTTTGAATTGTAGCATCTGTAGAATATAGGAGGGTCCTCGAGTTCTAATATTTTGGTATAGGAAGGTAGCAAGGAAATACTGACGGCGGTGAGACGGATAAAGCCACTTCAACTCGGTGTAACACTGGGTAATATGCGTATCCCTTGAGAACCCGAAGATAGATCGGATTGAGCAATTCATTAGACGTTTAACCTTGGCTTCGAGTTCTGCTGTGAGTCCACCGTACACAATATAGCCATTGTCGAAATGGGAGAAAACAATGAAGGAAACCAGGAGTTGACGGGTTTTGGATGGAAGGAGGTAGCGTAGATGATTAAACGGTTTCAGGGTGGAAATAGTACGGGGGGACATTTAGGAGATATGTGGTTTCCAGGAGAGGGTTTGATCGAGGTACAGTGATCATTGAGGTACAGGAATGGATTTGAGGAGTAAGGGGAATCCGATCAGGATGGCTGATGTTTTCTAAGCATTTAATGTGTGCTCATTAAGGTTTATGGTGTGTAATAACTACAATACATGTATTATTTTTGCAATGTACTAGATTTTGTGCATCTAATCTTACTCTGGATATCCGTTCGGTTTAGAAAAAAAATTATATTTTGTAAATACAATGTGAGTACAATTGTTACAAAACCCACCCATTAAGCAAAATGGGGACAAATATATTTTTTTTCGGAGAAACAAAGTTGATATTCTTATTTCGCACATCGAAAAATCTTTGAATATGAATTTTAATAGCAACCAAAAAACAAAACTTTTTGCACAGAATATCTCCTAGATTGGAGAGCCTGTGATATTTTTTTCTCGAAAATTACTAAAATGTTGATAACTTCAACATGACTGTTCTTGACCTCACGAAATTTAGTAGTAGATATTTAAGGCTCTATAAACTAGACGAAATAGTACAAACTAGAGCCCACCGTAAAGAAATAAGAACTAGAGATATAAAATAAAAATGTTTGAGGAGTTTCCCTTTGTTTATTGCTTGGGTAAAATGTAAAAATTATTTATATGTGTTGGAAGAGCAGTAATTTAGCTTTCTTACGGTTATATAGTAACGTTGAAGCTGGATAAAATCCTGAGGAGTTATGATAGCTTTAGAAGAAGACAAGGCAAACACCTTCTAATAAAATGAATTCCAAACATTTATATATTTTTATTTAAATAAAAATGTTTATTTATAAATCTTATTGAAGTCTTTTTCATGACAAAAATTTACTTGGCCTATTTTACTCGAAGCGTCTTTTAGAAGTGTTTTTGTGATTTCTTATTCAGATGAATTCATTTAATATAATAAGCATTATTTTTTCTTTTATAAAACATAAATCGATTGGTGTATTATTTATTAACTAGGCTATTCTTGCAATGTATATACTGATAGAAGTAATTTAAAAAAAAAAACTAAGGTATGTGCTTTAGACAACACGATAGAGCTGAAAGTTGAAACACCAACTAGGCGAGATTAATAATATGGAATATAAAATATTAATAATAATGCATTATAAAGAGGATGAAATGCTCAACATTTCCCTCATTTATAGTATGGAGGTCTGATTATTAGTTTCTGAGATATTTTAATCCATATCTACCATGAAATTCGTTATTATTTGGTTTTCGACACTATTATTTCCTTTTCGCTTCTCTAATAAGGCGTCATTTTAAGATACAATTTAGAATAATAGCCCATTACAGAGATTATGAAGTACTGAGCACTTCTCTCGCTTGCAGTATGCAGGCCCGAATTTTAGTTTTTGAGATATTTTAATCCATATGCAAATACACTTCAAATAGTCGACTCCAGGCGACTTTACTCGAGCGTTACATTTCGGAAATCTGACGGCTCGATCTAATTCCCTCTCCACAAAAAAGTGCAAAACGCTCCCAAAGAAGTTTCTACTTAAAAAAATGTTAAAATTATAAATACAATAGTTTTTATTCTCGCCTTCTTGAGTGTATTGGTAAGAACCCTCAGACATGGGGTCTAATATTTTTCGACCTGGTGTAATTAAATATAGTTTCATTGAAATTGGTGAAACCACAACCTTAAGTTCCCCTTATATTAGTCCGCGATACAGACTTTTTTTTTATCAAATTATTAACATCCGTCCAAAACTTCATAAATGGTTTCAGCTCGTCGCAACCAACTACCTTTTTATCTACGAAAATTCACGGAAATGAATTACTACAAACCCGTGAGCACCCATTGGCCTTTCACTTGAATCGTAAAATAATTTGACAAGTCGAGAAAAAATGTGCCATACAAAATATTGGTCCGTTAGGCGTGACCTCCATCCCCAAATTTCCAAAATAACGAGGTCAAGCGGTAATCTTGGGCCAAGCGGCCCATTTTCTTAGATTTTGTGATGAAATTATCTTTCGATCCAAGTGGAAAGCAAATGGGTATTTACGAGTTTTTAGTACCTAATTATATAGAAAATGTTTGCGACCTCTAAATTTAAAAAGCTTCAATTCCAAGAAATTTCGTAAATAAAAAATATATATGTCATAATAATAAGGTTTTATGGACGAAACGCCCAAGAGAACAGCAAATGGGTTTTTAACAGAGTTAGGCAAATATACTCAAAGTACCATGCATTTACTACTTCAGTTAGTCGTTTGACATCAACTGTAAAGTAGTAATTAAATTCTTTGGTACTGAAAAAAGGTCAGTATTTGAATAAAATACTTGAAAAAATACTTGGCACTCGGTACTCAGAGTATCATTTGTCCATCTTTGATTTTAGTATCGTTTTCAATTGATTAATTTAATGAGAAAACGTATCATTTCTGAAAATTTTCGTAGATAAAAAGTTTGCAACTTACGATAAGGTAAAGCCATTCAAACATTTTTAGGCGGATGCTAATAATTTGATAAAAAGGATCGGTACTGCGGATTTTTAGTTATATATTCAGAACATTAACTAACTACGTGTCACAACTTTATTAAATTGTATTTATCGCCTTAAGATAGACTATTTCTAGATTAATTACTTAAGATGAAATGTTAATGGGCCGTGTAGCTGGTGTGTTAGGCGATGGTACACTTGCTGGACACAGGACCAACACTTAAGTGGCCAATTTGCAAGTACAATCCCGCGGCAAACAAGTCTCTGGCTAACTTCCTGACGGGGTCTATACACTGCCACTATTAAATAGTTTAGAGTTTGATTTTCTTAGCCTAAATATTTAGTAGTTAACATTTCGTTCCATTATTTAGGTTTTATAAAATTTATCTATTAAATTTGATTGATTTTAGAGTGTATGAAGTATTGCTATATAAGATATGTTCTTAGACATAGAAAACACCTTCGACGCAATTTAGCATAAGTAGGGTAAGCGCACTAGTGGTGGACATAGCTAAGGAAATTTTTGGCTTTTTGGCTTATGCCGCGGTAATTATTATAGTTATAAACTTCTTCGTTGGACATTTACAATCTCTAGGGTCTTCTTTTTCTATTTAACACTTTTAAATTGAAAAAATATTCAGTTATGCAGGTATAATCTCCATTTTTAAAAAGACACCTAGTGATGGAACTTCAATTGTTCTAGTAACGGTCAGAGGATCGGTGCCAGTAATGGACATACTTCATTCATATTTCAAAATTTTTATTCAACTATACAGATAAGATAACATATATGTTCAACTTACTCTTAGCAAAACTGTTTGTAGGAAGGTATGAAACATACCGATCTCAAGAGCACTATAGAAACAACAATGATAGGCATTTCAAAATTTTCTTTTGTGACTTTGTTCATACAGTTAATAGAGTGTATTATTGTTCTAGAAAAACTGAAGCCTCTAAATCAACAAGGAAACTTATTATTTACATTTGAAGTCCAATCTGTCCATCACTGGGTCCCCTGTCCATGACTGGTACGTTCCCCCTAGTTGCCATGAAAATAAAAATTTTATTCAAGCTAAAAATTATTGTTTGTTTTCCCAACACCAATAATTTCAATGATGATTCTGATTTCATATGGTAATGCAAAAAATAATAATCCACAAAAATAATAATTATGCACTAATTTTTTTAATGAAGAATAAAAAATAGCTTTGAATTGAAATAAAAAAAAATGTAATTTCGCAGTGAATTGCCCATTTACATAACTTATGCTTTATACTGCACCATTACATGATGAACAATTACTATCTCCGGAGAATCCACAAAAACTGTAATACTGTTAGTCTAAAATACTTCGCGACTTATCTATATTTTCACAAACGTCAAAATTGTTGATTTACAACTAGGTACATCTATTTTTAGCAATGACAACTATGTGATCGATTTCTGTGGAATATTTAAAAGATTCAATGTTTTCATCTTTTTTTTTTTTCTCGATAATTCCCTCTCTCGCCATTTCTGACACAACGAATGGTGGGGTTGTTACGTAAATACAACCAAACCTATTATAACCAGAATGAGAAGGTCGAGATTAATTCGGTGGGTAAACAAAAAAATAAATTTTAACGAGCCCAGCCTGGGTTCGAATCGGTTCCGCTGGATTGGAATGTTAATGTTTAACGTTTACGCTTTAATACTCTCAGTCATCACGACCTCTTAATATTATCAATTGAAAATTCTTGCCTAGAACTTGATAAAAAATATATATATTCTGTTTTAAATACTTAAATAGAGAGATTTTTCTCCCTGACGTACCAGTGCGTGAAAGAATGTCTGATGCCTCAAAATCAAGCGTGAGAGATTCCAATTAGAATCATTATAAAAACATGCCTAATTTTTTTTTTTATAAACATGTAAATAACTATAAATATTATTGTTATTTTTTTTATTGTTTTCCTTCTATGGTAAATCCAAAGAAAGAGAGTTTAAAAAAAAATTCAATATAAAAATAAAAAACAGCATACTACAATATAAATATAAATAAAAATAAATAAAACCTGAAAATAAAAGAAACAAAACTAAGAATAAAAAGCAAAACTTTTCTTAATTCAAATTGTTTTCCTACATTCATCCGCAAATTCGTCAAAATCTATTTTTTAAATAAACCCCTAGAAATCGTTTTTAAATTTTGTCATCAGTCTCTTTTCTGTTTCTGGTCAAGTTCCTCGTTTTAACATAACGTTTTGTATCAGTCGTGCTCGAATATTGTCTAGTTTTCTGCAGTCGAATATTAAGTGTTGAAAATTGTGTATCTGTCCATCGTGAGGACACTTGTGGTCGTGTAGTATGTTAAAGCGTGTTAGATATTGTTTAGTTTGACCGTGTTCAGTAAGGATTTGTGTCAGTTTGTAGTCCGTACTGCTTAAGCGTTTATAGTTGTGGTGTGTGATTAGAGGAATAAATCTATGAAGATTAGGTGATTTTGATTAAGCGGTCCAGGCTTGGTTCCATTTGTCTATTGTACCCTTTCTGAGGTCTGCCTTTATATATGCAATTGGTACCTTACTATATGATAGTGGAAAGTCACTATGAGCAGGAAACTTGGTTAAAAAAAAGTAGTGTTAATTTTATTGAATTCTGTCCACTGCATTCTTTTATGGACAAACCTGTTTTCTTGTATACAACTATATCTCTAAAACCGCCTGTTTACTTTACTATGCCAATCCCTTCCAAGACTGTCAGGGATATTGTCATAATAATTCTGCTTTAAGAGCTGGTGAAAATTTATTGCTGTGGACTGTAAAATTAGAGGAGTTAAAGGATTAAATAAGTGAATGAGTAAAATTGATTGCTATATTTTATTACATGTATTTTATAAGGAGGTTAAATATAGGTGGGTTGGGATACTTGCATTTTTTCTTTTTCTTGTTGTGCCAGTCTTCTCGTTCATCTTCCCTCTCTTCCTTTCTTGGCCCCTTGCCGGCCGCTGTAGTGTTTTACTCCATGTTTAATAAATCAGTGGAATCACAAAATTTTCAACTGGCCAGTCTAGTCAATCACGGTACGTGAGCGTCTACACTTCAACAATGGCGGCGTCACAACGATGACTGAGGTATATATACAGCTTAACAGCTGTGTTGTGCTTACTTGATTTAATTCAAATATCAAGTTTGATGTGTTCCCTAAACAAGCCGCCCACCTAAATTAAGCTACGCTAATTTACAATGAAAACAAAAAGCGTAACATAGTGCTGTGATGTGCTAACAAATGTGGTAATCAAATAAAAAAGCTGTCATCTCTGTTTGATGAAATTAAAATAAGCAATCATGATTAATTAAGGAAGTTAATGGTAATTGTAAATAAAATATAAAAAGAAAATAATCGCACTTCGATTGGTCAAAATAACAAAATTGGTTAAACAAAACACGATTGGTTAAACAAAATAAAGAATTTTGGCACTTATATTTATAAAACTAAGATTAACAACGAATATAAAAGGAAATAAATTGCCTAACAATATAAAAACAAAATATATACAACGAAGATGGGGGTTAACTAAAGCATGAACAGGAAACCTACCAAATGGACTTGTTTATGATAATGATTGCTCCGGACAAGTTCTGGTCGGACCCTATGGATACTCTGAACATGCTGACGTGTAGATCTAAGCATTTAAGCTACCATTGGAGAACTGTTTAGTTGGGTCTTCATGATGATGTTTCCATTGCTGAGGTTCAAAGTGGTTTGGGAGTTTCGAACGATAGCTGCCTCGTTCATTGGAGTGTTACCCAAATGTTTACCCATGACTTTTGATGTCGAGGTGACTGATGATCTCGCGTTTCTTGGCGCTGAGACTTCTGTGAGAGTTAATAAGCCTTGAATAATTGCTGTGTCTGGTTGTGCGTGACTGAATGCTGAAGTTCGTTCTGCTGCACTAAATATTGTCGCGGTAGTTGCCGCATTGAGTGCTGGGCCAAGTGCGTCAGATGATGTTGCGAACGTTGCTTCGCAGAGTGATGTGGCGATATTTGCTGTGCAAAGCTTGGTGGAAACTGCTGCTGTGCCAAGTGTTGAGCCGTATGTGTTGGGTGTTGATTCCAAACGTGCTGTCGAGACTGCTGTTTCCGAATGTGCTGTCGAGATTCCGGCTTCATTGAGTGCTGGGTTTGGAGTAGAAACTGGTTTTGCTTTTGCTTCTGTAACTGTTGCTGCTTCTGCTGCGGCGAAATGCTTAATCGATGATTTGGAGAGGACATACAATGCTGTTTTGATTGACGGATGGTATTCTGGACTAGCGATCGCTTTTCTTTATGAACCGCTACATCCGAAGTGTTCGTGTACCGTATGTGAGGTTTGGTATCCAATTTGTCATTTCTGTTGTCTACGAAACTGGTTTTATGAGAGATAGGTTTGGGCATTAGGAATGCGTGATCTCTTTTGTCCACAGAGCACTGACCTAAGGACAGAAGAACAGTGACTGCTGATTCGTCTTGCTTCGTTAAGGTACCAAAAGATGGAACAGTAGTTGCTTGTGGTCCAATTGTTTCCACAGTTTCGCCGCCCACCTTTATCTTGTCCGGATTGTCAGTTGTATCTATTTGCTCCCCTTTGATACTTATCTGGAATCCAGTGAAGAGCGAAGATTTAGTTGGATTTGAAAGGCATGCTGTCTTCCCCATTACTACTAAGCCAAACACTGTTGGCTGAAGAAATAACTCGTCGACACCGGAGCTGAATGGAATTCCATTGATGATGTGAGGATAGATATCGATGCCTATCAAAAGTTCGATGGTGCCGGGTGTATGGAAAGTTTCATCTGAAAGCTGGTATCCAGATAATAGCTGGATAACATACGGTTCCAATGGAGTGCTGGGAAGTGGTAGAGAGATGGTATCCACAACGATTGCTGTTGTATTGAATTCATCACTGCTAAAAAGTGATTTGAGGGTGCAATCAATTGAGCCTTTTGGGTTCACAATTGGATTACCGCCAAGACCAGCAATGCTAATGTTCAAAGGGTTGATCTTGAATCCAAATTTGTCTACCACAGCTTGTGAGATGAAGGAGTGCTGGCTTCCGGAATCTATTATTGCACGGACAGTGTGCAAACTATGCTTAGGACCCGAAATATTAAGTTGAGCCGTGCCTAGTATATAACAGGATTCAGAACACTGTTGTTGTGAGGCTGAGCCAAATCCTGCAAAGTGTGTAGAGATAGGAGTGCTTTGTGCATTTGATTGAACCTCGTGCAGGAGACTATGATGACGAGCCTTGCAGAAACGACATGTAAACTTTGACTTGCACTCTGATGTCTTATGATTTTGGCGAAGACAATTCTTGCAACATTTCAGACTGCTAACGAATGCTATGCGATCTTCTACGGAGATGTTGCAAAAATTAAAACAGCCTGGCAGATCATGTTGTTCTTTACAGAACGGACAACATCGTGGTGGACTTTGGTATCGGGCTGTCCGAGGAGTAGAGAAAGGTGATTTGATGCTGTTAGGAGAATTGCTGGAATTTCTGTTAGGTGGGGTTTTAGTATGTAGGAAACTCGAAGTTCTGTACTTTGGTGATCCACGACTTGGAAATTGTGAGTGCTGGTACTGTGCTTTAACCCGATCGTCTTGAGTAGTGCTTGCAGAGGAGGCAACTTCTCTTGAGATTGTGAGGGCTATCTTCCTTTGTCTGACGAAGGTGATTACGTCGTCTACCGTTGGGAATGTGCTTGTTGAGGCCCTTGCTATCTCAAATTGCCTTCGAGTCTGCGAATCGAGAGCCCTTAATGCCAGAAACGCCAACAGAACCTCGGATGAATGTTCCAAGTTGAGAGCCTTATAACCTTGAATGTTGTCGGCTACACCTATAAGGAAGTTCTCATAATTCTGCAGCTCGTTCCTTGTATTTTTGGTTTCAAAATCCAATATCTGTTGCAGAAAATATGTCGCTAGTACCCTGGGATTGTCATAAGTTTGCATCAATTTATCCCAAGCTAGGACATATGACCTATCTTCTATTGGAATATTTGAAACCAAAGCTGCGGCTTCACCCTTTAGTGCCCCAAGTAGATAATGGAATTTTTCGGTGTTGGTGAGTGATGTCTGGTGATGGACTAGTGATGCAAAGGTGTCCTTAAAATGGGTCCAATTCTTTATCTCACCAGAGAAACTTGGTATGGGTATCTGCGGTAAATAGGCCTTAGCGCCAATTGTCCTGCTCGTGGTTGGTTCCATAGAACGATTTACAGGATCCTGAACTGCTGGATTCAATTCCGCTGCTAGCTTCCGCTTTATCTGGAGCATAATAGCTTTTGCTTGTATTACTTCACGCCTACAAGCATCGTAAATCTCCTGCATACGTGCACTCGGGAAATCTTCACCCGCAAGAGCGTGAATGGTGTCACATTGCTCCCATTTTTCGATAAACAGCGCCCAATCGGAATTTGCAGCATCTAGTTGAGCTTCAAATAATGGAGCTTTCTCAAGATCCGAAAGTGCTGCCGAACCATAATCTGAACATCCCACGATGTTCCGGTGTAAACCTCTGAGCTGTCGCTCCAGGGTAGTGATTTTAGCGTTGTAATCAGTGTTAACTGGTGGCATTTTCATAAGAAAAAACGACGAAGCAAGGGGGTTCAAGGAAGAGAGAACCGATGAACACAAAGAAGACTGCAATGTAATAAAGAGGATAGAGAGACAACTATAAACGAAACAAACCAGGCATGAATGTGCTAAAGAGACCATGCAGAAACTGCTGTAAGAAAAAAAAATTGCAATTTAAGCAATACAAATTTAAATGAACGAAAAATGAGGTATCTAATTATAAACCATACACATATATTTATAATCAAATTAATTGCTTTTAATTTGATATAGAATGCTAAGTTATAAAATATGTGTGTATATATAAGAATAAACATCAAATGAGTGCGTGATGTTTTTATCCAAAAGAAGTTGATATAACAAAGAGAAATTAAAAGACTGCTACCTCTTTATTTAGTGAATGAATCAATAATGAATGCTTAACTTAATGGCTGGACGTTAGATAGTAACATTGAACTATTATGATTACTATTAAAATACTTATTAAAGACAATAAGTGCTAATTAATTTCTGATAATATATAAACAAGTAATGTAATTCAGTAGATAAATCAATAAATAATTGGAATACAAAAAAAAATTATTAAATTCCTGGTAAATAAATGTTTCTCAATTAAGGTAGCGGTTGTTTTAAAGAGGGCTACAAAATGATAATTCATAACTGATATGGATTCATTATGCATCAAAACCTAATTCAAGTATCAGAAAAGAAAATAGGCCAATGAATAGAAATTAATTAATTAATTGCTAAATTTGATGTGATAAATAATATAAGAAGATAATTACAAAACTAAAATGAGAACAAATATAAATATGAGTGCCAATATACTACATTTAACCTGAATGATATAAGAAAATTTTGTATGATTTAATCATTAAAGATTTTAATGATATCGGGGCTCGGTGGACCATATGTTTGATTTATTATTAAAGATTTTAATAATATCAGAGCCCGGAGGACCAAATGTTTACTTTATTATGCCAATCCCTTCCAAGACTGTCAGGGATATTGTCATAATAATTCTGCTTTAAGAGCTGGTGATAATTTATTGCTGTGGACTGTATATCCATAGGTCGCTGGTTCAAATCCGGCCCGGAGGACCAAATGTTTACTTTACTATGCCAATCCCTTCCAAGACTGTCAGGGATATTGTCATAATAATTCTGCTTTAAGAGCTGGTGAAAATTTATTGCTGTGGACTGTAAAATTAGAGGAGTTAAAGGATTAAATAAGTGAATGAGTAAAATTGATTGCTATATTTTATTACATGTATTTTATAAGGAGGTTAAATATAGGTGGGTTGGGATACTTGCATTTTTTCTTTTTCTTGTTGTGCCAGTCTTCTCGTTCATCTTCCCTCTCTTCCTTTCTTGGCCCCTTGCCGGCCGTTGTAGTGTTTTACTCCATGTTTAATAAATCAGTGGAATCACAAAATTTTCAACTGGCCAGTCTAGTCAATCACGGTACGTGAGCGTCTACACTTCAACAATGGCGGCGTCACAACGATGACTGAGGTATATATACAGCTTAACAGCTGTGTTGTGCTTACTTGATTTAATTCAAATATCAAGTTTGATGTGTTCCCTAAACACCGCCCGTTCGATTTTGAGGTAAGTTAGGAATCGGTAAACAGATAATCGAGTATGTAAGAATTTTACCAAATTTCGTAAAAAAAAAAGTACTTTAGATCATGAAATTTATTATTTGACATGCCAATAGTTTCAAAACTACGCGTTCGATTTGACCCAAACTTGGAGGAAATTTGGAGAACAATTTCATTGAATTACATTTAATAATGAAAATTAAAATTAATACAAATAATTGTTAACGATATAATGGCTGTGAAATCTGGAAGGCATTGATCATCTGGAGTGGGAGTTAGCTTAACACAATATTTTTATGGGATTATAAAATTTTATATTTTATGACACTGACGTTACTTAGATTTCGTGTATTTTTTAAATTTTATCAGTAAATTTAAATTAATGTTTACTCTGAGTTTGTACAAAAAAAATTCTTGTTTGTGATTTTGTTTATTTCTATTAAAGTTCTACTAGCTCGTCGTGGTCTAGATTTAATCGTTAAATATCAAAGTTGTGTGACCTTCACACATATTTGTATACAAGAGTTAATTCCGAGCAAACAGAAAGTTGAATTTTTCGTATTAAGTATATATCACTACTGTTAGTGCAAAAGGTCGTGTGTGAATATCTTCAACTTTTATTCCATTTGTGCTAAAGTTGACATTTTGTAGTCAGCATCTGATATAAGCAGTCTGCTACGATGGAAAATTTCAGAGGGCAATAAAATATGAAATTATTCTACTAAATCATAAAGAAACAATTAGTTCTTATGCACTCCTTTAAAACGTTCAATTTTTACATACGGTCTTTTGCACTAACAGTAGCGATATTAAAGTCCAGTATGCACTGGAAATTTTTATTAATCACAAATCATCAAATATACAATCTGCTAATTTTTTTCTCTTTCACATTTTAGTATTCAATGACAAAACTATCAAACCCGTATAATTTGAGGGATTACTGAATTTCCGAAAACGGCTTCTCCCATAGATTTTATTCTCATACGAAAAATGTTTGACCTTGTAATATAGATATTTTTTATTTTATGAAAAAAGGCGAGGAAGCTATGCTGACCTTACTTGGCAGACTTTTTTTTTCTCTGTCTAAACATCTTCAAAATTAAAAAAAAATTATCATTGCAATTAAAGTTTTAATAATCTCTGAAATGTGGTCTAATTTTTATTTTTTTAAACTTTTCTCTCCGAATAATGTGCATTGATAACATTAAATTATAGATAGTAATAGATCATAAATAATCTATATAATTAATATATATTTTTTACTTTTTACTTATTCCGTATTTGATTTTATGGGTCTACAAAAAGAGCTTTTTTCAAATTTAGGTTGCCAGACAAGAGATGTATTGCAAACATTTCGATCATCTTTCATTCAATCTATTTCTAATTGAATTCTTTGTAATTACTAAAAAGTGGGCGCCTCTCCAAATCGGGATCTTCAAATGTGTTCCTAGTTTACCATGCTGTAAAGCCATTACATACATCTACGTTATACCGCTTACATCTAGGACTGAGAGGGTGTAGAATCTGAAAACAACAAACGTTTGGAATAATAGAAAACGTTTTAGCGATGCCAGTTTATCAAAGAGCTAGATAAAAAGATCATAAGTTGTTTGCAATAGAATTGCCATGATATATTATATGTCATTGATATATGAAAAACTGTACATTATGGAAGAAGATGGAAGTCATTTTAGTTTTCAGTTCTCTATAAAGATTATCAAGTGAAATTGCAGTACTAAATATATAACAGTACTAAGCATTTAATAAAATAATAGTGATAATTTTTCTGATGATTTATTTTAATTTTTTCCAGGAACAAGAGCAGGGGGGTGAGGAAGACGGACTCGAGGTAAGATTTTCAAATTTATTTTTCCCCTTTGTATTTTAAATTTCAAATAAAACGTTTATATAATAGTTAGTTATCAACTAAATTAGATTATAACTGAAGTTTCATTTCTGTTTATCTCGACAACGAAAAAATTCCCTGTCTCTGCTAAAGATTACTTAGCAATACCAATCTTCTTTTCAGACAGGCGGATTATCAGAAATAGAAGAGGAAGCAGAGTTAGAAACGAGAGGTTTGGGAAGGTTCTGAAGTTTAAAATGGAAGGATAGGTATCTGGATTGGGGCAAATCTGAAACATAAGGAGTATTGAGGTCACTATGGATGGTTTTATTTGTAACAAAGTAGGAAGCATTGAGGATTTTATGAAGGATTTCGGATTGTAAGAATTCCATACGTGAGAAATTTGATGGTTTAGTGGGAGCCCTATAGTTCAACTCCGTGAGTTCAAATAGGCCTTATCATAGTCATTTGTAATTAAGTAATTTGTTAAGTCTTTTGTAATTAATTAGAAGCTTTTTTCTAGTAAGTGCTGAAGTAGTCGGAAACGTCGAGCGGTTTTTCGTCGTTTCAGTCTGACAGAAGGATCCCAAGTAAGACATTTGTTCAGATAGAGTCCCAGATTACGTTTAAAATTGAAACTAAATTCTTACACGTACCTATTCAGAATACATTGGAATACGCCTAAAAATATATGGTACTGCGAAAAAAAACACTTAGTAAGACAACATATTTTCTATTATTGTAACTAAACACCACATACTAACATGATTCAAATTTTGTTTTCTATTTATTTGTCATGGAAAACAGAATGGAGTTGGATTTGGGATTCCCTTCAGCGACTCGGAAAATCTTTCAAGATTTTATAATGCAGCTGTATTCTATCTTTCATGATTTGTCGATGTTTTTCTAAATATAAACATATTGGAATGGTAGGGTGAAAGATATAATTATATGAATGTAGAAAAATAATATTAAATGTCATTGTTAATTAAGTTTGAGTTAAAACTATGAGAAACTTTCAATATAGGCAAGATATTTGAAAAACGGAATTTATTATAGCATATCGGGCCTTCTGAATTAGACTAAAACCGTTTTGGTAAGACCAACCTGTATTATTATTACATTAGTAATAATATTAGTATAAATAGTATAGTAGTATATTAGTAAAAATGAAATTTTATTGTATAAGTTCATTGACCGAATCAATTATATATATATAATCGGATACAATGATAAGAGAAAAAGAGTAAATCAACCTAAAATTGAATGAAGATAAAACCAAATGCATGGTAGCGGGCTGAAAATACCCCTGTATCAATTATGAGTCACAAAATTGTTAGAATTTATCTTCAATCTATTTCTTTCTATTTTCTATCGTTTTTATTCCGTTTCTTTATTTTTCCTCCAGATTTCTATGACAGAAAGGAATAAATTATATTAGATATAAATTTATTTAGGTACAATTAGAAAAAAATTTCTTGCTTCTTTCTGGTATAGCTTTCTTGACTGAATTTGCCAGAGAATTACCAAAACTTCAGCTAATTTTTGTACTCATCATTAGTTAAGTGTTCAAAGAACATTTTGATTACAGTAAGACCTTAGCTGTTGTTGCTGCGAGAATGGAAAAACGAAATTCCAGGACGTGTTGAGTGATAAGTTATACTATGAAAATGCGATTTATTTTTTAATTTATTAACAAATAACTTATTTAAAAATTAATTTGACTCATTTCAACAATACATTATTGCTTTCCGGGGTCCGACTAAAGATATAAAACTGAGCCTTCAGCTATTATTTAATTGAAGAAGGGCCAACGGAAGCAGAAGCAACTAACCGCCAAATTGGTTTCATTTACGCTTTCAAAATAATTACAACATAATCAATTGGTTCTTCTCGTTGATCTTCAGAATTATTATAAATTGGTTTTACCAAGTATTTCTGATTGGAAGGAATTGATTTAAGAGGAAATGAATGGAATTTTAGAGCCCCGGAGTTCAACTCCTTACATTGATGAGGCTTTGATTCTCATGAACGTTTAGCAATTTCTTGTGGTCCTCTTCTGACCTTATAAATCCATGTAAATAATTAATTCATTATCCAGGCAATATCTTAGAATTCGGATCAGTTCTACACGATCAAGTGAAGCGTTATTCACTCCCATTCACGAGTATATCCATATTGATACGAGACTGTTAAATGATAGTGGTCCATGTCAAGTCTGAATTTTTTTAATATTTTCCTTATATACTTTTACTTTATATTTGTTTATTTAGAAATATTACATTCTGTCACATCAAGGACATTTATAATAGTGTTCAGAGAAAGCACACTCACACTCTATTTACAATAAAAAAAAAATAATAATACAGAAACTTAATAATAATAAATAAAATAGAATAAAATAAAAATAAATACAATAAAATAAAATAAATGTATATAAACAAAAGAACTAACCTAATCATACACACTCGGGCTTGAGTGGAGGATCTGGAGATTGTGCAAGGGGATTTGGATGATAGGTAAGGTTCTGGTGAAATTTGGAGAATTTTTCTGGAATAAGGTCTAGGACAAATGGGATATTAAGGTCATGGTGTAGGATTTTGTTATTTACATAGAACGGAGCATCAACTATTGTTCGAAGGACTTTAGATTGAAAGGATTGAATACGTTTGATGTTAGAAGCTTTTGCTGTCCCCCACAGTTCAAGTCCATATAGGTTTCAGTATTGTCTTGTAGATAAGTAATTTGTTTTCAATAGAAAGTTTGGATTTTCTGTTTAGTAGTCTGTATAGCTGGCCGTATCGTCGGTTGAGTTCTTGTCTTTTGAGTCTAGTATGTGGGTTCCACGTTAGTCTTCGGTCTAAATGAAAGCCAAGATACCGGACTGTGTCTGAGTAAGGAAGCTGGATGGAATTAAAGTGTACTGGTGGACAGGAACTGCGTCGGAGTGTAAAGGTAATATGTTGGCATTTAGATTCATTAACTTTAATGCGCCAGTTATTACACCAGTGCTCAATCAAGGTGAGGTGGTTTTGGAGATTTAAGGATGCTATGTTGGGATCTGAGTCGGATGACAGAATGGCGGTGTCATCAGCAAAAGTTGCCAGGAAGGTATCGGGATGGACAGGGATATCGGCGGTAAAGAGGATGTAAAGGACGGGACCCAATACGCTACCTTGAGGAACACCTGCCTCAATTGGATAGCAATGCGAAAATTCAGTACCGCAACGAACTCGGAAGGTACGATCTGAGAGGTAGGAACGGAGAACAAGGTACAAGGACTGAGGAAGATAGTTTTTCAGCTTGGAAAGAAGCCCGGCGTGCCATACCTGGTCGAAAGCTTGAGCTATGTCCAGAAATGCACCCGAGCAATATTGCTTGCTTTCCAATGCTGCGGAAATATGATCAACCACTCGGAGTCCTTGTTGGACTGTAGAGTGTTGTGAACGAAATCCGAACTGATGGGAAGGAAGAGTCTGGGATTCTATAAAGGGTAAGATGCGTTTCAGAAGGATCTTTTCAAAGATTTTTGAGAGAATCGGAAGAAGGCTAATTGGTCTGTAGGACGTTGAGGTGTTGGGAGGTTTGCCTGGTTTCGGAAACAGGATAATAGTGGAATGTTTCCACAAAAGAGGAAAGTGGGTGGTTCGTAGGATGCTATTGTATATGTATGTAAGGAATATGACAGCTTTAGGAGGGAGTTGTCTAAGGATCTGAGAGGTAAGGAGGTCGTATCCAGGTGATTTACGGATAGGTAGTTTTTGTAAGAGGAATTTGACCTCAGAAGGATTAACTGCTTTAGGCGGTAAGGAGAGTGGGATGGGTGAATTAAGGAATTCCTCTACTGCTGACGTGTGGGGGGGATTGGATTCTGGATGAGAGGTGAATGTAAGGGAAAGGTGTTTGGCGAATTCTTCGGCTCTATCTTCGTCAGATGCTGCCCAAGAGCCATCACCTCGACGGAGAGGATGTGATATATGATGGGGTTTTAGGATATGTTTGGTGGTCTTCCATAGGGAATTGTCATGAGAAGAGAGGGAAGTGAGGTAGGAGTTGAAGGATTGGGATCTGAAGGTGGCCAATTCTATCTTTAGTTTTTTGCAAAAATAATTATAGGATTGGCGATCGGTGGGGTGTCTAGTACGTTGCCATAATAATCTGGCACGGCGTTTGGTATGGATTAGGTCTATGAGGTGTTGAGGTAACTTATTTTTCTTAGGAGTTCTTGAGGAGTGGTTTGGAGAGGAAGCAGTCCAGATTGCTTGTTGGATAGTGGTGGTAAAAAAGTGTACGGTATTGTCAAGGTCATCTGGGGTTTTCAGGGTCATTCTGAGGTCAATTTTATCGGTAAGGATTTGGTGAAAGAGTTTCCAGTTAACTGGGCCTCTGATGAAGGACGGTGGAGAAGACTTAGGAATAGGAGCTAGAGATAATTGGAGTAATAATGGACTATGATCTGAGGATAGTTCGGCAAGAGGGGTAAGGGAATGATTGAGGGGACCTAAGCCACTGTGGATGAAAAAATCAAGGATATCGGGATTGCGGTTAGGATCTGTGGGCCAGTAGGTAGGTGAGTTGGGTGGAAGGAGACTGAAACGTTGGGTATTGAGTGCAGACAGAAATGTTCTGCCACGAGAATTCGTGGTTCTTGAACCCCAAACTTGATGCTTGGCATTTAAGTCTGCACCCAGGATGAAATGATGACCTAAGGAGTTGAGGAGAGAACTGAACTGGACTTTGGATATGGATCTGTTAGGAGGGCAATATGCTGATGCAAGGGTGACTGGAAAGGAGAAGGCTTTGATTACAATAGCGGTTGACTGTAGGAAATCTTGAGTAGGTAATGGGAGTAAGTGATGGGAGAGGGATTGGTGTACGATGACAGCAGTGCCGGCATGTGCTCTGCCATCAGGGTGGTCAGTACGGTATGTTAAATACTGTGGGATTTTTAAATGCTGTTTTATGGTCAGTCGAGTTTCTGTAATTAGGGCTACGTCAATGTTCTTGTCTTGTAGTAAAGCTGTTAGTTCGTCAACGTGATTTCTAACACCATTCGCATTCCAAAGGAGAATGGACATGGGTTTTGGGATGTGGGTCATTAAGGATTTTTCAAAGGAGGGATGAGGTGAGATACGAGATTTGTAAGGAGTGATATGAGTGGAGTGACTAGGGATTTGAAATCGGTTAGGAAAGATGCTAACAAACTAGTGAGATCTGTTGCATTTGAAGGGGGAGGAATATGAGGAATTTGAGGTTGTTGATGATTATGTGTGTTAGGATGAACGGAATATTGAGATTGGGGCTGAGGTAGTTGCTGCGGCAGGGCTTCACATGTATTATTGGGGTTCTTACCTCTAAGTAGTTCGGAGTATGATAAATTATTGTTAACAATTCTAGAAGGTTCTCTTCTTGGTCTGGTTGTCTCATCTTGAATCCGGTTCTTCTGGTATCTGGATTTGAGGCTCTTATACGTTTGGCAGCCTTTGTAGTTGGCCGGGTGTCCCTCCTGGCATAGTGCACACACTGCAGGATCTTGTATTGGTTTGGTGCACTCCACAGATTTGTGCTGTTCACCGCATTTCACGCAACGCGGTAGATGGTGACAATAAGTTTTCGTGTGGCCATACGCCTGGCAATTGTGGCACTGCACAATTTCCTTCTTGGGGTATGGCTTCTCTATCTTCACGATAATGTAGTACAATCTCTTGATATCATATATTTTTTCAATGCCAGGTGATGGCTCTAGATCCACGAAAAATAAAGGTAGTGGAACTTTATTACTCACTCCTGGCTGCTCCTTATTCTCCTTCAGAACGTTGGTTACCTGACGCACTTTGAAACCAAGCGTCGCTAGTTCTTCTTTTATCACTTCAGTTGGGGTTGAGGAGTGTAAATTTCTTACCACCACTCGTAGCGATCTCTCCTGTTTCAGCTGGTACGTGTGGAAATTTGCATTCGTTTCTGACAGGTACTTCACAATTTTTCGGTAGGCTTCTGCAGTATCAGGTGTTATTTTTGTGTTGTTGGTCCTGTTGAGGCAAGAATAACTGCCGGAGCAGATTTCGTTTAGCTGTGTACACAGTAATTGAAAAATTACTTCCCTGGGTACTGCTGCTGACTCCATTACTTCTCTGTCATTATGAAGCACTTGGAACGGGTTTGGAGTGAAGAAAGGAGATTCTTCAACCATTTCTTGCGAAGAGGTACCTGGTTGAGGCTGAGGTTCTGTATCTGAAGTTTTCACTGTGGTTATTGGAGCTATTTCTCGCAGGCTGCGACGAGTTTTTTGTTTCACTGGTGAATCACGAGGGGTACTAACTCCGTCTGACCGAGTCCTCTTAGTGGGCACCTTACTGGACATCACTGGCTGACAATGCCGCATATCATAAGAGAAGAAAAAAAAAATTAAAAAAAAAAAAAAAAAAAAATTAAAAAAAAAATGTAGCGAACTGTAAATAACAACTGCTCTGGTGTACACTTCAACTATATTCAGTAAATAATCAAAGAGATTCCGCTGAAAAATGGGCAACAACTGAGAGAAGATTTCAGAACACGTCCTTCGCATCAGCTGATCCACTGCCTTCGTCCTTATATACTAGACGTTACTTTCGTTAAATTTGGAGTACGCATTCCTATTTCATATACCAGAAGAGTACATAATAAGTGCATCTAGATTAACTAAATCATATCCTAAATTATGTGGAAAACAATAGAACCAATCATTAAAAATTGTGTTTCTTCTCTTTTCCTCTTGGCTGTGTATGTGCCAAAATCAATATTATGCCTTTTGGGTGGCATTTTTAGTAACAGCCAAATGCGATTCTAACAATGTAAAAAAAGAAATGTAAAATTAATATTAAGCATTATCAGGAATGTATCAAATGAATGAAAATGAAAAAATATTTTATTATTCTGGGACTGTTGTCCCTTTAGAACAAACTATAAATACAGATTGTATGTCTTTGTGGTTACAATTGGATTTTATATTTACAATGAGAGTTGACTAAAACTAAAAATACTGAAGAAGAGAAAGGGAAAATTGTACATATATATGAGATACTAAAAATAAACTAAATAAATTGAGGTAGTCTCTGGGTGTGCTTAGATATTTCTCTTAAGTATATTTTGCAATCAGTCGGATTGAGAAAGGAGTAGGTGCTGAAAGAGGAGAGGTTTCAAAGAGGAAACTGATTAGGCGTGTCAAATATCAGCAGGGATGGAATTCCAGAGGGAGACGGCTTGTATTGCAAAGGATTTGTCAAACGCAGCAGTTCGTTGAGGAGGAGGATAGAGGTTGGAAGTACGAGATCTAGTGGGACGGGATTGGATGGAGTATTTGAATTTTAAGCTGTGAAAAATACAGGAGGGTCGATGAGTTCTAATGATTTGGTACAGAAAGGTGGCTAGGATGGTTTTTTTTTTTGTTTAAATTTATTAATCATTAAGTTATTTTATTCTTATTTATTGTGTGTATACACAATACACACACACACACATATATATATATATATACTCAATATTTCTCTCTTCTACTTCGGTGCGTAATACTTATTTTCCAATTTATTTATTTGAAGCCAATTGTATACGAACTTTTAATTTGGTCAACTTAATGACTACAAAATCTTAATTAGGACGTTTCGGCTCGTCGAGTCATTTTCAAGTCTAAAATTTTTTTTTCAATTTACGATCATATCTAAAAATTTTACATATTTCAAAATATAAAGATTTTTTAAACATAATTTCCCATAATGTACCTGTCCATTTCACTTATGCGAATTACATTGTAACCATCTCAATATTTTCAAAGTAATTTTTTTGTTTCTCAATCTTCCCACTAAATTTGAATGACCGTTTAAATAAGTCATTATTTTATATTTTCTTTGACTCGTGTTTTATTATTATTATTATTTTTTTTTTTTGCCATTCTCTGTTAAAATATCCTTGATCACAGAAAAGCAGGGTAATATGGAAATGTGCGGGAGTGTCTGCGGCTCTAAACCAATTGGAAATACCGAGCCCCAGTGTAATGGTGTTTACAGATCAGGAAGGACAGAGGGAGGATTCTAAGCAGGTTCCGAATTCTTTACGGAGTAAGTTGTTAATGGTCTCGTTGCCCATTCATTTTCTTCAAGGAACATTAAGCTGACGACCGCTGTCAAACTTTTCTTAGAAATTTAAAATAGCAGGGAATACCTAGGTATTCGAATTTCTCATATGAAATAATTCACGTGGATGCTCCTGATCGACTCGTTAGGAAAACTAAAAATTACTGATTTTTGTTTTAGATTGATAGGCTATTCGTAAAACATTTCAATTCTAGACACTTCTAACTTTCTAAGCTCAGAATAATGACCTGTATGAGAGTTCTTCGAAGTCTACCTCGGCTCCATTAGAACCTCAATAGAATGTTCAACGGTCGGAAATGGAACAGCGTATAACACGCGCCATCAGAGCTTTCTTCTCTTTTTCAAATGCATTGAAATCTATAAAAATCTCAAATTGAGGGTGCCCAATCCGTGATTTCTGATCAGAATACTAACGCATGGATAATAAAGAACTGCTTACAGAAACTGGTCAGTAAATACCTCATGATATGAAGGAAAGAAGATTAATATGGGCGGGGCATGTAGCTCAATCCATCAGGAATTTTTCACACTGCAATGAATGCAAGAGACCACATGAGATGTCAAAAATCAGATCGATAACCAACAAAGATGCATGGAATACAGCTGCAGGCGGATAACTGGAAGGATAGAGATGAAGGCAGAGATGAAGAAGGATGATTAAGGTGGCAAAAGATCTACAACGTCAGTAATAGCAATAGAAAAAAATAATAAGACTAATTTTCTTTGTTTTTCTGCTGTTTTTATATTCCTGACCATCTATTATTAAAGAATTTCGTTATATCTAAAAATGTTTTTATTAATTCTTCACTTTATAATGTTTTACATTTCTCTGATTCCGAAAAATACATACCAAAGGGACCAAGGTGGGGCAGCTAAATAAAAAAATCAGGTGTGTCCTACTTATTTCAGAAAAGTATATATCAAGTATATGTCCTTTAAAAAACAAAATAAATTTTCCTAGCTATTTTCCTGAAAATTGATCGAAGAAAATATATGAGTACGATTTCTTTGATAAACTAAAGCAATGTAAACTGGCTTGTGGAAGAATTCAATATCAGCGTAAAAAATTCAATATACTTCAACATTGCTCATTAAAAACATTATTTCTATAGCCCAATTTTGTCAGACAGTAATTTCTGATAAAAGTTGAGGAGAAAGTGAAACTCTTGATGCGGACACCAGATTTTTTTTACTTTCACTTACTTTTTTTTTTCTCTCTTATATAATTACATATCTTATATAACAAATTAAAATAGATGTGATTACGTTAATAGTGTCCGAATTGAATGATTTTTATATAGTTTTGTTGCGAATTTCATTAAGTTCATTGCGCAGCCGCACAAACTCTATAAAATAAAGAAAAGAAGCAACAAAATTTGTATGATAGTTCCCGAGATAATCTTAGCACAGACAGGCAGACCAATGGCTTGAATATATTTTTCGGACTCAGAGGATTCTGAAACGTAAAGATCCGTCAACAATCGCACATCGGAAATTTGACCAAATCGCAATACGTGTCTTACCTAGTAGAGATAGACAGTTCTGCGCATGCGCTTGATTTGAATACCCACATTTCACGTCGTGTCCCACAGTTTTACTATTTTTTAGTAGAATAAGTGCTCAGTTTTACTTTTTTAAAAAAAAACTAGTTAAGCAGACATCAAAACAACAACAATGGACTAACACCACAGTGAGTAGTGTTGTTATTTACTGTGTACTATTACAGACAGTGAATTTAGTGATTTAGCGTCTATAGGCTTAATCTCTATAGCCATAACAGCTGACGCCTCCCCTCTCCAGTTGTGGCCCTGCCACGTAACTGGCTGGTTCTCAGCCGGTGGTTCATCCATTGTAATAACACGCAGACGTAGTTTTATTTATTTATTTATTTTTTTCCCTTTTTTTTTTTTTTATATGCGATATTATCACCAAGTAATGTCAACTAAGAGGTCCCATTCAGTTGGCTCTACCCCACGTAATTCACCGCCTAAACAGAAAACACGTCGTAGTAAGCGATTAACACCCCCCGGAACTCCTCCAGCGAACACTCAAGAATCTGTGTCTCAACCACTGCCAAGTACGTCTTCACAAGAAATGGAATCTCCATTTTTTACACCTAATCCATACCAGGTGCTTGAAAATGACAGGGAAGAAATGGAAGATGCACCTATACCTCGAGAACCACGCCCACCTCCTATCTTTGTCAAAAATTTGAGAAATTTCCAGTTGTTGTGTACTCAACTTAATAAAATCTGCCCAGGTAGCTATACATGCCTAAACAGAATAAACGATACAAAAATAATACCGGCCACACCTGAAGCGTACCGAAAAATCGTAAAATATTTAACAGACACAAATGCGGACTTTCACACATACCAGTTGAAACAGGAAAGAGCACTACGAGTTGTAATAAGAAATTTACACTCCTCAACCCCAATAGAAGTGATTAAAGAAGAGTTAACGGCGTTAGGGTTCAAAATACGTCAGATAACCAATGTTTTAAAAGGAAATAAAGAACAACCAGGTGTAAAGAATAAAATCCCATTGCCCTTATTTTTCGTCGATCTAGAGCCATCGCCTGGGATCGAAAAAATATACGATGTGAATAGAATTTTCTACACCAGCGTAAAGGTCGAAAAACCGTACCCAAAAAGAGAGTTCATCCAGTGCCATAATTGCCAAGCATATGGCCACACCAAGTCTTATTGCCACCACATACCACGCTGCGTGAAATGTGGTAAAACGCACAAGTCTGGCGAGTGTAATAAACCAATTACAGAACCAGCAGTCTGTGCCCTATGCCTGGAAGGCCATCCAGCCAACTACAAAGGCTGCCAAATTTATAAAAATCTTAAAGCGAGATATATGAAACCCAGGGACCCTGATGATACACCTAAACCAAGAAGAGGACCCGCTAAAATTGTGAACTCTAAGGTTTCTTTTGCCAAGCTACTTGGGGGTAGAGACCCGACTAATGTATGTGAGGCCCTGCCGCAAGAACAAACTCAACCCCAATCTCAATATCCTATCCCACCTAATGTACCTAATCAACAACAACCTCACCAACATCAAATCCAATATGTTCCTCCACCGCCTAATGCTACAGATCTAACCGGCTTATTGACATCCTTTCTTTCAGAATTTAAATCCCTTGTTACCCCACTGATATCACTTCTCACTAACCTAGTATCTCACCTTATCCCTCCTTTAAAAAATCCTTAAATGACTTCCATCAAACCCATATCCATTCTCCTTTGGAATGCGAATGGTGTTAGAAATCACATACACGAACTAACAGCCTTACTACAAGACAAGAACGTAGACGTAGCCCTAATAACGGAAACTCGACTGACTAAAAAACAGCTCCTAAAAATACCACAATACATAACTTACCGTACCGACCATCCTGACGGTAGAGCACATGGCGGTACTGCATTCATTGTGCACCAATCCCTCTCCCATCACCTACTCCCACTGCCTACACACCATTTCCTACAATCCACCGCAGTCGTAATCAAAACCTTCTCCTTTCCTATTACCGTTGCATCAGCGTATTGCCCTCCAAACCAATCCATCTCCAATATCCAATTTAGTTCCTTCCTCATTTCCTTAGGACATCATTTCATCTTGGGTGCAGACTTAAACGCCAAGCATCAACAATGGGGTTCAAGAACCACGAATTCTCGTGGTCGAACATTGCTGTCTGTACTCAATTCCCAAAATTTTACCCTTCTTCCACCCAACTCACCTACCTACTGGCCCACTGATCCTAACCGTAATCCCGATATCCTCGATTTCTTTATCCATAATGGTTTAGGTGCTCTCAACCATTCCGTTGCCCGTCTTGACGAGCTTTCCTCAGACCACAGCCCATTAATACTCCAAGTATCACTAGCTCCTATTCCTAAACCCTCTCCTCCGTCCTTCATCAGAGGCCCAGTTAACTGGAAACTCTTTCATCAAATCCTCTCCGATAAAATTGACCTCAGAGTAACCCTGAAAAACTCTGAAGACCTGGACAATGCAGTACATTCCTTCACTACCAAAATTCAAGAAGCAGTCTGGACTGCTTCCTCCCCTGATCACTCCTCAAAAATCCTTAAGAAACATAATTTACCTCAACACCTCCTTGACCTAATCCACATAAAACGCCGTGCCAGATTATTATGGCAACGTACCAGACATCCAGCCGAACGCCACTCCTACAATTATCACTGTAAAAAATTAAAAAAAAGAATTAGCCACCTTCAGATCCCAATCATTCAATTCCTACCTCACCACACTCTCTGCTCATGATAATTCCCTTTGGAATATCACCAGAAAAATCCTCAAATCCCATCATATTTCCCACCCTCTTCGACGAGATGATGGCTCCTGGGCAGCATCTGATGAAGATAAAGCCGAGGAATTTGCCAAACATCTTTCCTATACTTTCGCTCCTCATCCAGAATCCCATCCCAGCCACACAGTAAAAGTAGAAGAATCCCTCTCAATACCTATCCCACTCTCCTTACCACCTAAAGCTGTTAATCCCTCTGAGGTCAAATACCTTTTACGGAAAATCACACCTCGCAAATCTCCTGGATATGACCTTCTAACCCCACAGATCCTTCGACAACTTCCATCTAAAGCCATCACATTTCTTACATATATATACAATTGCATCCTACGAACTACCCACTTCCCTCTTTTATGGAAACATTCCACCATCGTCCTCTTCTTGAAACCAGGCAAACCTTCCAACAATACAGCGTCCTATAGACCAATTAGCCTACTCCCAATCCTCTCAAAAATTTTTGAAAAGATCCTACTGAAACGAATCCTACCTATAATTGAATCCTATAACCTTCCTACTCATCAATTCGGATTTCGTTCCCAACATTCCACTGTCCAGCAAGGACTCCGAGTTGTTGACCATATATCCTCAACCCTAGAAAGCAAGCAGTATTGCTCGGGTGCATTTCTGGACATAGCGCAAGCTTTTGACCGGGTATGGCACGCCGGATTACTCTTCAAGCTTAAAATCCATCTACCACAGTCCTTATACCTAGTACTCCGATCCTATCTTTCCGACCGCTCCTTCCGAGTTCGCTGTGGCACCGAATTCTCCGACTGTTACTCAATTGAGGCTGGCGTTCCTCAAGGCAGCGTCTTGGGCCCCATCCTTTACATTCTCTTTACCGCTGATATTCCTGTCCATCCCGATACCCTCCTGGCAACTTTCGCTGATGACACTGCTATCCTTTCTTCCAACTCAGATCCTGAAACAGCATCCGCAAACTTACAAAGGCACCTCTTCCTGATTGAACACTGGTGTAAGAAATGGCGCATTAAGGTAAACGAATCTAAATGTAAACACATTACCTTCACCCTTCGGCGTAATACCTGCCCACCAGTTTATTTTAACTCCATCCAGCTTCCTTTCTCAGATACAGTCCGGTATCTTGGCTTTCTCTTAGACAGACGACTAACATGGAATCCACATACTCGACTTAAAAGACAGGAACTTAACAGACGATATGTCCATCTATATAGACTACTGAATAGAAAATCTAAACTTTCTGGTGAAAACAAATTACTGATCTACAAGACAATACTGAAACCCATCTGGACTTACGGACTAGAACTATGGGGAACAGCCAAATTTTCTAACATCAAACGCATTCAATCCTTTCAGTCTAAAGTCCTCCGTACAATAGTCAATGCTCCCTTCTATGTAACCAATAAAACCCTACATCATGACCTTAATATCCCATTTATTCTTGATCTTATCCCAGCCAAATTTTCCAAATTTCACCAGAACCTTTCTCATCACCCAAATCCCGTTGTACAATCCCTATCAAGCACCATCCATCCCTACAATCCCCTTCGTAGGTTAAAGCGGCAGTGGCCACGAGACCTTTTGTAAATATGGATATTTTGGAGTTCTAGCAATGGCCAGATTCTCCACTCAAGTCATGAGTGTCTGTGGCTGTAGCGCTCTTACTCATCCTCCGCTGGTTTAAAATACCAGTGAAGTGGCTGAGGGAGAAGCGTAGGGATCTCCTAGGCCTCCCTTTTCCCTCCACATGTGGAGGGGACAGGATTGGTTCGGAGATCACCTGGCAAATTGTAAATAATGTATGTTTTATATAAGGTGTTTGTTTTACTTTTATTTCTATTTTTATTTACTTATGTGTATATATATTATTTTTTTTTCTTTACTCTTTTGTTCTTTCTTCTTATTCTTTTGTTATTGCTTTATTTATTTATATTTTTGTATATACGGTATGAATGCAATCTCTGAACTCTATTATAAGTGTCCTTAACTGTGACAAATTGTAATATTTCTGAATAAAGTGTTTTTAATAATAAAAAAGTAGAGATAGGAAAGTGAAAACAACAAATTAAAAAAGTTATCAAATTATTATTTATATTACTTTATGTTCCATTTAGGTTATTATTTGTCTGTTTTTCTGATAATATTTTTCTTCAAAATATTCACTCCTTAAAAGCCTTATATTTTTGAAATCCTACTTTAGTGATGAGTAACAGAAAGTGGGAGCTTAATGAGTGGCGGTTAATCGAAGTTTTATTCAATGTATCCAATCGTATAATATATCTTAACTATTTGTTTATCAAGAGCAGAACCGATAGTGAACTGAAAAACCGCAGAATTTCAGAAAAAAAAACCAGAGAGGTATTTGTTGATAATAATAATTGAATCCGTGTGTGTCTAACTTGTGAGTTAAATCCATCCTGAAAATATTTAATTTAAATTCGAAGCACATGTATGCTACACTTTGAATTACAGTTATGGTATTCAGAAAACCAATAACTGCTTGGCAATCAAGTTAAATAATAAAAAATTAAAATAATATATACTTTTTTAATACGTTTTTTAAAGTTCTGTTAAAACCATGAACCACTTGTTGCTTTGTTTTGGGCCGATACACAATGTGATAACAAAACTTGTTGTTGACAAGCGATTGAAATGCGTTTATGTTGAAACTCAGTTGGTCAAATCCTCTTAAAGCAACCCCTAAATCATCGTTTCCGCAACATAGTTTAGCTGTAACGTACAACAAATATTTACATCTACCAACAAATATTTTAAATATATTTCAATTTTAACAATCATTAACTCAAACCATGGTGGTAAAGCTTTATATTGTTTGAGGTTTAAGAAAGATTGTTTTAAGGAAAGAAAAATTCCGCTCGTCTATAACTAGTGTTGCCCAAATGCGAGATCGAGACGAGTTTTGGTCTTGCAAACTCAGTCTTATCTAGGTCTTGGTCTTGCACAAGACTTTCGTAACAGCCTTGCAGTTACCTATTAGCTTATTACTAGAGAGATATTACTGTATTTTTTTAGATATGAGAAACCTAACTAAGTCTGAATGAAAAATTAGAATGGGGTTTATTAAATTACCAATGCCAATTAACAAGTAATTAACAATTATGGGGCGTATTGCGAGGCCGCGTGTTGAGGATATCATGCACTGCAGCCTGTTACGTGTATGTAATAGTTGGAATATCGACTTAGCTCCAGAACTATCTCGGGATGCACCGCGTGTCCCACCTATAGATATTCTGTCATCTTGATACCTCAAGTATCTGTTCCTGTCGTGTGATCGGAAGACATTTGCTTTGTGATATGTCTTATCTCGATATAAAGAAGCCTAGGTGATGGATCGGATTGGCAGGAGAAAAATTGAAATTAATATAAGCTTAGAGAGAGAGAATCACTTTATTATCATAAAATAAAATAAAATGGTGCTGCCCAATTACATCAAATAAAAGACGGAAAGAGTATTTTGATTCTCAGATATTTGATTTACAAGGTATAAGTTGTTAATACGAATCCAGAAAATTCGACTATAGTCCGTGGTTCCTTTTTATCAATTTATTAACATCCGGCTGAAACTTCATAAATAACTTCATCTCATCGTAACCTACAAATATTTTATTTACGAAAATTCTCGGAATTGGGGCGTTTTCAATCTGGAGCTCGGCAAACTTTGTCTATTTAATAAGATACTTAAAACTCGTAAATACCCATTTGCTTTCCACCTTAATCGTAAGATAATCTTAGCACAAAGTCTAGAAAAAATGTGCCCTTCAAAATTATTTAGCCGTTTGGCGTGGGTGACCTACACCCCCAAATTTTTAAAATAACGAGGTTATATAGGCCAAATGGCTCAATATTTTTGAAGGCCGCCATTTTTCTTGATTTCGTACTCAAGATATCTTATGATTGAAGTGGAAAGCAAATGTGTATTTACGAGTTTTTAGTAGCTAATTAAATAGACAAAGATTTCCGACCTCCAGATTGAAAACGCTCCAATTCCGAGAATTCTCGTA
Source organism: Nezara viridula (assembly GCA_928085145.1). NCBI lineage: Eukaryota > Metazoa > Arthropoda > Insecta > Hemiptera > Pentatomidae > Nezara > Nezara viridula. The sequence goes on from OV725082.1 coordinate 78,077,265, forward strand.
AATGAAATATTTGTAGGTTACGATGAGATGAAGTTATTTACGAAGTTTCAGCCTGATGTTAATAATTCGAAAAAAAAGAGGTCTGCACCACGGAGTACTACTATTAAAATAGTTTTAAATATATCTTCTGTCCAAAACCAAAAATTTCAATTTTGTATAAAATTTATATTCGAAGATTCAAGTGAATTATGTAAGGGATTGAAACTTTGTTAAAAAGTTCCATTTTAACAGTTTCTGTGAAATTTGTTAGCAAAAACGTTTTTAAAACTCAAATTTGAAGGAACTTTTTTGTAGTAAAGTATTAGATATGTAGTCAAAGTTCCACTTTTATTTGCCTATATTTAAGTTCTTAAAACAAAGTTACATAGTTATGTTGAATGTGTAATAAACAATGAGAAGTGTAATAATTTGGTTTGTATTATAGTTATAAGTTTTTGAAAATATTACAATCTGTCTCAAAAGACATTTATAATAGTGTTCCTAAATCACATTCACACTCTATGTACAATAAAAAAATAAATTATACAGAAAAATGATATATACATATATAATAAATAAGTATAAAATAACCTAAAAATAAATAAATACAAATAAAAGTTAAAATTTCATTTCAAACTCTGGAGAAAGGCGATGGATGAGTAATATTTTTTAAATTCCGAGGAAATTGAATTAAAATCACCATCATTATCTTAAAAGACTGACATACATCGCCAATGTGAACCTTCACCAGCTCCTTTTTGTACCGAATATTTAATTCGAATTTGAATGGAAGGAAGAAATAAAGAAAATATATAACTTTACCTATTTATTCATAGTATAAACACAATTTCCCCTACAATGACCTTTTTCCACTTGAAACTTCAAGTAGTTTTATGCAGATAGATGATTCCTTTTCCTAAAGCAAAAATTTGACTATAAAAACGGGACTCCCGTAAGATAATTCTTGTAGTTATAATACCGAATGATTTCTTTGATTTTCTAAAGACAAAGGAAATTTCAAACCTTGTATTCTCAAATCATGAATTCACCTAATCGTGATTTCGCTTTGAACCGACAATATCAGAAAAGCTATTGTAAAATCATGCATAAAAAACATATTGTTTAATAGTTTGAATATCATTTGCAAACATTTTTTTCATGTAAATGATTTCCGTTCGCAAAAATTTATTCATAAATATTTTTCCGTTAACATTAAAATAAAACTGTGGGTATGATTTCTTGACAAAGGAAACTCGAGGTGTAGAGAATTCTCAAAATCATAAATTCACCTATTCGTTATTTCTCTTTCAACCGACAATATAAGAAAATTTATTGTAAAAATATAATAAGGATATATTTTTCTTTCTTGGATATATGGGAGAGCTATTTTAATACATCGATATTTTCCCAACATCCCTTCTCTAAGAGTGGTATGAGTTAGTATGAATAAAGATGGAATTAACATGAAATTCATAAACATTATTTACTCTGTTTTTATTTATCCTCAACAGTTACTACATTGAGTAATATCAAGTATCGTATATGTTCCTGGGGATGAGATAATTTTTGGATATATTAAATTATTTATATTTCAACGTTGTGTGAAGAACTGCTATGGAGCGTTATTTCACCCCGTGAGCTTCAGATATAGTAAACATTAAGTTTTTTCTACTATTAATTACGCAACAATAATGCGAATATGAACGCTTAAGTAAATTATGCCACCTTCCTTGTGTTAATTTCATATACTTTTCAACGTCTCATGACATAATAACAATGAAACATATTACACACAAATTATTTCTAAATAAAAACTACTGAAAATAGGCAGTGAGTAAAAATCAAATGGCCCCCAGTATTTAGTCTTATTCAGGCCAAGTATCGAAAGTTCAAGAAAGACGTTCAGGTAGGGGATGGAGGGTTGCTAGAGAATGACTGGATGGAATTTTGGGGGTCAGGATCCAATAATTAAATTAAATCGAGGTAGGGGATAAAAAGCCAACTTTTTGTTTTATATATATTTTTTTTTATAAAATAGAATAATATGAAATTGACTATCTCACTTCATTCCCGTATAAGATTAATTCCAGGAACAAAAAAAAAAAATTATTTTAATAAAAATATTAAAATTAAATCGGGCTCGTCGGCAAAATGCAGGTATTAGAATAGTAGATTTAGTCAATGTTGTTTTCTTCCGAAAGTGGATGATTTGTGAATGTACTTTAAGGATATATGTTTATTTTACGTATAATATTTAAGAACATACAAGGTACATTTATAGGTATGTATAAGTACATATACTATAATATATGTATAAAATACAAATAAATAAAATTCATGAACTATACATAACAAAACCATCACTTTCTGGACCATAGTACCATTAGCGAATTTATATATACTGCATTAAATATACCATTATGTTTTGCTATTAATCTTAGAAACATCAGTAAGAATTAATTTAATTACAATACTTAAATACTAACAATAAAAAAGATAAAAATTTCGTATAAATAAAGCATTATAAAACTGATTTCAATTCTGTTTGATTAAGCTAAGAATTCTCTATTTAGTGCCACCCTTGAGCACCTTATAAATAAAAATCTATTTCATTAATTTTTTTTTCATTATTATTTTATATTATTTTCGTCATTAAAACAAATTATTATTTATCCTTTAAACCTTTTTTCATTTGTTCATTTTATATAATTTTCCTTTGTGAATTCCATGTTATATATTGCTCAATTCCTCTTCATAAATTTATTTATTGCATTCGGATAATGTTTAAATAATCAATTTGTTGCATAGAATGTTTATTTTAAAACAGCAAATATTTTAAGTTTATCGAAAAAAGGTTCTAATTATTATTTTGAGAATAAAATTAAGAAATTCTGTCATATTTACCGACATTGAAAGCCATGCTCATCGAAATAACAAAAATTCTATATGTAAAAAGAAATACATAGAATTTATGTACATTACCTTTTGACTTCACCGAGAGAAAATTTATAAAATTACTCATGGTTTTAATTTTCAATAACGTTATTAAATAAAAATCCTCAATAATCCAACTCTATATAATTTTTTTTAATTTATTCATCATTTTCAAATATCGAATACACAATTTATTCGCAACATTTTATTCATAAATATTTTTCAGTTAACTTTAAAATTAATTTTTTCGTAATATTTTTTTTTTGTGTTGAATGAGTGTTTTATTTGTTGGTTGGAATAAAATCTACCAAGGCCTGATTATGACTGAGGTTGATTTCTTAAATTTTGTTGTTGCCTAATTTAGGACTTAAACAAAATGATTTACCACTACAACCCATAGATGGCATTTTTTATGGAAGTACTGTTTAAAGGCAACGGCTGTGCAAGGAGATTGTGGGGCCGAATTCACGCTCAACCTCCATATTTTTCCTCTTTTAATAATTGTCTAATTAAAAGTACCCACTTTATATATGTCGGGTGTGCCCCAGGAGCGTCTCCTGATCTCAGGGTCGGTCAACGGCTGATATAACAGAAAAAATAATTACCTACTACAGCCGGACTCCAACATAGTCCTCGAGCTTTGAAAGTCAATGCCTTGCTTACTGAGCCAGTCCCTGTAGGATTTCGTGTCTTATGTAATTAAAAAAAAAATCGAAAATCATTAGTTGGTGTATTTATATTGTTGTTTTTATCTGGAATAGAAAATTAACTTTGTTAACTGGTCTCTTAAGCATAATAATTATGAAAAAAAAAAAAAACAACCGTATCTGCCCAAAAATTACATTAGTAAAAATTAAAGAATATATATAATATCTTCAGTGAAATATGTAAATAACAAAAAAGTAAAACTATTTTGAAAAAAAAAATACATTATTGAAATGAAAAGAAAAACAGATATCAGGGAAAATAAAAAATAAAATTTTGTAAGCCCAATGAGTTGATTCTTAAAATTAAAACAAACAATTTCAACAACCATTCACCTCAATCAAAATTTGATTAGTAAAATTTATTTCATGACTGCACAGCGTCATTTTGGTATGTGAGAAGAAATTGGTAGAGATGATTATGAGATGAATGTGGACAAGGAAGAGGCATGGTGGATATCAGATGGCAAGGAATTCCAGAAGGCAGTGGATCGGACAATAAAGGAATGTTCAAATGTTCTAGTTCTATGGGAAGGGGTATAAATGTCGAAAACACGGGATTTTGTTTTCTGGGAGTGAACCACGGGTTTGAACTGTAGGAGACTGTAGATGTAGGAAGAGTGCTGGGTCTTGATCTTTTGGAAAAGTTAAGAATCATAGAAATATTGTCGGCGGAAAGATTAAAAGAGCCACTTTAACTCGTCGTAAAGGCAGGACACATCAGACACCGTCGAAATACCGAAGACAAATCTTAACGAGTTCAGAAGTCGTCTCAATCTGTCTTCAAGTACTATCGAGATGCACCCGTACATAGTGAGAGAAAATAAGAGAGGATACAAGGAGCTTGCGGATAGGTTGTGGGGGTTGGTGATGGGAGCGATGAAATAACTTAACGGTACCAATTGACTTCGAGAGATGAGGGTGATATGTTATTATTATCACGTTTTAGCGAATTAACCACTAAACATCAAATATTTATTTCATAAGGAAAAATACAAAGGTTAAGAAAATAGACTCATTACATCCACTCGATTTTTCACTTATACATCAATATATTGGATCCTGGTGACTAACATTTATCTTCTGTTAGGCAGTGGAGACGAACGACGTGGGTCCGATGATGACCCAGCAGAGGGACACCTGGTCTAAGAAGGTAGAGTTCCTCCTGGCAGTGATCGGATTCGCCGTCGACCTAGGAAACGTCTGGAGGTTCCCATACATCTGCTACCAGAATGGCGGAGGTCAGTATATATATAATTATTTCATCTACTCTACTTTTATTTAAAATTAAAGTAACCGTTAATTATTAACAGTTATTCAGTAATAGATGTCACCTTAGAAGCTATAAATTGCTCTTTACGATAGCTCGTTAGCGCATTCTCAGTATGTGTTAGTGTCAATAAATATTAAGTACTGACATAAATCTTCCTCCAAAGGTCACATTAATTTATGATGCATCCTTGTTATAATGATACCATAAATCAATAATTTACCCTTCATGAACACGATTGTTTTGTTTTTTACCAAGAAACCGATTTAATTAATTAAATTAATACTAATAATTTCAATTAAATTTATTTCAAACTGATATATTTTTGTTTTTATTTTCGGTCATCATTAACTTGATTTATTTTGTATTTATGCTGAAATATTGGTTTTTTTTTAGATAATATACATTTATAAAAAGCTATACATTAATCTTTAAATCTGTGCTCCGGAGTTAAAGGACACCGTTTTCATTACCAAACAATTTACTAACTAAGAAATATATTTCAATAGCTCAAAATTATGGAAAATTGGCTACCACGAATAAATCCAAAAAAAAAAAAAAAATGGCGTTCTTTACTTCCGGGGTACAAAAATAAACAATAACATATGGAAGGGGCACAGAAAATATTAGAATAAATAAAGGAGATAAAGATAAAAATATGTCATGTAGAGAAAATGTAGAAACTCAAACCATGAAAAAATATAATTATCTATATTTAAAAATAGTGTTAGATTATACCTTGAAATATCCAACCACACAGTCTTGCGTCTCCGAAATGTAGTTAAATAACCAAATAACCAGTCTATGTTTTGCCAAGATCATATGACTCTACGACGTTAAAGGTGTTTCTATATTGGGGAGTGATGCAATCTTGTTATTTATTTATTTTTTCCGTCCTGATGATGCCTGAATTAATTAAATGTGTAAGTGTGTATTTCCCTGAACGAATCTGAACCATCAAAATAACAAGGTTATATAGAACAAACATCCCAATATTTACGGTGAACGCACCACTAGAGGGTCCAATGATGTACAGGTTGGACTTTAAACGCAAATAATAAGCTTCCTTTTTGATTTAAAGGTTCCAGGTTTTATTCTAGATTGAAGAACCACGCCCTCTATTGACAACTGTATTAACAAAGTTCCCAAAAGAAAATCTGTCTACTAACAGTTTTGCTAAGAGTAAGTTGAAAAATGTTATCTTGTCTTTATCGTTATCTTTACAGTCAAATATCTTGTCCATTACTAGAACAATTGATTTTCGGGATATCCATCACTAGTGCAAAAAGATTTTTTTTTTATGGAGATTATCTAACATAACTGAACTTATCAATAACGGTTTAAAGCACTTGATAATGCAGGTTTGTTTCTGGAGACACATAGAAGGAAATACCTACAACACATATAGAGCCTGCCACAGATAATTTTTCGCTGGAGTGTGTGTTGGATATAAAGAAATCTTGACCAGTTGAACTAAATTTTTTATTTTATTACAAGTGTTTGTGACTCTATCAATACAGGTACAAACCCTCAGCATTAGGTCAGGTATGTGTTCATATGTCCGTAGTCGTACGTGTATTTATTCACAATTTGGGTGCCTTTTAAATATTATTATTATTATTTGTATCTACATGTGCGTTGGTTATCCTAAGCTCTTTGCTATTTGTTTTGCTTAGTTGTGTTCTGCATAGTAAACTTTCTTTGGTATAAATGTATTTTTATTCATACATGATATCTCATGTATTTATTGTATATTTATGATATTTATTATATAAAAATATTTATATATGACAAGTAAAAATATTTGGAATATATATAATGTGGGAATATTTGAAATAATAAAATTATTTATAATATTTGTTAGATAAGAAAATTGTTCTTTTTGTCTTCTTATACTATACTTATTTACTTATTTTCTTCTTATTATTAAACTAATCCCTGCTAATACTAAATGGGCTATTTTTCCCCTCGATTTTATGATCAAATTATCTTATGATTAAAGTGGAAATCAAATGAATGTTGATGGGTTTTTAGTAAATCGTTGAATATACAAAGATTATCCATATTCTGATCTTTAGAAAATGCCCCAATTCCGAGAATTTTGCTAAATAAAAAAAATTGTAGGTTACGACATTATGAAGCTATTCACGAAGTTTTAGATGGATGTTAATAATTTAATGAAAAGGGGTGTGTACCACGGGTTATAATTATTTCTACCTATTTTTAAGTAGACAAAGTTTATCCAATTTCAGATTGAAAACGCTCTATTTCCGAGTATGTTTGGAAATAAAAAAGTTTTAAGATACAATGTGATGCAGCCATTCATAAAGTTATTGACAGATGTTAATAATTTCATAAAAATATGAGTCTGTACTACGAAATATAATATCACTCAATAAAAGTGTTTCCAAAACTAAAAACAAATGACATAATAAAGCATTATCCCTTAGTGATATTTTACAATCCTCTGGATATACACGTTAATTTCCAATAACCATTAATTACACTATAGAAGAAGGAAGATGCCAGAGCAGCTGGTGGTATCGAGTGATTGCGGTGGGATGTTGCTCCAGCCAGCCAATCAGCCCACACCGCAGAGGTCTGTGGTAAATTTCTCCAGTCCGAAGTTCGCCCAAGTATATTCCATCTCCAGCGATATGCCCCCAGGCCTGGAGATGTTCGCCGACTTAAGGTATTTGCTCAGCTTGGATGGGTCGGCTAGTATACCAGGTTAGGGTATTAAACTTTTATTTACGAAATCTCGAATTGGGGCGTTTTTAATCTGCAGGTCGGCATACTTTGTGTTTTTAAATAGGTACTAAAAACTCGTAAATATACATTTCTTTCCACTTTGTTCGTAAGATAATTTTATCACAAAATCGATAAAACATGTGGTATACAAAAATATTGGACTGTTTGGCCTACACAACATCGTCATTTTGACAATTCTGGGATTGTCTAATTGGGATTGGGATTCTCTAACGCCAAACGGCTCAATATTTTTGTAGGCTACCTTTTTTTTTTCTCGAATTTTTGCTGAAATCGTCCTAAGATTCAAGTGGCAAGCAAATGAGTATTTACAAGATTTTAGTAACTAATTAAATAGACAAAGTTCGTTGATCTCCAAATTGAAAACGAATTTTCGTAATTAAAATATTTTCAGGTTACGGTGAGATGAAGCTATTTACAAAGTTTCAGGGGGATGTTAATAATTTGATAAAAAGATACCACGAACAAAAAGATCATATAATGCTTGCCAGATATAGAAGTTAAGTTTACTTTCGTTCTAAAAATTTAAATAAACCACTTCGGGTTATTTTATTTAATTTATTTTATATATCAGTTTTATTGATTGTCTGATGATGAAATAATATACTGTGTGTCTAGCAACCCAATATAATTTAGCAGCACCTTTTTATATGAAAATAATGTGTTTCTCTCTTAAATTAATGGGCGAATCAAAACTTTGTGTTTGAAAAAGAATCTATGATTGAGGATTAACCGCTGTCATGAACGATGCCCTAGCAACCGTAGCTAGATAATGGACTGTAACTAAAAAAAAAAAAATTAAAATAAATAAATAACCTGAATCACTAACAACTCATGAAGGGTCTTGGGTTCAGTGCAATGTGAGTAAGTACTGTTGCAAGGCTAACAGTTGTGCAAGAAGGTGATGGGCCAATATCAAGCTCAACCGCCAGGTTTTTCCCCTTAATTAATTATTTAATTAAAAGTACCCACTTTATAGACGCTGGATGTGCCGCAGGAGGGTCTCCCGGCCCCAGGGTCGACCTATGACTGATGAAAAATTACTAGTCATCAGCCGGATTCGAACTTGGAAGTCTGTGCTCACTCACTGAGCTACCCCGCTCCCCTTAAGACTGTAACCATAACTATACTATAATAATACGGAGGTAAGTGTATTAAGTAACTGGCAATAGGAAAAAAAATAATATAATTGCAGATAGAATCCACTAATCCATCTAAAAGCATCACTAATTCACCTCCGATCTTCACCACGAACGTAGAAAACTACGCTGTTTCATATTTGGGGGGGGGGATAGGCCCAAACTCTTTTATACTCACAGCTACTTTCCTGAGCAGTAACTGTTCATCATACCCCAAGCGAGTATCGAGCGCTTGTTAGCTCTTTGAGAATCAGCAGACATGAGTTCCATATAGTATATACAGCAGAGCTCTACGAGGATAAGAATATATGAGTGGTGATTAAAAGACATTTACGACAACACCCCTATAGAAGAAATTAAAAGCAATATAGAGAAATATCTATACCAGATCGTGGTATAGATGTCATTTCAGGCTTTTAAGAGCCATTGTCCATGTTTTCTCTTATATTTCTTAATTATAATAACATCAAGTTCGGCAAAAATAAATATCAAAAACAAACTTCGTGAATATCCTCGGTTAATTGCAAAAATCACTAAGTGTATTTTTGATATTGGTTAACTTTAAAATATGTTTTTGTAGATTTCGACCTTATTTATTGATCCAAAAATTCAGTAAGTGCCTGGAAATAACGCAAAACCCTTTTATTTATCAATTATAGTTACAGTAATTGTACAATTTTCTGATTTCAAAAGAGAAAATTCATCAAAATCTTAATTATTTGAGGTTATGAAATGTCATTTAATGACTTTTTGACAATATTTATAGGATATTTACTGTTAAAACCAAACAACTGGTTGCACACTTAAATTATTTTATTTATTTGTTTATATAATGAAATTTACAACTGTATAAACATTACAGTAATAAGAATGCACACATTAGAAATAATGACATGAACAGACTTGAAGAGATACTCCCCAGTGGTAGCACTCAGACGCCTAGGGGGATTATCAGGAATCGAGGAAGAAGCAAGGCTGGTACCAAGTGGATTCGGATGGGATTGGGTTTTATCGTGAAAGGATAGGTATCTGGCTCGGGCTAAATCAGCGGGATATGGAACATTAAGGTCTTTATGAATGGTTTTATTTGTGACAAAATATGGGGCATTAAGGATTTTACGAAGGATTTTGGATTGTAAAGATTGGATACGATAGGAATTCGATGGTTTGGTAGAGCCCCAAAGCTCAACTCCGTTTGTCCGTATAGGTCTTATTATGGTTAAGTAGATGAGTCTTTTGTAATTAATTGAAAGTTTAGAGCGTTTATCATGTAAGTGTTGGAGCAGTCGGAAACGTCGAGCAGTGTCTTGTCGTTTAGTCAGTATGCGGATTCCAAGTGAGACGTTTATCCAAGTGGAGTCCTAGGTAGTGGATTTGTTCAACAGGAACAAGTGGAATATCTTTGAAGGATATTGTAGGACAAGAAGTTGTAGGTTTACGACGAAATTATTCTTTGAATGAATTAATAAATATTCTGGCAAATTCTAACTTTTCTAATCTATTAATCATATATTTTCCTAAGGATGCCTTTAGATTAATTTACGTATTGTATTTTAGTCATTCCATATTCTTGGAATTAGATTAAATATCCGAGTTTTATATTTTTTCATGTTCCGGATTAACCAATTTAACCGCTTAACTGACGATGCTTCGGTCTCAATTGCAACGGATAAGCAAGGTTATACTGTATTATTTTATTATAATCTTGGTTTTAAGCATTAGCTTATAGTTAGTGATTAGACACCGTTCGCGCAGGTCGATGAGCCTAAAGGAAGTTGTCTCTTAGTATTTATAACTTTTTGGAGTTCCTGGTTCATTTTCGAGAATATATGCCAGTTTGTCTCACACCTTCGACGGCGCAATTTAATTCCAAATAGCCAGCAAGTAAGTGAACAAAGTTAATCAAGCAAAGTGGGCTTCAGTGCGTACAACGGAGCAGTCAAGTCCCGTTTCTGTAAGGGGAAGACTTTGAAGTCTTCTCTAGGCAAACGCTTTGACAGGAGTCCCATAGCCTCATTACCTTATTTACATTTATAAATTACTTTGAAGTTTTTTCATAACTAATCCATAGTATACTAGATTAGAATTTACAAGACGTTTGATCACGATCTATAAGCAGTAATAAACAATTTTTTTTCACAGAATTTGATAATTTTTAAAGGGAATCAGTCACGGTAAATGATCAGAACGCTTTTTTCAAACGCTTGTAAAGACTTTATGAACAATTTTGTTAATGTAAAAATACAGTTTGCAGACTTCACTTTACTATATTATTTTCTACCTATTTTTTTACACAACATTTTATTAAAACATTGGTTCATGTTATATACGCACTTCTTAAATTGTTAAGCACGATATTAATGAGCATTTCCCTGTACCACTAAGTGTTATTTGAATTAATACCTTTAATTCTGATTATTTTTTATGTGCATGGGGAAGGATAGTACTTAGAAGCACTCCTTCCCTGGCTTGATTTAATAACCATGGTTTATTAAGGAAGAAGATAGCGACTTTTTAGTGCCTTTCTCGTATTGATGAACGTATCCGCTGAAGTCGTGTCTCTTATTTGTATGTTCTTTTAAATTAGTATGAAATATTTTATGAAGAGTCACGTACGAAAATGCTTTGGTTATGAGCTCTAATAATGTTGATTAGAAGGTTTGATGTTTTGTTATGTGGATCGTTTTGGCAACCACGTATATCCGTGATGATCATGTCCATCTCAGTTTAAGTAACTGTAATATAGGTATGTATTCAGTTTCTATTTCAGTTCTATGAGAACTCTTAGCCCTAATACTTATAGCCCTCCAGTGGCTGATTGTATTATTATTCAATAAATAGATTAAAAAAAATTTCAGTTCTAGTAATGAAGATTTTGAAAAGTGAGGAAACTAGTTTAAGTTGTCTATTGACGGTCTTCTATTTCATTTTAACATATAGGCCTCATGTCATTATTCTGTTAAAAGTAAGTCCAAGATAGTTTACGGTGTTCGTCTGAGGAATTTGCTTTTTTTGATATAAATTGGAGGTCAGGTATTTTTTAGAATTGTAAATATAATGTGTTTCGATTTATCGTGGCTTAGTCGAATTTTCCATAATTTATAGCGGTCGTGTAGTTTATCTACTCCAGTGTGATCTGACGTTAATGAAGCTTGTTTAGGATCACGATGTCTTGTTAAAATTGTAACTATTTAACGTATTGCTAATATTTGACAACATTTGCCTAAGTTTCAAATACAATTTTTAAATCTTGTAAGCATCGATGACAATGACCCTTTCGTTGATTGGTTGGTCGAGAGATTTTGGAGAGACGCTTCTATTTATAAATATATATATATTTTTTTAAATTTTTATTGAGTATTAATACAGTCTGCCACACTGAATGGCATTGGTACTAGGGCTATAGTATTCATTCACACAATATGTACATAAGAAAGGAAAAAAAAAAAAAATAATATATATATATATATATATATAAAAAGATAAAGTAATATACAAGATAATTAAAGTGATAGATAAGATAATAGGTTATCTGTTGTTTTAATTATTTATAAATATATGAAATATTTTAAGCGAAACATTAAATACCAAATATTTAGTTGAATATAAAAAACTTCCATTGTTAAAATATTTTTTATTCCAATTCTTCACCCACTCCTGTCAGAAGTACTGACAATCAGCGATGTCGCATTGACAATGATGTCGGGAACAATGCTGGAAATGACTTGATCGGCGTGAGGGAGTGGCCAGCGGCATCTCTTCCTGTCTTGATTTTAAGCTATTTCTAAGCGAGGAAATCCCTCATCCAGCTTATTTTTGAGCCGTGTAAGTGTGTTTTCGGGTATATAAAATGTAGCCATCCTCTGTATAAGTGTGTGTATAAAATCTTTTGTAGTGTATCCGTATGAGTTCGTTAACTGTTGGCATTTGAAGGTCTTTATGTTTGTTACATACTAAAGGTTCAGTCCTAAAGATTTTTGATTGGAATGTTTTTAGTTTTCGTAAGTGGGTTGTTTTTGCTGCTCCATAAATTTGTGAAGCGTGGTATAAATCACAAAACTTATACCTGAAACTTACAATAAATCGCAGTCAGTAAAACACCTGTTAGTAGAGTGCCACGAGTTCAACGACATTCGGCAAAAATTGAAACTTCCAACAACAATAAAAGAGATACTGAGAGACAACGAAGATGGAGTCACCACCCTACTGCGATACTTAATAGAGACGAAACACTACAATAGAATATAGAAAACTAGCCGCCAATGACCCTCTAGGGTAGAGGCGATTATGAATTAAAAAAAAAAAAAAAAAAAAAAAAATTAAAATTTATAAAAATACTTCACTTACATAAAAAAATTAAAAAATTTACAAATAAAAAATAAGAATAAAACTTCCCTTGAGTGTGCATAAATGATGGGATCAAATCAGTTTTCCAATACGTTTCCAAGGTTTTCCCCAATGTTTATGACTCTCGCATAAAATCCCTACAGCTTTTTCTGGACTGAGTCCAAATGCACAAACCAGGAGAGTCTAGATCAACCAGAATAAATTTTTTTAGATGCTCCTTCTCTGATAATTTCCATAAAAATTCAAATTCATATCTCCTTAAATACATATTTTATTATGATCTTATTCCTGTATCTTAAAAATCCTAGCTGAAACATGTTTCTTAAGCATTTGTATCTAATTAATCAATGGTTTAATACCACCGGACAACAATGAAGATGTTTAGGTGATGAATTTTCTTATAATTCATATAAAGCAAATAATTTATTCTTCAAAATTTAAATTTGAGTACTTTTTTTTTATATAATAATTTATTATTGAAATAAAGATTAGATAGGCATTAATGAACTTGGGTTATTACACCTCTTAGCCTAAAATAACAACAACAATTCGTCTATATTCCAAAATATAATTCTTATTGAAAATTCTTTATAATTTAATTGTTTTTCACTTCAAATATGATACCCAAATACTGTAACTTCTTACATAAGAGCTGAAATATAAATATTGTGTAAAAGCCAAAATGGCCTGTAAGTGGTTGAAAATCCTGCATTGTTATAAATAAATAAAATAAGGTAATCGGAGGTTCGGATTTTCTTTGTGTTAACATAATACAGCTAAGGACGTAAATTAAGAACGTACTGATAGTAAAATATGAATTTGTAATGTTTTTGTTGTTGATTCCCAAATATAAGGGCTGGATTAATGAAACGTTGAGTTTCGTAGGTATCTCAGTGATTTATTTTAAAGATTAATTGATGAGTAAATAAATTATTTTCCATAGCCGAAATCAGACCCAGGAGTGCCCAAATCACTGAGCTATTTGACAACATAATCTTGTCAGTTGCAAGCCATACTTAGGTCCGCGTGCACAAACTAACTTGCTACGAAATATAACACATGATTATATAATTCTCTATCTTTATAAGGAAGTCTATAACTAACTGTGGGAAAATATGAGTCGCAAGAACTTTAAGAAGAGAACTTTTAGTGATAGCGCGAAAAGCAGGTAAGAGGGTGGCAACTTTCCTATCGCCTTCTTGGAACAAAACGGTCGAGGAAAGCGAGGATCTTTTGAAAGGGACAAACTCGGATGATGGCTGACGGGAAATTTTATCTGTATTTTTTTTTCCATTTCTAAGAGCCGAAGCTCGTGTTCAACAGAGAATTTAATAACAGTAATCAGAAATATTACTTTAATCAAGAAAATTACTTTGCAACTCATTTTCTTAATCCTACTCACGAAGCTGGAAGACTTGATGTTCTGATATTTATGTACGTGAATACTGTCCTTATTTTGCGTGGTCACGCAACTGACTTTATATGCGACGTAGCCTTTTCCAAGAAGTAATGAAGTTCAAACTCGTTAAATGAAAAAAAAAAAAAAGGAGTATCGAACGATTGATTAAATGGCATCAATTCTTGAGAAGGGTCGCTGTATGATGATCATTTAATTATTAATTTTGACGCTTATCCCATAATCAAATGCTTTCATCCATACCCTTACTATCGACTGAACACGACAGATTTTGCTCTGACGGAGATTTTGATTTCAGGAGTTTTAAACGATCGCCTGCAATTTTATTGCAGTATTATTAATTTTATCTTACTTTTCAATTGACATGAACACGCATGTCATGTGTTGGCATAATTTACATAATGATCAGTTTTTCTGATGATGACTCGCATCTTAGAGAGGAGAGCGAAAACTGAAAAATATAATATTTTGATTTAAATGAAAATCACGTACTTACAGCCATGAAAAATACATGAAAACTTTAAAATTCTGAATTCCGTTTTATCCCTCGTCTGAAAAGAAGATGGTCCCGTGATCTCCTAATGTATCATTAGAGTGATACCATTGGGTAGTTACTCAGAAAGTGTTTTCACGTCATTATATCCATATGTTCAAATATACTAGATGTATTTCTTTAATACAGTTGTAAATATCATTAAGCAATAATACAAAAATCCGTTTTATAACATTTTTTTGTCTTAAACGCAAATTAATAATTTGTGTTTATTGTTGATTGTACTGAATAATTAAAGAGAAGGATGGTGATCAGTCAAATTAAAATATCAAAAATAAATAATTTTATTTATTTTTACATTCGCCTACGTTTCGGCCCGAAGTTCAGGGCCGAAAAAAAGAACTAGATAAGAATAGGTAAAATAACATTGATTAATACAGAATTAAGATTAAAAAGGTGAAAGATTTAGACTAATAATTTTAAGTAGAAAAACATAACATAAAATGAAGTCGATAGAATGAACTTAAAGTAAAACAAAGTAGGTAGAATGATAACAGTAACAGATAAGACAAAATATATAATAGTAACGGTAACAAAGTACAAACCAATGAAATAAGCATAATAAAATATAAGGTGACATAAGAAATGGAAATGATAATTTATAATAAAGTGTAAAAAAGAGAAAAGAAATATGAAGTTATTTAAGTTATTATTTATAATGTGCAAATTAATAACTTGCAGATAAGTGTTGACACTCCTCAGCCATTGAATTGCTGCTAAGTGAGATTCCTCAGTAACTTGTGTATTTTTAAAATTTATTTGTTAACTACTAACCATTTTCTAATTTTTTATTTTATTTATTTATCCAATAATATAAAAATCTGTTACACGAACAATAATTATAGTGAGGTAAGAATACATTCACACCATATATACACAAAAAATAATATAAACAGAAACATTGATGGATTGAGATGTCAGTTGCGGTGTAAAGAATAGGGCCTAGGATACTACCTTGAGGAACACCAGCAGACTGGGAAAAGAGGAATGAATAGGCATTATTTTGGTTTACTTTGAAGTATCTATCAGTAAAGTAAAAGAGGATAATGGAAAATTATGTATGTGGTAGCAATTTAGTGAGTTTGTTCAACAGTCTCGGAAGCCAGACTCTAGCCTAAAAATTATAATTATTTTAAGATAGAGGATCACTTGACCATTATTACTTAATATTATTTACGGGCGATTATCTGAAATTTTCAGTGCAGTAATTGATCGACTGGATAGTGTTATGTTATGTAAAAAAAGGTCTCATACAGTAACAAAATCTGTCCGAAGCGTTTTACCATTTACCGTTGATAGTTTATTTTACCAATAAACTATTAGCATTTATCTATATTCGGCATTAGTTAACAATATGAGTAAAGAAACTGATATTTTGGAAAAAAAAATGTATGTCGAATTATCATTCGTTTACTTTGTCCGAGCCCAACCTTATCGAGTTTTCAGACCTTAGATGTCAAAAATTTTAAAACTTACAATATGGAATTATTAACAATTCATGATCGATAAAATAACCCTTTATTAGTGCCTGATTAAAAGTAAGTTGAAAAAACGTGTGTCAACCGTTTAGTTAAAGTGTCCAACCCTCGATTTTTTTCTTCGCTCGTTATGCTTTTCCTCGTATGGTCATATTTCCCTTCAATCGGAGGGTAAACTAACATGTTATAAGTTCTGTTGCTCTTCAAAACTATCTTTTCAAGTTTTATCCATGTGCAAAGACATCTGTGATTCTGAAGCGTATTTCGATTTGTCGTTCTTACGACAGTATTAAACAATTCCGAGATTTTACAATTTAGTTTTTAATTCTTCTATCTAAAACTTGATGAATCGGTAATTATTTTTACATGTAGCTTGTTGAAAAAAATCAATCCTTAAAAAAAAAACACTTGAGATTTGTAATTTTCACACTTGACATTTGTTCACTCGTTTAATAAGCTTTATTTTCATATTGATAAAATTGAGGTTTATTAAGAAAACAATTTGAGATTCACCTCAACATGTGTTAAAAAATTATGTGTTTTTCTACACTGTCGCCTAAAAGTGCTCATGCTTTCAGCAAAAATTACTACAATAAATTATTGGAAATTTTTAATTTTTTTTTCGATGACCTGAGATGCAAAATAAGAAATTTTTTTTCTCTTCATATTTTCATTCACACCTGTCATAGTCTTGGCAATAAGCAGATGTGATGTAAAAGTAATGGAAGTTGGCATTTTAAGCATGAGGGAGAATAGTACACAGCAGCACCTCTTCCTGGTCTTGGTTTACTTCCTAACTTCAGGAAAGGAGATCTCACATCCAGCTCCTCTTTAGTCGTGTCCTGATGGGCATTTCAGCTGTGGCCATGTCTTCAATAAGTCCGTTGTGATGTCCGTGTAGTTTAAGATTAAATCGGGAGTAGAGAGTACGTATGTGCTGGTCGATAATTAGTTCTCGAACGTCGGTATGTAAGGTCTTGTTTACGTACCAAGGAGCTGATGTTATTAGTCTTAAAGTGATTTTACTTTTAGTAATTGCGTCTTTTTTGCAGAATCGTAAATTTGTGAGGCGTATGTCCAAATGGGTTTAAGTAGGTAAGTGTATGTGTTTAGTTTTTGTCTGATTTTCAGTTCTGATTTGGAAAAAGTGAGAAAAATTTCTGTAAGTCCTTTTTTTTTCGATGACCTGGAATGTGAAATAATAAATATAAACGTAAAAACAAACTTTTTACTTCTGAAAATAATAAATTATGGTTAAAATAATGATTTTTCGATTGTTAGTTTTGCAATCATAACAATTCATTCAAGTTCGATTAATTGGTTTTCTGAAATGTTTTTCCTGTTTTCTCTACGATTTTAATGAATATACCTGAACTCGAAGGAAGACCTCCCTGCTTCTCCATAAAATACATTATTAAGCTGTTTACCTCCAAGCCCTGCACGTACTTCATTAAGTAGCCAGCTTAAGCCTAAAACAAATAATTGCGTATTATCCTACTTATGTTGAGAAATATTCTGTTGTGTCGAAGCCCTGGAAATCCCCAGCATCCCGAAAGGTAAGGGACTCTGATTGTAAACAAAGAGCCGCTAAAGACAAACCATCCGATGACAGCAAACAGAAGTCAATGGCCATTTTCTCTGATGAGCAGTTCTCCAGGGACCTGGAATTCTCGAAGGAGAGTTCCGCTGGAAGTATCTTTGGTTCCTTGATGTTAGCCATTGATTGATATTTCCGGTGGATTCTGTGTTGTCTTCATTTTTTAAATATTCTACTGGAACATTCTAAAATATGATGAAGACTTGTTAACTGTATAAAAAAAATATATGCTTGGAAAAGTTATTCATTATTTTCAATAATACAATACGGCAGTATTTTTCTTAATCTGATTGGCCATGGTTTTAACCTGATCACGTATGATTCGCTTGTTAAATTCTTTTTAAATTTGAACATTCATAAAATTCTAAGTGATTCTCATTTTATAGGCAACCTTTAATCTATTCATTTAGTTAAGTCTAGCCTGATTTTTCCCCTTGCTAATGTTTTTAAACTGATAACATTAAAAAAATGTTTGTTTTAGTAATTGCATAAGCTATTGCAATACCATAACCACGCTTTACCCACTCTCGGTTTCTTAGTAAGCATGTTTGTTCCATTTGTAACCTTTATTAAATGGTAGTGAAATTACTCATACATGAAAAAATGACCATTTTGAATCATATATATATATATATATATATATATATATACAGCCATTAGTAAATTGATATTTTGTACGGTTTTTTTCATAGAAATTTCTTAGAAAAACAACATAATAATAAAAAATGTTCGTTACCGCTTTCAAACTTTTTATAATATAGTTAATATAATTTTATTTTTCTGAACCTTGTCATGTTCATTCGATTTTATTTTATTGAACATTAATACAATCCGCCACATTGAAAGGCATCATTATTAGGACTACAGTAATCATTCCCACAATATGTTCATACAAAAGGGAAATACACATAAATAATTAAAATAAAGAAAAAAGAAAAAGAAATTAATTAAATAAAATAAAATAAGGTAATTAATATACATATGTACGGAAAATAAAATAATAGATAGAAGCTGAATGCAATTAAAATAAATAAAATACATTCACACCTACGTATAATGTTTACATTCGCCCAATAGACTCTGAGTCATGGTTTGTCCACCAATTGTGGAAGCCAAAGAAGGACTCCGGGAGATCCCAGTGCTTTTCTCCCAGTCAAGTCACTGTAAGACAGTAAATACTGAAATGTTATGTTCTTTAAAAAAAAAAATGTTTCTATGGCTATTTACAATTTTTTATACATAGAGAGCCTTCAGTACAGTTCAATCTTTGCCTAATTCTACTTATTTCATTACTCTTAGATATTTAAAAATATATATTAAGCTCAAATTGATCGTAATTAAATTTAAATTTCCTGCGAAAATAAATGTTTTGTAACTGGAGACTTGTTAAGATCATTAAATTAATGTCAGTATAATTTATAAATATTGATTCAATGTAGTCATAATTATAAAAATATATCATAAAAATTACAAAAGGGATTTTCTTGAATACTGATAAAAAATAAGTTCAATTCAATCTTTCTAAATTGTCCTATTTTTTTTTTTTTATTGATCAGAAGTTTTCATTTATAAAGTATTTTTATAAGTTAACTCCCATTACTTAACATATTTAGCATGCTATGTCTTATGAGGCAGTATAGCTCCGACTAGGTCCCGAAGTCCTACTAATTTCCTAATTTGCTAAACTAATAATCCAAAGCGGGTCAGCATCTAATTCCAACAGCTGCTCAGCTCATCGGCTCGCTTTAGGAATCCTACCCACGTAACTGCCCGATGTCCTCATTCATTCCGAATATGGAACAAGTTCTTCTTCTAATATGTTTTTACATACAATTAAACACGATACTTTAAATTAAAAAATACATATATGATTATGCACTTATCAAAAACCCATTTTAATTTCATAGCTTTTTACTTTACATTTAAAAGATTTTTATTTACATTTAAAAATTATTATTTAACATTTTAGCTCCAAGAATTATTTTCAAAAACTTTTTCCAACTTATATCAGCCACAATCAAATTCCTCAGACGGACACTGTTCATTACCTACTTTTATTCGACAGAAGGATAACCTGGAGCCCACATGTCAAAATGAAACGAAACACTTTGAACAAGCGAGTGAAAACACTATACTCACTTTTTCCAAATCAAAGTTGAAAATCAGATAAAAAGTAAATATGCACTTGACTGTTCAAACCCATTCGAACATACGCCTCACAGATTTACGATTCAGAAAAAAAGACTCACTAACAAAAACTACAATCTTTTCAGTCTAAAATTTCAAAACTAATAACTGCAACACGTACGTCAACAACAAAAATTACATATTGACCTCAGACAACCAACTTAAGACCAGCACATACGTACTCTCTACTCCTGATTTCATCTTAAATTACACGGACATCACAACAGACTTATCAACGACATGACCAAGGCTGACATGCTCATCATAAGGTGACTGAATAGGAGCTTGATGAGAGATCTTCTTTCCTTATTTAAAGATGCAAACAGACCAGAGAAGGGTTGCTACTGGGTACCATTTTTCATCATGCCTAACATACCATTTTTTTTACCTAGCAACACTTCTGCTAATTGTCACTACTACGGCAGGTGCGGATGGAGATTTAAAGATAAAAAAAAGTGTTTTGGTCTTTCAAAAGACAAATTAAATTATACATTTAATAATTCATGTTTTTAAAAATTTAGTACACTTCTTTGTTGTTGTCTACTATATTTTATGTTCTAAATGTCTGAACTATTTTTAAAAGCGATTGCTCAGGAATGCCCATCCGCTCCAAGATCAATGGTGAATAAACCTCCCTCTTTCCTCCCAAGATATTTTATTGCACTCATCTTAAAATCAGTACAAGCTAAAGTAGAATTTTAAAAATCATAGGTCATATACAATTACACTTTCAGTGGTTTGTTCTGTACATTCCTCATGTCCCGTGTTTTGAAACTTTTCATTTCGAAAAATAATAACCCAGCCGAAATGTGACCCCCCAAAAATTAAAGATCTCGTCAAAATATGTTTCCTTCAAACAATTTTATGGCATAACTCGCGCCATAAAACCCCCTTCTGGGTATCTCTGCATTTACTTGCTCCTTAGCAGTATATGCTATTTCAAGTCAGTGATTATAATTGTAATTGTCTAACTAGTTGTAGTTTGCTTTAATCTACTTAATTTTTACAACCAAAAGAATTTTTTCCGAAATAAAGCTTCATCTACTCTTTTTGAATTTTGGGCCAAAGACCTTCCTAAATGTGAGGTAATCTTATAAATGGCTCTTAATCCGCTCTAATCCAAAGTAAAAGAAAACAGTTCCTAACCCTCTAAGTGCTGGGAGTTTGCGTTGACCACCGTTTAATGGGCAAGCCAACACAAATAGACCACTTTTTTTTTCTCTTTAATCCCTCACTTAGATCTGGATTAATAATGATTATTCACCAGGACCCCATTTATACAGACATAGAAATCTAAAACTCTCCAACGTTTTAATATTTAATATTAGTTTATAGTCATTTATTTAAATAACTAAAACCTTGTAAATGTGGAACGATGCATTGAACAGTGACAAAGAAAAAGTAATACATGAACAACTTTTTTTTTTTATGATATTTACAACTGTATTGATAAATAAAATATATTTAGTAAATTTCATAACAGAAAATAATAACATGACATCACTTATTGAGGAAATATCTATTGGTAGCACTCTAATAATATCTCTACATTAGGAGATCACGGGGCCATCTTCTTTTCAGACGGTTCGGAGGGTCATCAGGAATTAAATAGGATGCAAGGCTAGAAACAGACAAGAGGGTTGTGATGGTTATGAAGTTTATTATGGAAGGATATATATCTGGATTGGGCCAAATCTCAAGCACAAGGAACTTTAAGGTTGTTACGGATTATTTTATTGGTGACAAAGTAAGGAGCAGTGAGGATTTTCTGAAGGATTTTGGATTGTAAGGATTGGATACGAGAGGAATTCGATGGCTTAGTGGAGTCCCAAAGCTTTACTCCGTAAGTCCAAATAGGGCTTATTGTAGTCATGTATATGAGTCTTTTGTAATTAACTGGAAGCTTACAGAGTAGTCGGAAACGTTGAGCGGTTTCTTGTCATTTCAGTCTAGTATGCGGATTCCAAGTTAGACGTTTGTCCAAGTGGATTCCATGGTATCGGATTTGTTCAACCGGGATAAGTGGGATATTATTAAAGGATACTGTAGGACAGGACGTCATAGCTTTACGGCGAAGGGTAAAAGTGATTTGATGGGATTTATTAGAATTTATTTTAATGCTCTAGTTATAAACAACTTAAATCTGTAATCGATTTTACAAAAAATAAATAAAACGTATGTACCGGAATTCCATGCAATATAAAAGTAAAATTAATGTTATGATAATCGTCCAAATGTTTTGTGAAATATTTAATAACAGAAATCTTAAAATTCTATGGGAAATCAAGACCAATTTTCGAGAAAATAATGCTCACATGTAAATTAACATTGAAAATTAACTTATAGGTAGTTTAAAAGACATATTTATGTGTGAAATAACTGTCAAATTATGCTATACATACTCTCTCTCTCTCTATCTTTTTTTTTTTTTTTTTTTTTTTGAAGGAGAGATGAAATACAAAATTTCTTAGCGGTTTTTATAATCGAAACAAAATGTCCCAATTAAATCAAATTACAATAGTGCCTATTTATTTGGTACATAGGTATTTGGGGGGCCTGGGTGGCCGAGCGGGCTAAAGCGTGTGCACAACACCGTGCGTTTTCAGGCAACCTGATAACTGTTAATTAAAAGTTAATTACGAGTTCGCGTCCTGGTGCCAGAGTGTCTTTTAACTCTAGCATTAATCTCCCGCCCTCACCACCTAAAAAAAAAAGAAAAGAATGTAGCACCTTTAATTACGTATTTATCATAAAATTTTAACTAAATTTGTACTTCGTGTTCTATTCAGGCGCAGAGGCTATAATAATTGGAAGGACATGGCTGCTCTGCTGGTATAGTAGCCACCAGCGCCGTGTTATTAAATCAATGGAGTAGACCCACAATCGATTAGTGGGGGTTTAGCAGCAGTTATTTTAATTTTCTCAATTACTTTTTTTATATCAATTTTATACTTATCCGTTACGAATGATAGACGAATACTTAATAGTTTCTCATATTGCTACTTCGTCTTTTCTTTGCCTTGGTGAAGGCCGAAACTTCGACAAATATAAAAATAAACATCATATATTTGTTTTTAACCGCCTTTTAACCTCAACTGACTTCTCTTGAATTATTTTATTTTATTTTTTTATTGTATTGTATATATGGTATGAATGTGCCTCATTCAGCTATAATGACATTCAGTGTGGCGAAATGTATTATCAGAATAGAAAATAATTTTATTCTGGGACGAAGTCCCTTTAGAATAACAAAAAAAGTACAAAATTAAAATGTTATATCTGGCGAAATAAAAACAAACATAAAAAGTAAAGATAAAGATAAATAAGTAAAGAAAATATTAGTTTATACAT
The DNA here is from genome assembly GCA_928085145.1 of Nezara viridula. Classification (NCBI taxonomy): domain Eukaryota; kingdom Metazoa; phylum Arthropoda; class Insecta; order Hemiptera; family Pentatomidae; genus Nezara; species Nezara viridula. Next base: position 78,100,990 of record OV725082.1, read on the forward strand.
ACAATATACAAAATAAAGTAAAAAAAATCTATATAAAAAACTCTTGAAACCTTGCCAAGACACTTAAAATTATCTACAATGGTAAAATATAAATATAAACTTTTAGAAAAAATAAGAATACATTGCATTGCTCTCAGCATTAAACTCTGCGTTTCTGTTGAAAAAAAGAAAGTCGAATCTGATAAGTATTTAAGTTATGACCTATATGTGAATACATTATTATGAAGAATATGTAATTTTACATAAAGGTTAGCCGGGTATGACTGTTTTTGGGACAGGAATTGGAATAGGAGGGTTTTGAATGTAGATAGTGAGGGAGAATGCCGAATTTTGACAGGAAGGGAATTCCAAAAATTAACATTAACATTTTATTACTAAATAAAAAGATTTAAATTGAAATATATATTGAAGAATTGAAATATATATTAAAGAAGAGAGAAAACGAAAGGACTAATACCGTAAAATTTTCAACATTAAGTCCATTAAATCGATTGTTATCATTAGTACACTTAAGAGTTTTTCTAGTTCTACAGAAGATATTGCTTAAGACTTCTTCTTCTTGTACATTCTTCCTTATATGACCAGGTCAGGAACTAAAATGAAGAACTCATTAGTCCTCCTCAGGTCCCCAGGCTTTCGTATAGCTTTCTTTCCTCTTCAGTTGGAAACAGCCAGATCACTCTCTTTTAAGATTTAAATTCATCTTATGATTTATGATAATTCTTTTTTTCTTTCAGGAGCGTTCCTCATCCCCTACTGTATCATGCTTGTCTTCGGCGGGATGCCCCTCTTCTTCATGGAGCTTGCCCTTGGTCAGTTTCACCGCTCCGGCTGCCTCACCATCTGGAAGAGAATCTGCCCGGCTCTCAAAGGTAATCTCAAAGGGTTTCTTGTTTGAATGAATCATGTAGCAGAAAACTTTTTCTTGTTTGATTTAGTTCTTATCATTCTAACCAAACACTATTTCTTGTGAAAACTAATTTATGTATTTTGTACCCTGTTACACTTCCTTTTTATGCGATTGAATAGGGCATGGAATTAACAACGATGACTCTGGTTAAACTTTTTAATATGAACTTAAAATATTTTAAAAGTTTGTTTTTTCAATATTATTTTTATTTATTTTTTTCATTTTCATTTCATTTTATTATTGTTGGATATTCGTATATTATTGAATATTCTAACTTGCCGCGGGGACAAGGCGTACTGGAAAGTAGGGGGCGTGACTCGATCATCTTCACTTTAGTAGTACAGCGATCTGTCCACTCTGCTATACCGGCCCCTAAATGTCGATTTTTATACAGAAAAGTATTGAAAAAAAAAATATCCATTAATTTTAGGAAGGTTGCCAAAGTGAAATAATAATTAAGAAACAGGGTAATAGCATATACCTAGAGGTAAAGTTAAGCGCAGTTTATTTACCAACTGCACTAATAAACTTTCTTTTTTCTACTGTAAATATCAATTATTTGCAATAAGTATTTTTAAATAACTAAATATCCTAAGTTGAAACAAAACGAATAGCAGCAAAAAAATCCAATAATTTAAAACTTACCTTACTCACTATGCGCCTTACTCGCTTCTTTAAATACACTCCTTGTTTCTGATCCGGAGTAAATTATTTACTTACAGAAGACAAATACGATATAGACCAGAAACGGTTGTAATATTGGTGTTACCGGAAGGGGTCGACAATAGCCCCTGAAGAGGACCTGTTGTCAGTCGTCCAGATCATTGTCGAGTGACGATCGATTTTGCATCGCAGCATGCGGCTACAGTTGGATAGCTCATATCTGTGATCTTTAGTCCAGTAAAATTTTGACATCCATCAATTCGTCAACCGATGCTCCGGTAAATAAACTGCGAAATCCTTATCTTTCTGTTGTTTTTAAATTTGAATTTATGAAGATCAGGCTACTTTTACCAATTAGAGTCTCTCTAAATATTAACAGAATTATAATCCTCACAAAATATAAATATTCTAACATTACCTAATAAAATTTGAATTTATTAAATGAGTCAGATAATTCACGTAAATAAAATATTTTTGAATTGGTGCTGATACTTTGTTTATTTTTGTATTTTGACGATTATGTAATATTTTTAAGTTTCGGAATCTGTGATGTAAAAAGAGTAGAATTTTTCGAGTGGAGAAAAAATTGATCCATTATACAATGTCTTGAATGACTTTTATAACTTTATATTATATTGTATTTTATATTATAATGACTTTTACTGTTTGTTTTTTTTTAAGTGAAACGTCTATACATGCAATGGTAACTCGATGACATCAAATAACGGTGATGTAATACAGCTAGTCCAAAATACTTGATTATAATTTAAATGATGCGTCTCATTTACAATTTAACTATAATATATATTTTTTATGACATAAATCATATTATTTATGACATAAATATGTAATTAAAATGGTGAGTCTGGTGTTCACACACATTTTATATCGGTGTGAATGAGTTTTATAAGACCTTTTTTTATTTATTCAATTTTTTTTTTAGTTTTTGTATTTAACTTTTGTGTTATCTACAGATTTTGTAACCATTATCTATTTATATATATTCTTTAACTTGTGAATTTGTGAAGTCACATATGTATTTTTACATTCTTTACTATTACTTATCATCATTTTATATTTTGTTTGTTAATTTTTATTTACTTTGTTTTATTTGTCCTTGATTTTGACAGATTGTAATATTTCTGAATAACTAAGTAAAAAAAGAATTAATATATTTTTTATTTATTTTTTAATTGTCCTTAATTACGTTCATTTATTTTGCTTGTATATATATATATATACATATGGATACTTTTAGCTCTAATGCTTATTGCCCATGAGTGTGGCAGATTATGTTAATATTTAATAAATAAAAAAAACCAGAGGTTGGAGAAGAAAGACATATTTTGATCCACTATTTCAACATTCATTTTTCCTTAACATATTACAGGAGCTTGTTTCTAAAAATGTTATTAAATTAAAATAAAGTATTATATATAATATGTTATATGTAATTAATTACATGTAATATATATATATACTTATAATACGTATACCTTTACGCGTAATTGAAGTATAACTTTTTGATATAAATTAACTATGAATAACAATAATTAATAAGCTTCAAATTCAATTAAATTCACAGTGGCTCAATTAAGAAAACGAATTGCATGCTAAAACATTGCAAACTTGTCCTAATAAAGTTTTTTTTCTATTTTTGTTTTATTTTTTTGTTAAAAGAGCTCTAAATTTGTTTGAATAATAAATATTAACAGCAGGCACTGAAAAAAATATATAGATAAATTAATTATAAAAATTTTTTTGTAGGATTCATTATTTTTTTCAACTCAAGATAATTTCTTTTATTATATTTTTAAAAAATAAATAAAATTAACTTATATATTAATCAAATTATATATTAAATTTATCGGTACCGTTAATATGTACTTCTCGAAGTTATTGCTATGTCAAAAGTACAGATGGGAATCACTAGCTCAAAATAAGGTGAATATTTTTGTAACTTTCTCTTTCTGTGATGAAAATATCCCTTCTGTGATTACACCTGTCAGTAACCTGCGCAATGGAGGAGAAAACAATAGGAAAGAGAGTAAAGGAAATCCCTCGAGGTCTTAAGAAACTTCGATCAAACCTCTTGAGGAAACCGATATACAACGTATTCGGAACCCTGGATAAAGATATGACACAGTTGTAAGGTATGACAAAACTTAACTTGAAACTGTCTGTCATGTTTATTTCAGAAAATTTCTTACTGATTTTCAAAATACATGAGATTTATAAAGTTGGTATACAAAGCTATTAAATGATTTGATGGATGGGAAATGAGAAGTGACTTACAAAAAAAAAATCTATTTTTAAAAACATCTCTTAAAACCACTTTATATACAACGGTTATCATCAGGGAAGAATCTGAAAATAAATTAGATTTCTGTAAATTTAAAAGAAGTATTTGTGTTCCTTCTAGGAATGTTGGAAAAAAATCAATAATGTAATAAGTACATTGATATTCATTTTTGTTTTATTTGGACATATTTGCGATACATACAAACCTTCCATATTAAAATTTGACTTCCTAATATATATATATATATATATATATATATATATATATATGTATTTTTTTTTTTTTTTGTTTAATGAAATTATCTTCTTTTTCGTCGTTCTTTATCTCCTTTGCCTTTTAGCGTTGATGTGCCTCGATCCATGAATCCCAAGCATTTCGGTCCTGAGTTAGAACCCTCATATCCCTTATCCGCATACCTCTTTTCTTCCCGATCTGAGAGATATACTCCATCCACGACAATCTAGGTCTTCCTCTCGGGCGCTTTCCTATGGTTTTTGCATCCATGAATTTTCGTGGGTCACGGTCTTCATTCATTCGTCATGTATGACCAATACTGCCTCTGTTCTATAGAATCCTTTAGTGAGGCAGTGCCTAGTTTCTCTCTTATTTCTTTAATTTCTGATCCCATCTCTCCTGGTTTGGTCGGCTGCCCTTCAAGATATTTCATTTCAGTATCAGTAACTCTGCTAAGGTGTTTGGTTAATGAGACTGAGCCTCCATTTCCATACATAAGTGTTGGTAGATATGCCGCTTGAAAAATACGTATTTTTACATCCCTCTCTACCTCTCTCTTCCCAAAGATTGTGTTGCATAAACTGTAATACACATCATTGGCCTTTTTAATCCTGTTGGAAATTTCATGGTCGACCCTTCAGTTCTTGTTGTTATAACATATCTTGCACCTAGATATGTGCTGTCCTCCACCATTTCTAGTGCCTCCCCTTTGCAATAAATTTCAACAACCTCCTGATCCCGTCTAATGTCCATCACTTTGCTCTTTTCGACATTAATTGCCACATTTCATCACCGCTTGTTTCATATTTTGAGTCTGATATGAGAACGATGTCTTCTGCAAAGACCCTTACTTGGGAAAATGTCGTCCTCATGTTTCACTTTCCTACAACTGTTCGTCGATAACAAATCTTTAAACTTTCGTCCATAAATATAATGGACAGTACAGGGCTCAAGTTGTCTCCTTGCTTTTCGCATTTCCCCCATGGCAAAAATATCAGACTCTGTCCTTTGAGTCCTGGTACATGGACCTTATAGCATCAATCAATCCTCGCGGAATATTTTTGTCCGTCAGAGCCTTTCATAGTTCTTGCCTATAGATGAAATTATCAACTTTTATAAATTTCAGTCAGTATTAATTAAATTTTGATTTTTTTCATCACTTTTTATTATTATTATTTTATTTTATTTATAATTTTTTTCTAGTGCTTAGTCATATGTATTTTGAATAAGAAACATAAATGATTTATTAGGGCCTTTAGTAATTTATTTAATACTTATTTTCTTCTTCCCTTTTTTTATTTTTATTAATGTTTAAGCAATTTAATTGATTTTTTTTGTTCATTTTCTAGCAATAAGCCATTTTTATTTTTATTCGCAAATTTTAACAAATTTATGCTTCATTATGATAAGCAATGCATGCGAATAGTTTTTGCTTTTTGAGGTCTTAAAAATATAATTTTTTTGTTAACTTCAGTTCGAAGTTTGAAGAATATTTAAAAAAATTTTTTTTTAACTTTTAGAGCTGAAATATCAATTTTTGTAATGTTATTTTTTTTTTTTTATCACCTCTTCTCGCAGCATTAGGACTGTTCTAAGCGATAAACTATAATCGTTTGGTTCTCTTCTTATGTAGATGATATCTAGGAAGCACTTGGTTTATAATAACCGGACGCCATCACAATCACTCCCTCTTCATCAGGATGGTTGATAACCTTTTACATACGTCTCTATCCTTTTGTTGTTTTTTACGGGATACGCCCAACCCCCAAATCTGGAGAACCAAAAGAGCTATGTTATTAGACACAGGGGTCGCTCTCACCTTCCTATGAATCTCAGGATGGGGACGACACCGCGCTGTAGCAGTTCTAAGCAATCGATTAGGGACTGCACTTATTTATTTATTATTAATTATTTATATTTTTATCTTTTTTTTTATTTAATCCCGCGAATGGGATTTAAACTCGTAGCATACAATTTTTGCATGCGCCTTAACTCACTGGACCACCACGGCCCCATTTTCGTAATGTAATAATCTAATTGTAATTAGTGTTGCCCAAATGCGAGACCGAGGCGAGTCTTGGTCTTGCAAACTTAGTCTAGATCATGGTCTTGGTCTTGCGCAAGACTCTCGCAGCAGTCTTGCAGTTACTTATTAGCTTATTACTATACAGATATTACTGTATTTTTTTAGATAGGAGAAACCTAACTAAGCCAGAATGAAAAATTAGAGGAGTTGAATGTAAAAGTATATTAGTTATATCAAATATTAACATACAGTAACTAAGATTGTCAAGTATTAGGAATTTTTTTTGATCAATTTTGATTAAAAAAATTGATTTTTTTTTTGTCAGTCCTGGTCTTGGTCTTGCAACAGTTAAGCGGCCTTGGTCTTGGTCTCGAAAAGTGCAAGACCAAGACCGATTTTGGGCAACACTAATTTTAATGTATATATCGATAGGAATCTTTAATAAATAATATTATACAGCTAGTTTTTTCGATATTTACAACTCTAGTGGCTCAAGTTCTTAAAGGCTCTTTAAGGCCATTAAAATTTTCTAGAATGACTAAGGATTGTTTTAAATAATTTTGCTCAACCAGTTATGACATTTTATTAGTGATTTCAGTAAGAAATAAAAGGTATTAATAGATTCGTTGACTACGTACTTCTTGATAATGCACCTCTAACAAACCTAACGCTGCCACACTTGTTGCCGCTATGCCGACTTAGAGTGGCTTTATTACACTTTCAATGGCAATACTTCCTTTTTGTCGCTTTCATAAGAGCCAATAAACCTCTCTGTTTTCTCGATCTTCTCTCCTTCTGCCCTCTATCCACTTCTTGAATACAGGATCACAATCCCCCTCATAGGTCACGTTCTTTTAGAAAATCCTTTATCACTGTATGTTACCTCCTTTTGAAAAATTACCTATTCCAATCTTTAAAGCGTTTCCTTGGGTTACATTTTTTTTTTCGCAACCCCGCTTATAAATTCTCATTTAGTTTTAACTCCTCTTATAAACCTTTTGTTATTTCGTATAATCAAAAATAAAAAATTACAACAAAATAAACTTTCACTTAATTTTCCTTTTCTTAGAAGAAGATCTTACTTCATTTCTAAATTAATCTAAATGGCTAACAAATTTAAGTAGGTGCTGCAGAAAATAAACAACTTCATCTGATGGTACCTAAGGAACTAATCTACTGTATCTAAGTTACTTTTAAAGACTCTCAAATTAGGACCTTATTACTGAAGTGAATACTTCTTTAGACACGTTTTGCACTTCTTTGTGGAGAGTGAATTAGATTGTACCGTCAGATTTCGGATGTGTGACGCTGGAATAAAGTCGGCGGGAGTCGACTTATTAATGTGTTCTTTTTAAATATGCATTAAAATATCTCAAAAACTAAAATTTGGACTTGCATATTGTTAGCGAGAGAATTTTTCTCTATTATTGTATTGTTAATAATTTAATTTAACTCTGTTATTGTTCTCTATATTATTGTTGACTATTATTCAAAATTTCACCATAACGCGACGGCGTGTTAGAGAGGCGAAAACAAAAAAAATAGCGTCTAAAACCAAACGATAAGGAATTTTATGGAAGATATGGATTAAAATATCTCAGAAACTAAAAATCGGACCTGTATACTGTAAGCGAGGGAAATTTTCAGCATTTCATCCTCTTTATAATGAGCTATTATTTATAATTTGTACTTCATGTTATAAATCTCGCCTTGAGGATACTTTCACTTCTACCGTGTGGTCTATAGCACACAACTAAACTAAAAACACACATTGCCATGCCCACCATGCCAAATTCATATATTCTTTTTTAAATTAAAACGCATGTACTTTAGCTTCTAAACGTAAGCACGCGTCAAATAAAAATATATAAATTTTATCACTTAAGGCTTTGTAAAGGATCTGATTCTCGGATTCTATTTTTATAAAAGTCTTTACAAGTCTTGTGGTTACCAATTGTAATTGTAATTGTGATCATTACGAAGCAGGTACTAATTGAATAAAATAATATTCTTTTTCCATTGAATAATAAGATTTATTGGATAGTCCTGAATATGACAGATAAATCGAGAAAAATAATGGATTCTGTCTCTCGTTTAACATTCTTTGTGCAAGCTTTTATAAAAAAATTGAAATATCGGATATTTTCTTTCATGTCCATCAGCTCTGAGATGATTCTCAATGTATATTGAAAATAAAGGCATAAACAAAAATAAAAAAAATAACCGAAGCATTTATATTATTTATCAAGTATTGACATCCTTATAATTTGTTATATTTCAAAATATTATTTTTATTCATTTATTGAGCAATATAAAATTCTGTCAGTTGGACATTTTCAAGAGAGAAATAAGATCTTCTCACTATATGTACAAAAAAAAAAAAAAAAATAAACAGAAGCAAAATAACAATAAGTAATAATCAAAACGTATATACAATAAATAAAATAAAATTACATAAAAGTAAGTAAATTAAAAAAAGCACAAGACACATACATACCTATATACACTATTTACAATCAGGCGAGGGAACTCTGCGGTAGGCAATCGGGTCAAATTTCTGATAAGCAGCTTTCGAGGGATCTATACATTTCAGAGCCCCCTGAGTCCGAAAAACAAATTTTTAGCCATTGGTCTGTCTTTCTGTCTGTACCAAGATTTTCTCGGGAACTACCGACCGATTTTGTTGCTTTTTTTTTATTTTGTAGGGTTTTGACTACTGATGCCTGTGACGGAAATTCGGTGCTGCATGCGCAATACCTTACGCGTAATAAATGAAAAACATGTTTTTCTATAGACTGTAGGGCGAAAAAATCCAAACGATTTTGACGATACTTGGTAATGAGGTTCCCTACAAAACTATATCAAATCTGTTACCCGCATCACACAAGCTTCACTTTTTCCTCTACTTTCAACAGAAATTATTGTTTGACAATACTAAGCTATGGCAAAAAGTTTTTGATCAGCAGTGTTAGAGAGTATTGAAATATTTACGCTGATCTACCTTAAGCCGGTTTACATTGCTTTAGTTTATCAAATAAATCGTACTCAAATCTTTTCTTTGAACAATTTTCAGGAAAATAAGTCTAATTCAATTCTTTTTGTTTCTAATATGTAAATATATAAAAACTTTCCTGGACTAGGTAGAAAAGTCGTGTGAGTGGACACACCAGATATTTTTTTTTTTTTTTTGGAAATCCAAATTTATAATGAATTTCGGAAATAAATATGTTCTGTTCTTATATTTTACAACAATATTCTCCACCTACTACTTCAGTCTCAAAATATATAATAGAGACTGAAAAAGGTTATATTTCTGATACAAAAAAGTGTTACTCTAATTGTGTTACAAATAATGATCAGGATATGATTTTTATCACTTGCGATAAAAAATAAAAATCACCCATAGTAAAGAAAAAAAAGATTGTCAAATGATATTTAGAAATTCAAAAGGAAATTTTTGATCATATTTGATATTTTTAATTATAGATCTCAAACCCTTGTTTATTATAAAACATTTTGTAGATCTTGAGGTTTACTATCATCTCTTTGTATATTTCCCTTTACTTACGGGACACCCTGTATATATATATATATATATATATATATATATATATATTTATATACACATGGACGGAGGAAGTTGACGTATATACACGAATATCGAGGTCGTTGCCCGTACCAAGAGATGACAGCCAAAGGCCTTGCCGATCACCTGTTGGGCCAGAGGGCATAGTTCATAAGGCATTTGTATTATTCAACCCCCGATGGATTATTTACAAACATATTGATCCCGTTCAAGGCACTGACAAAGGTTATTGATGGAGGGTTCGAGAACACGATTTGTAACAGTTCTTCCATTAATGTTGACCTCATTCTGGTAATTGGTTCCTCAAGCAGAATATTATCAGGTATCCGCTTTCATTTATAGCATCTTTGGAATAAAAAATATTCGCAAACATTTTTGCAAATCTGTTAAGGGTCATACTGTACATTTAATATTTAATCGCACATAAAGACTCATTAGAGGCATTTTCAAGGAAAATTGCTTAAATTAATATAGAACCAGATAAGAAGAAATGCCATTTGATGCCGTTTTGTTCAATTCTAACGAATAGTTTCAGAATTATGGTGATTTGAACTTTTGAGATATTTGAAGTTCGGAAGATTGTTTGGGCATTCCTATCTAAAATAAAATTTATTGACGTAGATTTTTTTTAATTTATTCATTTGTTCTGCATTTGATGAAGAATCTTTTGATATATGTAATAACTATTAGGAATTATTCTTCATCTTTCATAAAATAGTTCTTAAATTTAGGAATTAATATATTTTTAAAGTTATAAGAGAATAGAACAATATCTGTAGCGAAAACCTTCCTCCGAATACCTTAGTAAAACGTAATAAAGAGCATGAAATTATCTATTAAGTGGTAAAACGTAGAGTTAAAAATCAAATGATGGGCTGTTGAGTTTAAGGAGTTTTATTACAATTTAAATCTAATACTGTGAAACAAATTCACAAGTTATATACTATATCATATATTTTTTTATATATCATATTGTTATATTTTTTCGCTACCAATATTTCTCTATTCCTGTATAATAACTTTGAAAATATAATAATTTTTATGATTGAGAATTATTTTTTGCATAGGCCTTTAGAAGGGGTGCTTATGATGCATATGCCCGGGGAGGGGTGAGGGAATTTCTGACGCCGACACTGTCTATATTTTAAGATCACGTTGAATAAAGTATTATTTATTTTGTCAAGTATTTAATTAGCATAGGCATTCTTATTATTTTAAAAATAAAATGATTTATTTTTATTGTATTTGGCTTTTCAAACATCAATTCTTCCATAATATATTTTATTATTTGTAATTGACGTTTAGGACCAATCCTCATCTATACTGAAATTCATAAACAATAAAACAGCTTCAGTCATAATTTACACTATTGTTATTTTAACTATTCCAACTTATAATAATTAATAAATAGACTTTATTATTTTAAATACTAAATATGAATCATCTTTGAAATCAATATAATTTAAGTCTTAATACATTAAATGGTATATCTGCCCATTTAGTTATAGATATTACGTACACATTTTTTTACTTAAAACTAGACCAATCTGATAATTGAACATCCTAAACTTTAATTATTTTAATAAAAAATACTCTGAAGATTATTTGTCCAAAACATCAATAAGAGATTTTAAATAATAAAATGTTTAGTGAAAGAATGAATGCTATTTGAAACGCCAAAGACCTTAGATAGAATAATGTGTTTTTTTTACTAAATTTGAAAATGCATTGTCATAATTTCTACATGTATTCTTTGTTAAGAGAAAATTATAAGTATTTCAATTCAAATACAATGGACTCATTTCATTTTTTTTTTTTATAACACTCATAATTTCTTGCAGATTCTATGCTATTGTATTCTTCGAACGACAACAAATTTATCTGTTATATCCTGATTTATATATCCTATATCCTGATTTATATATCCTGTATCCTTCCATCAATGGCCACTGATTGGGAAGGCGTTGATTTCCCTCAGTCGGATCCGGGTAACTCTTGATGCAGTAAATCTCCAACGTCTTCCATTACGGACAATTTGTTCTCGTCACTGGCTCCCTGAGAGGGGAAAGTAAAAGACTTTTCTTATTCCTTCAAGTTACCCTTTCAAGCCTTGTTAGCAGTTTCGCTTATAATGGCGTTTCGTAAATATATAATTAATTAAACCTATTAATAAATATGGGTACGAAAATGTTCATAAATTCATGTCTTTATATAAATAAATATATCCATAAGGTGTTTTTTTTTTTATCGATAAACGATATCTTCACTAATTCTTCATCGACTCCAATGACTGGGCCATCATTTTGAAGATTATCTTCGTCAGTTAGGAAAAATGAGCAATTACCGCAAAATAAGTTTGGAAAAAATAATTGAGAAACAATAAAAAAAGTTTACAATTTATTATTTGTTATTAACGTGATAAATCACAATGGTTTTCAAGTTCCATTCAAAATGAAAAAAAAAAATCATCAAAATAGTACCATTTTTAGCAAAGGTTCTGCCAATTGAATATTAATTCCTCCCTCCTATAATGCATTTAATTTATCCATTTCCTTGTTATATTGCCTTTCCTTTACTGATCAATAAGCTACTTATATTATTCGCATGGGAAAAAAAAGAAGAAGAAATTGATATTGAAACAACTCTAAATATTTTAAGGATATTTATCACTAAAAAGATTCAGGAGTATCCCCTTTCTTCCATTGCCGATAGTTTTAATACTCTCTTCTTCCTAAAAACATTGCAAGCAAAAGTGCAATAGGGGAAAAAGTGGAACTTTTTCGCTTGCTGCGGTCTGCTTCAAGTTACTCCAAACTAAAACACAAAAAAAATATGATTCCTTCCGAAAATGTATAACCCCGTCAGAATGTACCCCCCTCAGAAGTTGAAAATCCTGTTAATATTTGTTTGTGTGTGCTGAAAAAAATATTAGCGCATCCTGCTTCATGCAATCCCTGCAGGTACAAGTATAAACTACAAGTTTTTATGAATTTATTACATCGAATAATTTATATTATATATTAAGTTGTAGTATTTTTATTACCAGATGGCTTTGTTGAGCCTTACTTAGATGTTATCATAATTTATTATACTTTTGATATTTAACAAAGTTGTGTTATCATCTCATATAAAAGCCTTTCTTCAGTTCTTAATAAATATAAATTAAATAAACTAAGAAAATAAGAGGACTACAATAAAATTGCACGTCTGTTCGACTGAATTGAGATGCTAAATGCCACAGCATATTTATCAGTCAACAGATATTATTAAAGAACCAAAACAAAAGAGAATTAAGTGTGGACATTGTAATATATATATATCAAAAGATAAAAATAGGCTACCGAATCGAAAAATCATAGGCAAAGATCAACAATATGGCTATAAAAGATTTTGAACGAGTACAAAATAATGCTCTGTATCTTGTTTCCTTCCAGCATCGAGCATCTGTAAGAAATTATTTTACTTGTACTATGAGGGATGGTGTCAGTAATTGCCCGAACCACAGACCTTTAACTTAGAATTTTTTCTTGCCAAAATAAATAAATAATTTATAAAAATTATGGAAATGAAACATTGATATTAACTTTTAGTTGATTGGACTATTTCATGAGTGGATGATTCTTATTTCGCTGGCTAGCTCATACGTCTACTTATTGAGCATTAAATTGGATCCATCGGATTCCTATCCATCCCTAACCATCTACGTTTTATGCATTTTATATTTATATTTTTTTTTATTCCCAGTAAAGCATGATTGGTATAGTGAGAAATAGATAAATGGATTAGCTTATACTAATCTCTGTTAATATCTAAACCGTTCCACAACTTCCTGAGGTTAACTGGTTCCATTGGAGAATTCCGCTGAGATATGGATCACAGGAGTTTGGTGGTTCTAGAACATGAATAAACCCTGAGCCTTCAGTTTCTGACAATCAGGTGAAATTGATAGAAATAACAATAAAATAATAATAGCTATAAAAATATTCATTTCCATCTATATTTTATTTCCTCGTTTTACGATTCCTTATTTTTATTTCTATTTTACTTTTAGTCTTGGTTTAGTGCACAGTCTTTCTTGTAATCGATTCTTAACCGTTATAATAATTTTATTATTATATCCCTTTTATATGTAATAAATTGGTTTTAAATGCGGTGTTGGAAGATTTATGTCAAAGCTGTGGCTAAATTAATACAATAAAGAGTAACCAATACTCTCTACTCCTGTTCAAATCTGGAGCACCCAACTGTCTTGATAATTAGAAATAAGATCACTTAATATGCACACTATTCTTTGTTTATTATAAAATTATTATAATTTATTTACACCACTCAAATTGCATAAAATCACAGACCCACTCTGCACTCTAACGTAGCTATCGATAGGCTCCCGGGGCGGTATGGGGGTAATCTTATAAATTTAACTATAAAAGATAGTTTAATATTAATATTTAAAAAAGTATTTATTGTATTATATTAATTTGATAATTGGAACTATTTAATTACCCTGTATTTTGGTTTATTATTTTCAACAGTGAACCATTTTAATCGAACGAAAAATTCAAAAACATTACCGCCTCTCAAAATTTAAATTTTACGTTTCAGGATACGTAGAATTCGAAAATCGAATACAAATTTTTATGTCCGTCATACGCTGTACGCACATTTTCTCCGAAATCACAGGACCGATTTTTTTCAAATTTGGATTTACAATCAGAGGTCACCCGAGGATGATTCTCCTTCATCGGCGTTATTATCCGCCTTTTACTTTCAAAATGGCGGTCGAATAACCTGCGTCGCTATAGACTGTAGCTCCTAAACGAATGTACCGATTTCAATGAAACTCGCCTAAAGTCTTCTTCTTGATGCCCTTTAAATTTATTGATATAACATACTTCAACTAAAAGATTCTGGAAAAAAAATACGAGGGATGGTAAAATTTTCTTCCGAAATACTCAAAAATTATACACTTTTTTTTATATGGTTTTTTAAAGTTTACGAAATTTCCTTTAAAAAAGTCAGACAATTAGGAGCAAAGATATGGTCTCTAGATGTGTTTTATGTTCTGCTGCAAATACTTTGTTTTGGATTTTGATTTTTGAATGCGTTACTGAAATAATGCAATTTTTTTTTTAGAATATTACTAATGATAAAAAAAATATTTAGGCAAATAATTGGAATAACTTTTTATTCCTTTTAAACTTTTTCTTTGTCACTAGAAAGGTAATGCTACTTTTGATGTATAATTGTTTGAAAATAATCAACCATTGTGAAATAATTTGCAGCGTTTTTGTTAATGTATCTCTGATGCTCCTTAGCCCACATTTCTATCTTTCTGTATTCATGGAAGCAATGAAATCTTTTAATCCAGTAATTTTGGATACCGTCAGGTCCTGGTGCCCTCCAATTTTTAATGTTCCTGACCGCTTCCTAAACATCTTCCACAGTTATGGTCACTTCCATCATTCCATTGACATTCTGAAGACTTTGCAGTTCTTCTTGTATCCAAGAGCTCTCGAGGTGATTCCCCGATTTTTCCCATAAATTTTTCCAATGCGTTTCAATGTCATCAGGGTATTTGATCGATATTTTTTCTTCTTTTACTAGGTTTCTATAAAACTGACGTTCATTCTGCGTAAAGCTTTCATTTTGTTTCCTGCGTAAAGCTGCCTCACTATATCTGCGCAATCTGCTGGCGTAAACTGCCAGCTTTTGTTTCAGAATATCTAGATATCGAGTCAGTTTATCAATTAACTCACTTTCCATTACGGTTCCCAAATTCTGTACTATAATCTCATCTATCTTCCTTTTTGTCTTAGGTCTTGCAGCTTGGGGGTTACGAATATAGTTTAAGATGACGCCAATTTTTCCACGTAAGGTATCAATTTTCCTTTGAAGTCTTCTATTCCACTATATCCAGTTGGAAGTTTACTTTTACTTTTATCTTCCATTTTTATGCCCAGTTCTAATGTAACTATCTTGACAGCAATATATAGCCAATGAGGGATATCTTGAAGGCCATTAATTAGGGCTATATTATCCTTTAGTACATTATTCATTATATTGGTTATTTTAATTGTGGCCTTATTATACGGTACTCGTGGCAACGATGGTCGCTCCTGAAGCGGTATTCCCTCAAGTAGAATATGCTCGGTCATAAGTGATCGACTCAATCTATTTTCTATATCCGCATCATCCAATTGTTCCGCTGAATCTTTATTACCGGCTGAGGCATTGATTACACCAGCGTCTGAATCTATTCTTTTATTTAGCGCTCCATCAGAGAGCTCGACATCATTTTCAGTGGCTATTAACATACGAACTTCGTTTTTAAGTTGTTGGAGGTCATTTGAAGTAAGAAAATTTCTCGTAAGTATTACTCTTACCTGATCACTCAGTCTCTGCGCGGTTATATCAATATCTGGGAAGGACTCAAGCCAGTATTTATTATTATTATTATTTTATTTGTCAACGCTTTTACAAAAGGTTTTTTTTTGTTTACTTGAGAGGGGGAGAATCAACTCCAACCACCTCAGGTATGTTCAATTTTAATTACTATTGAATGTTGAGAAAGCTTCTTACAATTCTGGCAGTATTCAGCAGCACCGCTTTCTGAGCTTCCTTTATTACATGAGTTGGGAGGCCCAGCCTGTCAGTAGCTTCCACAGTAACAAAGATTGGCGCAGTTTCATGAGAGGCTAATTGTAGAGCAGTGTGCCCGCGATCGAGATTGCAGATTATCTTATGACACGGCACTGCGCTTTGTTTAAAGTACTCCCTTAGGTTCTTTTCTTGATTTCGACAAGACTCTTCAATATTTGTAAGACCTCTCCCTCCTTCCTTTCTTGGCAGGTAAAGCCTTGCCATAGATGCAGTCGGGTGGTGCATTCTGGAACCCGTCATACTTGTTCTTATTACCTATCTAATTCCTGGAGTGACGTTGTGGACCATTTTAGAATTCCAAAGCTGTAAGATAAGGAAGGAATAAACCATGTATTTATAGCTTTTATCATTAAACCTGAAGAAAGATGTGTTCTAAGGATGATCTTTAGTCTTTTTTTAAATGAACCTATCAATTTACCTTTTACATCCTTTCTAGCTATTTTTAAATGCTGTTCTATCCCTAGATATTTATACATATCTTCTTTCTGAAGGTTCTTAATATGATATTCTTCATTAAACAAGTTTTCGGAATTATTTGGTTTTCCTTTTATAACGTGAAGAACTGCGCATTTCTCAGTCCCAAGGGACATCTGTATGGAGTCACTAAAGTGGCTGACTGTCTTTAGCATAGACTGGAGCTGGGATTTATTCTTTGCGTAGAGTTTTAAATCGTCCATATAAAAGCTATGACTGATCATTGCACTTAATTCATTAAATTTTACTTTGTATCCATTTTCTTCACGATTTAATAAAATTGACAATGGAGCCATCGCAAGACAAAACCAAAGGGGGCTGAGGCAGTCTCCCTGGTATATACCTCTTGAAATGGTAATGTATTCAGGTGATTGCTTATCTCCTATTCTCAGTCTTGTTTTCCAGTTGTCCATCAATTTCCTCAGAAGTTCTTTAATATAAGGATGGATTTTATATAAATCCAGAACTTTTAAAAGCCAACTATGAGGAACTGAGTCAAATGCTTTTTTGTAATCAACCCAGGCTATTGACAAATTTCTTTTATTCATGGTCGTCTGGCCTGCAACGAATGAATCGATGAGCAAAAGTTCTTTACACCCTTGGGCTCCTTTTCTACAGCCAAGCTGCTCGAGTGGAATCAAATTATTGGTTTGCAGGTGAACTTCAATTTTACTTGTGAGGATGGATGTTAAAATCTTATACACACCGTTGAGGCAAGTGATTGGCCGAAAATCTTGGGGGTCCAATCGATCTCCTACTTTTTTGGGAATCAGCACAGTAACGCCCTCACAAAACGTTTTGGGAATGTCTATCTGCCCTGTTATCATTTTTTTATAATTCATTGCAAGTGTTTCATGCAGGCAGGATAGATTCTTTAACCAGTAATTCTGAATTCTATCACTACCCGGCGCTTTCCAATTTTTCATTTTCTTTGTAGCGATGATTACATCCTCTTTCGAGATGTCGAATTCTGGCATTTGAGGTTTCTCCTGAAGTTCAGCATTTACTAATTTTAACCATTCGTTTTCATTATTATGCTCTACATTGTGCTCCCAAAGCTCTTTCCAATACTCTATAATATTGTCAGTTAATGAACAATTTGCACCTCCCTTATTATCATTACCTAAGCTCCGATAAAACTGCTGCTCACTGTTTTTGAACATTTTGTTCTGCTGTTTTCGAAGTAACGACTTTTTATATCTTCGTATTCTGTTTGCATAAACTGCAAGTTTTTGCTTCAGTATATCAGCATGTAAAGCCAGTTTTTCGGTGAGCTCAGATTCTAACACCACCCCTATTTGTAGTACAACTATTTCGTCGATTTTTCGTTTTACTTTTGTACTTGCTCCAACGGGGTTCCTGATATAACTCGTTATGACTCCAATATTTGCCCTGAGCGACGCTATTTTATTTTCCAATCTTCTCTGCCAGCGTGGAAGTTTTGTATGATTTTTATCTTTCTTTTTTTCTTGTTTTTCCAAGCCAAGTTCAATAATAATGACACTAGCTGCAACATAGGCCCAATTACAAACAGCTTCGACAGTCATTTCTGGGTAATCTACAATAATTCTACTCAGAGCCTCATTAACCCGATTCACAGTCAACCGTGACTTGAAGCTATAGGGAATCATTGAGAGGATTAGTCTAACATCAAGCGGTATCCCCTCATAAATCACATGCTGGGATAATAATGATTCCACTAGTTTGTCAATGTCTTTGTCTTCTTCTTCTGGAGGAGCTGCCTCTATTGCCATCGATCTTTCTAGAAAAGGTTCTGTTGGCTGCTCTTCATTTTCAATTTGCACCATTCCTAATCGTTCAGATACTACTATTTTGATATTTTCTGTTTCCACTTCAGATAGAAATTTTCTTGAACGGATCACTCTAACTTGGTCACTTATCCTTTGTGAACTCATAGTCATCTGTGGATATAGTTCTTGCCAATACTGTTGAATCCTTCCTAGGTATCCCGTCTTATCTGTTTCCAATTTTGTTGCCAAAAGATATGCCTGGATGACAGCCTTGTTCATTTCTGGCGTCCATTTCATCCTTCGAGCACCTCTTGGTCTCTGTTGCCGGGTTCGTGCGGGAGGAGAAATAGTCTCGCCCAAGCCCGAACTCGAACTAGTTGCCGGTTCTTGTAGTCTTGTGGTCCTTTGCGACAGGGTGGCGCCACTTGCTCCGCCACTACCTGAAGGAAGCTGTCGAAGGTTCCCGCCTGGTGCAGCCTCATTCCCAGGCTCGTCCGAGGCTATACGTCGATTTCTTAGCTGCATTTTTGATGGGTGATTGCATTTTAAACCTTCTGCCAGGCCTTGCCCTAGGGTGTGTACTGCAAATGTCCTTGGTGTCAGTGTATGTGGTATTGTGTACTGTGATGTATGTGTTTGTGAACGGTGGGATGTACTCAGGATCCCGGGGGAGCGTAAAACCCCAACAACTGCGTTCATCAATTGCTCTTGCGGGGTATAATAATAATATTATTATTATTATTATTATTATTATTGTAACTGTCTGATTTTCATATTTGATATAGGTTCAGCACTATTTAGAAAAAGTGCTGTTACAAGGCCACCGGTTGTGTAGGCAGGAGATCGGGCCAGAATCACGTTCAAATGCCAGGTCTTCCACCTTAATTAATTATTAAGTTACCTCGCTCCATAAATTTATCCTTAAGAATGTTTTAAAATCTGTAATGAAGTATAAAAATGAATGAATTTGTATTTCTATAAAGATAATAATGTTTGTTATTTTGTGATAACAAATAAAGATTAGATAACAAAATAAATAAATAAAATAAAAAATACTCCAATACTGCGGAAAAAAATAATATACAAACCTAAAATATTACTCCCAGCAGTATTTATATGTTTTTCTGAAAGTCGTAAGTTGAGTTTACTTCATACCTATACTCTTTTTTCCGATATTTCGATATAACACATATTTCGACTGTTTATCAAAATTTGTTTTCTAATTCACTACTAAATCATCTAGTTACTTAGTCTACTAGACTAAATACTGGAAAGCTATTAAGGAGCGGACGGATACTGTGTTTATATAAGCTGATAGGGGCTGCATCAACTTTAATTAGTACCTGACCCTGATAATACTTAGAACTCTCCTGGAATACCCTATCCATTCTATACCTTACACTTTCGCGGGAGTAGTTAATTGTTTTTTATATATTTGTGAGATAAAATTTATTTCAAACTTGTGGGCTTAAGATAAAGCAGCATATTTAATACTTAAATGATAATATATATATATACTTTCCAATTGATGAAACCTATCAGACCTGGAGCCATGGCCCAAAAAGAGACCTCAGTAGAACGAGAAAAAGTTATTCTAAGTAAAATGAATCTTGTCTGCTTCTTTCAAAAATAGTGGTTGGTATAAAGAATAGTAGGCCAGTATCTTGAGGATCGAAACACGAAATATATTAAAAATGTCGAAAAAGTCTATTTGTTTGACTTATATATATGGGTTAAACTCCAATAAATCCCACCAAATTACCTTTACCCTTCGTCGTAAACCAACGACTTCCTGTCCTACAGTTTCCTTTAACAATACTCCACTTATCCCTGTTGAGCAAATCCGATACCTAGGACTCCACCTGGACAAACGACTAACTTGGAATCCTCATACTAGACTGAAACGACAAGAAACAGCTCGACGTTTCCGATTACTTCAGCACTTACTAGACAAACGCTCTAAACTTCCCATTAATTACAAAAGACTTATATACTTGACTATAATAAGACCTATTTGGACTTACGGAGTTGAGCTATGGGGCTCCACTAAACCATCGAATTCCTCTCGCGTCCAATCCAAAATCCTTCGTAAAATCCTCAATGCTCCTTACTTTGTCACTAATAAAATTATCCATAAAGATCTTAATGTTCCTTATGTTTCAGATCTGGCCCAATCCAAATACCTATCCTTCCATAATAAACTTCAGAATCATCCCAATCCTCTCGTTTCTAACCTTGCTTCCTCTTCAATTCCTGATAACCCTCCGAGGCGTCTGAAAAGAAGATGGCCCCGTGATCTCCTAATGTAGTCATATCATTAGAGTGCTACCATTGGGTAGTTACTCAGCAAGTGTATTCATGTCATTATATCAATTATGTCCAAATTTACTTGATGTATTTATGTAATACAGTTGTAAATGTCATAAAAGAAATAAAAAAAAAATATATATATATATATATATATATATGGGTAAAATCATGTGAAATAGCTAATGTGGGTCTTAAAGGGAAAATTTTTTGCAGCCGAAAATGCCAGATTTTTTAAATTGTTTTTTGGTTTTTTCATCTCCTAAATGGTGTGTTGAAGCGGAAAATGTACTCTTTAAGACATTAAATAACGTTAGATTATTCAGCGAACGAGTACCTAAACTTAATAATTTAGTTAAGTGATAAGGTACATAAAAAATATGTTGTTTTTTTTACTTTAAAAAAAACGTATACAAAAAAGTAGTAGTAAAGTTTTGAATATATCGGAATCCAATTTTACCATCCCTCGTAACTTTTTTTCTAGCTTCTTTTAGTTGAAGTATGTTGTATAGATAAATTTAAAGGGCATCAAGAAGATGACTTTAGCCAAGTTTCATTGAAATTGGTACATTCGTTTAGGCACTACAGTCTATACCAACGCAGGTTTTTCGGCCGCCATTTTTAAAGTAAAAGGCGGGTAGTAATGTCGATGAAGGTGGATCATCCTCGGATGACCTCTGATTTTAAATCCAAATTTGAAAAAAATCGGTCCAGTAGTTTAGGAGAAAATGAGCGGACGGCGTAAGGACAAAACATTTTTTATTCGTTTTTCGAATTCTACGTATCCTGAAACATAAAACCTCCAGTTTTTGGATTTGTTGTCCAATTGCAATGGTTCATAATTGAAAATAATAAACCAAAAAACTACTGTTAAGTTTTGATGATTTTAAGTTCTCAATATTGCTGCAATTCCCATCTTTTTAAATTGACATTGGCTCTTAAAGAGAACAACCTCTCCCCCCCCCAAAAAAAAAACTAATCCAAATTTAATATTAAAAAAATTAACTGTTTATCATATTATATAAATCATACAGTTTATATTATAGAATGGAAAAAAAATATTGACTATAATAATAATTGTGGGTTGATGATTGGGTGTTGTGAATAATGAAGAGAAGGATGGTTGGGGTGATCAGTCAGAAATAAAATGGCAAAAATAAATAATAATATTTATTATAACATTTGCCGACGTTTCGACCTGAAGTTCAGGCCTTCATCAGGGCTGCTCGAAGAGATTGCTTGAATAGAGACAAAATCTCTATTCAAGACATAGATAGTATCTCTTCGAACAGCCTTGATGGAGGCCTGAACGTCAGGTCGAAACGTCGGCAAATGTTATAATAAATATTATTATTTATTTTTGCCATTTTATTTCTGACTGATCACTTCAACCATCCTTCTCTTCATTATAATAATAATTAACTTTAAACGCAACAATACATCTGGTACATAATGCATTACTAATTTTACATGTAATTAATCTTAAAAGAAATATTATTGGAGGCGTGCTTGGAATAATGAAAATTATAAGATCTTCTCCCTTAAACGAACAAGTTTATTTCTGTATCTCAATTGGGTAATTATCCGAAAACCGGATGCTGTGAGTTATTTAAAATTATATAATCTATTTACAATTTTAGCGAAGAGTTTTAATTGAATTATGAAAGAAAGAAGTATTGAAGAGGACTCATTATTGCAGAACTGGAAGTTGCTTAAAACTTGATTACAAACGTTTTTACTTGGACCCTAGGACAAATTGCTTCAAGCGGTAATTACCTTCTAAAGGCATCAACCAATCACAAGATAAACGTATTTTTAAAATGCTATATTTATTTTCAATACAAATCAGTAACTAGTTTCCGTCAAATTGGCAAATGAGATTAGAGGTAGTTTTGTTTTAAAAATGATTGAACCATGTTTAAAATGTTAAATAATGTTTTTTTTTCGAGAATATAAATCAAATTATGGAAAATTCGATTTGAAAATTTCTAAAGTTGGCTTTAGGAATGAAAGAAAATATCTTCTAAGTAATCAAAGACATCTGAGAATTCAATACATTTTGTCATTTTATTTTTCATTGGTGCTCTCGATCAATCTCCGCTGGCTTTAGTACCAGTGACGCGGTTGGGAGAGCAGCGCAGGGTTCTCCTGGAGTTCCCTCGCCTGGTTGTATATAGGTATACATGTGTTTTTTTTTTTGCTTAGTTTTAATTTTCTTATTTTTTAGGTTATATTATTTTATTATCTATTGTATATACTTTTGATTATTATTTTGTTTCTATTTATTTTATTTTTTTTTTTTTTTGTACATATAGTGTGAATGTCATCCTACCTCATTATAACCAATGTCCAAGAGACAGATTGTTGTAATACTCAATAAAGAAATAAAAAAAAAAAATTTTCATTGATTCGTATACATATGACTTCCTGCCCTGCAGTATCCTTTAACAATACCTACTGTTGCCCAAAAGCGAGTCGAGTCTTGGTCTTGCGCGCTCGGTCTTGGTCTTTGTCTTGCTCAAGAGTCTCGCAACATTCTTACAGTTACCTATTAGCACATTACTATAAATCTGTTTCTGTAATTTCTTTGATAGGAGAATGACTAACTAAGCCCGAATGAAAAATTATAAGGGTTAAATGTAAAAGTATATTGGTTGTACCAATTCTTTACATATAGTAACTAAAATTGTCAAGTTTTAGTAACTATTTTGCCTTTATCTGTATTCAAAAAATTGATATTGTTTTTACCAGTCTTGGTCCGATTTTGGGCAACATTTGCAATATCTTACTTATTCCTCTCGAACAAAGCAGATACATTGGACTCGACTTGGACAAACCTATAAACATCTAACTTTGAATCCTCATACCGGACTGAAACGACAAGAAACCGTTCGACTTTTCCGCCTACTTCATCATTTACTAGAACAACACTGAGCTTTCAATCAATTACAAAAGACTCTTTTGCATGACTATAAGACCTATTTGGACTTACGGAGTTCAGCTTTGGGGCTGCACTAAACCATCGAATTCCTCTCGTATCCAATCCTTACAATCCGAAATCCTTAATGCTCCTTAATTTGCTACAACTCAAATAATCCTTAGCGACCTGAATGTTACAGATGTTTCCGATTTGACCCAATCCTGATACCTATCCTCCCATAATAAACTTCAGACCCATCCTAATCTTCTCGATTCATTGCTTCCTCCTCAATCCCTAAATAGAAATGTAATATCCTAATTTAAATACTTTATTAGAGTGTTACCAATTTATCTACGAATTGGATAGATTCTCTACAAGCCTTGTCATTCCATAATATTTATTTATATATAGTTGTAAATTACATGAATAATAAAAAAGTTTTCATTGTTTGTCATTCGTTCGGCCTAAACAAATAAGATAGACATTCAATGAATTAGTTTTGAGATGAATCTATTCAAAAAGTAGTCAATTTTTAATTTGTTCATATATTCATATAAGTCTATAAATGTAATAAAGAAATCATATAAAATATATAAAAGAACTCGTCAAAAGTGAAGCATGTGAAATTAATCACCTATTTCTTATCCTTAGTTAAAATACACTATATTTCGACTCAGCATCGATTAATTTGGTGTAGGATAAAGCTCTTTAAACATTCCACAAAATCTCATACATAATATCTCTATAAACTTTATTTGTTTTCATAAATAAATAAACAAAGTTCTTGATAGTCATAATAAAAAATATTAATCATAGTTTACAATACTAAACTTTTATTTAATGCTGTAATACTGCGTACGAATTATGAATGCAGAACTGTGCTGCTCTTGTATGGGTTCTGTAACAGCAACAGTACAGCGGTCGTATTAGACCTCCTGAAAACCTTTTATCATTGACCTTAGTAAATTTAATCACTCTTTTCTTAAATAATTTTTTTCTACTTAATGGAGATGTGATTAGAATTTAATTATTTTGAATAGTTTTTGATAAATATCTTGTTATTCGATAAAAAACGTGACCACCTTAAGAAAAGCACAAAATTAGACTCAATTCCTTTTCTGTTTTGAATTGACACATGTATCAAATGAAATTTTTGTTGGAATTTTTTTCTAGCAACCCTCCCCCCTAGAGTTTGGTCGTTAAGAACTAAGACATTCTGTACATCCTAAAATTGATTTTCTTCGTTGTTGTTATATTTTCCATTTTATTTCTAACACAGATTTCCTCAATTATTACTAGCTTCACAAAACGATTTTCATGTGTGGTTGTAGATCAAAACTTTCCTTTATCGATTCCACATAATCCTACCCCGAAGGAATTCTCATCCTGTTATACTACGAAGTGCATTCTCAATCTCCTCTTCCGTGAACTCCTCGTATTGCTCAATTATCTTAGTCATGTGAATCCCCTTTAATTGTACTATCATTGAATTCATTGCTCTTAGAAGATGAAAGCATTGTAGAGTGATAATTCAGAGAACTTTAAACATCTCTTTTGAAGAAGTTTTACCTTTATTTGGAAATGCAATAATCCTTCATTATTCTGGGACGAAGTCCCATTCAGAACAAAATTAAGAGACACTCTACATAGTGGCCAAAACACTTTGTCCGTACAGTTTTATACTAAATGTAGATTCGATTTCGATAGTAAGATTGAAAATTAAGTAAATGTATAGTATAAAAGAATAGAAAATGTTCACTCAATTTTTACTAATCATTCCTTTTTTTTTTGTTTAATATTTATTCATTTATTGAATGATATAAAATTCTGTCTTCTGGATAATGGCTTATCATCGATACCTGATTTATTATCAATGCCACGTTGTCCCCATACTGAGAATAATTAAAAGATTTAAAAAATAACTAGCTAATTAAAATATATCTTGTTAAAATAAATGTCATTTAATTGGGACTTCCCCAAAGGGCGTCTAGATAGTTTGAGCGGCCCAAACACTGAAAGGCATTCTTGAAATACCTCAATGGGATTCCTGCCGCATAGGGACTAGGGGAAAAACATGTTATCCATGTTAAATATTAAAATATTTAAGAAGTAAAAAATTCTCCCTGTCCATGTAGACAGTGTGAGAGGCCGAACTAATGAACATCTTGAAAACCGTTTGTTAGTATAATATTCTAATATATTGATTTTCGATTTTCATTTCTTTTTAACCGACTAACGATTCAGTTTACTGAAAATTTTAAATATGCTATTTTCATCAATATTTTGAACTTATTATTAATTAATTTATTTATTGATTAATCTGCCCCACCAAGAGACATTAAGTATTAATGCTAAATGATACCCATTCATAAAACATACTTTAAAAAAAATGTAAACATAAAAATAATTAAGAACAAAGTAAACTTAACCTGTTGGAAGGGTAACCGAAAGGGATAACGTGTGTGCACAGCATCGCCGTTGCCAGGCAACCTGATATATGACTCAATGATATAAAAATAGTCATTAGTTCGCGTCCTGGTGCTGGGGGTCTTTTAAATCCCCGCTCACGCCCCCTGGCCCTGGAAAATCCCGTATAACTCATTAACGATGAGGAAGGGGAGGAACCAAAAAAAAAAAAGAGTAAAAATTAAACTAACAATAACCCTCTTCCTATGAAATTTGCTATGCTCATCTTTCGTGTTGCCATTGTAATATTTTGAAAAATGTATCTCAATGTTATATAAATGATATTTCGTTACAAAGAGAATGAAATGATGAACATTTCCTTCGCTAACAATATTCAAATCCGATTTTTAGTTATTGAGACATTTTAATCCATACGCAGATATGATAAAAAGATATGGTACTTCCAATTGAAGTACAAAAATTATTTTTAGAAAATCTAGAAAAATACAAAGAGTATGCAATCTTGTATGCGGATGCTCCAAAAGAAGACAGGGAAGCAGGAGGCACGGTTTTAAATTCTTAAATTTGAAAACTATTTAAACTCCCGGAAGCCTGCTTAGTTTTTACCGGCGAAATGGTAACGATAAGAGAAGCTTTTAAATGCATAGAGACTGACGCTATCAACGATGAGTACACTACTAGCGATTGAAAATACCAGACAAAAAAATACAGTAGCAAAAGAAATAAGAAACGTTTGGTGGCTGCGAAGACAGAGGGGCAAAGAAGTAATCTTCGTCTACGCATTGCGGGATCACTGGCAATGAACAAGCCGATCAAGCAGCCAAGGCAGGAAGGCAGGCACAACTCTGATGGAATCAATTAGTCAAATCTCTTTACACGACATCATAATTAAGAATGAAGAAAGATATTTGGAAAATGTGGGAAAATAAGTGAGAGATGAAAGAGTCAAAATTAAGAGAAATAAAAACCCACTGTTCAAAATGGGAAACCTCCTATCGGTCCACCAAGAAAGAAGAGATTCCGCTCTGCAGACTAAGAATTGGACATTGGGAGTTCTCGCACTCCTACCTACTAAGATAAATTGATCCTCCGACCTGTGGGAGCTGCAATGTTCAAATGACAGTAAAGAACATTATACAAGACTGTCATATAACTGAAACTGTTAGGAAAAAATTGACATGCCTCAAAGACTAAAAGAAATCTTGAATAACAGTGAAATAGCTGTTAAAAATATATTTGAATTTTTAAAAAGGATTAATTTCTGTAACAGAGTGTAAAAAAAAACTTTACCAATGACCATGCATGGTAGAAAAAAATTAATAAATCCATTTGCAAAATAAACGTGACATTAGTCGACATCATACGACTTTACCCGAGCGTTACACATCGGAAATCTGACGGCTCAATCTAATTCACTCTCCACAGTGAACGAAAAACGCCTCAAGAAGTTTTAACTTCACAAATTATTGATTATTTTAATATATAATTTAATATTTTTCCTTTAAATGATTAGATGAAATAAATATAATATTTTTAATGACTTGTTAGCTTACTGACTTAATTGCTTTTAGCGATAATGGCCTTAAATTAGAATGAGAAGGAACTGAACAATTCGCTATAATTGCAAGTCAGCAGTCTTAATTGCATTCCAAGATTTATAGTTAAAGGGTACTCATTTATTTCTATTGTTGTCTCCGTCAATTAAAATTTTGCCAACCTTGAATAAGAAGTGATTGAAAATTGAACCTATTCGGAATTATATGTAGTTTATTCTTGAATATGGGTAAATATACAATTTTAAAATAATCAGAAAAAATCAAAAGTATCATGAAATCGACCACTCGTCGTTAAAATGTTTGCTTTGACCAATTTAATTTATTATCGCCTATAAATAATTTTCACCGTTTATCACGTAAAAAAGGACATTATTGTCTAAATAATGATGCAATAATACTTATTTCTTTCACTTATTTATATATTGGTCCTCTCCTGTTTAAGAGGTTCAAATTACAGATAAGAAAAGTAATGTGTAAACATTTTTTTAAATTTTATTTTGTTTTTATAAATCGCTTCAAGATAGGACTGGAATTAATCAACAGGATTCTCCCTCCATAAAGATCATAATTGAATTGATCTAAAACATTACATTATGCTCAGATAGCCAGATTATAGAGATAGGTTTTAGCACGTTATATTTTATATAATTTACATTTCTAAACAAGAGATCCTCCATGGAGCTCTGACGTTAGATTGTATATCTTCGAGTACACTCAGAAGGCTACATCATTTTAAAACCTTATAAGATTTCAACAGCACGTCTTTGTGGAAATAAAAAGCTGAAAGGGTTCAATTATTCAAATGCACTTGTTGAAGGATTGATCAATCTGAATAACGTTTTATTATTCTTCGCATTATCTTTCAATTTCTCAGATTGGCATTCTCACATTTTCAAAAAGCTTTGTTATATAGATTTATAATTACATGTAAGTTAGATATGACTTACAACTGGGAAAAGATTAAAATATTTCCAAAATGGAATAATTAGAAAAATAGTAAAAGGAACCACGATGCAGAGAATGAAGACATTAGATATACAAGCAACACTAAATTTATCAACAATAAAAGAATTTCTCGCAAAACGAAAAAAATCATTTTTCGAAAAGTCCCAACAATTGGCAAACCCCCTTTTCAACAAATTATTACCAGCCAAAATTCCAAAACGTTGGCAACAATTCACATAAGATAGGTGTTTTAATTTAGTTGTAAGCTCTAGAGGATAAAGTCAACTCAAGCCTGAGGTGAGGCCCATCACCGATTATATTACAGATGTAGAAACAAATACTCAGAAACGACAAAAATCAAAAAGGGCTATGAAAAAAAAGATATAGAATTTTTTATACTCACTTCTTTCTAGACGCTCAAAATTAAAATTAAAACAGAAACTGAACATCGATATTTATTTACTAAAGTCTACATGAACTTACCCTTCTCAAATATATGGAACAGCCAAAACGACTCACATAAGGAAACTACAAAAATTTCAGTCAAAAACTTTTAGGACTATAACTAAAGCTTCATGGTACGTCACAAACATTACTTTGCATAAAGATCTAAATAAGCCAACAGTTAACGACCACATACGGATAAACTACAAAACATTTCACAATAACTTATATGGAAATACCAACACACTGATACAAGACATGGCCTCGATTAACATGCCCGAAAACACGCTTTGGAGGCTCAAAAGAAGCTGGATGACGGATTTTCTCACCTGAAAATACACAGAATTCAAGTCAAGAAGAGATGCCGCTGGACACTCCTTTCCCTCAGGCCGATAAAGCCACTATTAGTATTTTCCTGACAGCAGACTGACTAATTGTCAGTACTTCTGACAGGTGTAAGTTTAAAAAAAAATATAGAATTTAAAAGGACATTCCTGATAATAGTCTCAAACTATTAAATTCGGATGTCTAGAATAAGAAATGATAACAACCTTTTCTCGATATTGTATGAATTTAAAAATACATTGCAAAAGTTCAATAAAATAAATGGCTACAGCTTACACGACCCTGAATATGCAGTACGTGGTATGTAGTCCCCTTTTTATCAAATTATTAACATCCGGTTGAAACTTTGTAAATGGCTGCACCTCATCG
The DNA here is from genome assembly GCA_928085145.1 of Nezara viridula. Lineage (NCBI taxonomy): Eukaryota > Metazoa > Arthropoda > Insecta > Hemiptera > Pentatomidae > Nezara > Nezara viridula. The sequence goes on from OV725082.1 coordinate 78,130,909, forward strand.
TAACCTACAAATATTTTATTTACGAAAATTCTCGGAATTGGGCGTTTTCAATCTGGAGGTCGGCAAACTTTGTCTATTTAATTACGCACTAAAAACTCGTAAGTACCCATTTCCTTTCCACTTTAATCTCACTTGAGTATAAATTTGATAAAAAATATGACCTTCAAAAATATTTCAAGACCGTTTGGCCGATAGAACCTTGTTATTTTGACAATTGGGTGTAGGTCACGCCAAACGCCTCAATATTTTTGAATACCACCTTTTTCTCGACTTTTTGCTTAAGTTATATTACGATTAAAGTGGAAAGAGAATGGGTATTTATGAGTTTTTAATACGTAATTCAATAGACAAAGATGGCCGACCTCCAGTTTGAAAACGCCCAATTCCGAGAATTTTCGTAAATAAAATATTTGTAGGTTACGATGAACTGAAGCTATTTACCATGTTTCAGCCGGATGTTAATAATTTGATAAAAAGGGGTCTGCACCACGGACTAATGAGGATGAGACTTAAAAGATCTTGGATGAAATATCTCCTCTAAATAATCAAAGTAATTGAACCAAGCCTGAGCACTCTCCGTCCTCTTACCATATGGTTTTCTGATTCTAAATATGTTATAGTAGACAGGTGCCAATAAATGGATAAAGACATTATATATATATATATATATATATATATATATATATATATATATATATATATATATATATATATATATATATATCTTTTCACTCCTAGTATGATTGATCGATGTCTTGAATGACCTTTTGTGACAAATCTCAAATATTTCCTAATAATCTTGTGAATACTAAAGATTTCCCGTGCGGCCCGTGAAGAAGAAATAAATAATGATTTGATGCGACACCGCACCCTGTTATGAAGGAAAAAGGATAGGACACCGTGTCCGATTGGCTGAGCCGGAAGAAAGCTTTAGATGATTTAGCCAATGAAAACTGGAAGAAGAGACTGGGGTCACGTAGGCGATCCTTCGCCCCCAGCCGATGGTTGGGGAGGGGAGGGGGCAGGAGGCGAGGAGCACGGCTTGTCTTCGTCAACAAATATTTTTATGTCAGCCGTGCAGGTGAAGCTCATCACTAATTTTGATAGGTCGACAGTTTCAGCGACGGAGATTTCTCAAGGAAAGGAAGGATTTAACGACTTCTCCGTATCACACTCAGGAAGAATTGTTTGTCTACCTCTTTACGGTGGAAGGATCTCTTCCATACTGATACTTTCAGAAAAACGCAACAGTTGTGTGGGGTCCATAATACGTGACTCACGCAGTTATATCCGATATATCCCATACTTCGTAGCATTCATTAGGAGCACTTGACTTATTCCGGAGCAATTGTTCCTTCGATCTCCTTGATTGAGCTGATTTTTATTTCACCCCATCGCTATCCATTTCAATAATGGTTCAGAAATTCATGATATTCATATAAACCTCAGAATTCCCATAAGCTATAGTTCCGAAGTAGATCTCCTACTATCTTTCTAATCTGTTTCGATTTATTTTTTAAATGCTTGGTGATGATTAAAACAAAATAATGCATACTGTTCTAAATCTCTTTTCAGCCTTCTGCAAATGTTAATCATCTCCATCGTTTTCGTATAATTTACTAGTCAATTTAGATTTTCAGTTTTTCTATTTAAATATGATTTATATAAATTATAAAATAGGAAATGTGGTTTATTGTCTAGGCATTAGTAGATGAGATTTTTTCAGCAGTTAAAATTTGGAAGGCTCTATTTTGCTCATACTAATAAAGGAAATTTATTTAATTCATTGTCTATAATCTTTTTTTTTTCAAAATCAAAGGAAATGTTTCACTGATATATTTAATATATACTAATTACCTTAACCTTGAAAAACAATTTAACACTTTTGAAACTTTTTTATTGTAATTCATCAGACAACGTTTAGGGCTAATTTTCCTTTACATAACGACTTACATTTTGTTTTACATAACGACTTACGACAACCAACTATAAACCAACACATACGTACTCTCTCCTCTCGTTTTCATCTAAAACTACACGGACACACAAACAGACTTATAAACGATATGGCCACGACTGACATCCCCATCAAGAAGATACTAAAAACAAGGTGGCTAAGAGATCTCCTCACCTAAATCAATGACGTTAATAATGTCCAGAAAGAGGTGCTGCTGGTTGCTATCCTTTGTCATGTCTGTAATGTCAATCATTATTTATCATAACAGATCTGCTTATTGTCAATACCATGACGGGAGCGGATACATATTTGAAGAGAAAAAAAAATCGAACTCCTGAAAAATCCATAGATATCTCAATAGCCCGAAAACATCTACCAGGCAATATAGTATGCATGCATGCAGTTTTGTAGTGCCATAGTCCCAATTCAAAATTCATTATTTTCCTTTTTCAGTTCATAATTAGTTCGGCTGAATATCGCACAACGTAAATTATTAATCACGGAAAAGTAGACATGAAACCAAAAGCCATCATTCAAAGTGTGCATAATAGGATGGAACCACTAAATTATACGAAACTCAAACAAATTGGATGTTTTACGAACCAACTCGTGTAGACGTACTTCGCTTTGATCTTGTCACTCATTTTGCTGAAACCATTTTCATAATTGATCATTGCTGACCGGTGAATAAATTAATTATTGGTTCTGAAAATTCTTAAATTTTATTTTGATGTTCTTATAAAATTAAAATACAGCGTTGGATTAAATTACTATAAGAAATTAAATTCATTATGATAATTCGTATTCAAAAGACACAGTTTTCGCGTTGACAGTTTTACATGAAAAAACAAACTAATAATTTTCATCCTTAGTTGGTCACCAAAGAATGATAAATCCTTTGTGAAGTCAGCCGTTTGCTCTAAATATAGAGTTTGGCGAGACTCCTTTGCGGAAGGTTCGTAGAAAAAAATAATTTTTTTTTCTTGAATAAAAACAGGAACTTGTAATTTGTTAAATAAATAATGCCTTTAAGCTTTTACTGTCGTACTATGAGTAAGGCAGTTTTATGTTATTTTCATAAAGCTAGTAGTATTGATTTAGGAACACTTTAATTCTTAATTGTTTGAACTTGGATAGGTTTATTACGTTAAACGGATCAATGTAGAATGAAATAATATAGATAATTGGGCGGAATTAAGCTCCGACATCAGAAGAAAAATTATTTAGAAAGAAATATTATGATTCTACCTTAATATAATAATTTTGATTTTAGTAATAGGCAAAATCACAATATTTTAAAAGTTTAACTTTTAGTTTAAAACCTTTATATAAAACCATAAAAATCAAGAGAAAAATGTTAGAAATTGCTTTGGTTGTGAATATTCAGACTTTCATATCTACTTTGGGTCAATGAAAACAATTGATTTGCTAAGATGAGGGTAAAACGTGAGAAAAAAAATTGTTAATAAATAATTAATAAAATACTGATATTAAATGTATTACGATATACCTATTAACGATGAGACATTGACAGCTACTTATGCAGACAACACAACAGTTCTTAAAAAACACCAACACCTTAGCCAAATTTCACTGACTCTATAACATCACTTACTTTAATTACAAGATTGGGTAAAACCATGGAAAAATCTAATTAATCACGACAAATCCAAACACATGACATTTAATCTTTGAAAAAAAACATCTGCTTTCCAATTTATATTGACAACAATCAAATTCCCTAAAAGAATACGGTAATTTACCTTAGACTCAGCTACAAGGGGCTCGCATATAAAAATGGAACCTAAGCCACTTAACAAACGACTCTAACAAGTACTTTAATTTTTTTTTCTAAATCTTCAAAACTGAAACTGAGACAGAAACTGAATAGATGCTTACTTAAACCCATATGGATATATTCATCACAAATATACGGTATTGCGATTCATAACAAAACCACCATGGTACGTGACTAACAAAACTCTGCATATTGATCTCCAGCTTCCAACAGTTTTCCAACACACAACTACTCATTACCAACGATTTTATACTCATTTAAAATAACATCATAACAGATAATTAAGATAAATAGTCACAGCTGACACTCCAGAACATGAGGAGGAAACTAAAAAGGTAGAGAGATCTAAACAAACTAAGTAATTGAAACAAGCCAGGGAAAAGATGATGTTGAGTACTTTCCTTCCCCATGCCTGACATGTCATTTATATCATGGTTTTCCAATACATTTGTTGATTGTTAACAAAAAATTGACAGGCGCAAATAAAGTTTTATATTAAAAAATAATGTATTTCGAATCTCAATAAAATTATGAAAACACTGTTAGTGGTGGATAAACGATATTTCGTTACTGCCCGAATAATTTATAAAAAATGATCTTGCTCTGTGCTAGGTTAGATACAAAATTAGATACACAAGACTATTTTTTATTTCAAATATAAATAAAATAAAGAAAAGTGTGAGAATCCATAAATTTAAATTTAAATCTATAAAACCATGGAAAGCAAGTGGTTATTTATGGGCGTGAGACAGTGGACATAGACCTAAACTAAAAATCAGTACGCATGCACAACTCCTGGGTGAGAAGAATATCTCAAAGAAGAAGAATATCTCAGAGAACAAAATCGCGCATAATGTCTACTAGTGTGGATTAGGCTTTAGAGGCAAAAGGAGAAAAATAATGTCGAAAACGAAATGATAATGAGTTTTACGGAAGATATGGATTAAAATATCTCAGCAACTACAAATCGGACCTGCATACTGTAAGCGAGTGAAATGGTCAGTATTTGACCCTCTTTATAATGAGCTATTATTTATAATTTATATTGCATATTATTAATATCGCCTTGATGTTTTTATTTCTGTCGTCTGGTCTGAAGCACACACTTTAGTTGTTTTTTTTTAAGTTATCTTTGCTTTTCATTTTCGATTTCGAACTATTTTTTTTTTAAATAAAAAATTAGATAGTAGAGTTGAAATAGTTGTTATGAGTAGCATTTAATGTAACATGGCTTATAATTTAAATATTAAAGTAGACTGACTGATTTTGTCAAGATCACTTAATTTTTCAAAGACACGGCGCGAAGAGCTTCTATACCCGCAAAACAGATATGTAATCCAAATAATATAATTTATGCGCCTGTTTATATCGCCCCTAACCCTATAATATGCCATGGGAAGTTCAAAATCTCAGCGCTTAGCTCATTGATGGCAATGTTCCGCTCAGTTTAGATATGATACCGATGCCATCGATGAGCTCAGCGTTGAGCTTAAGGACTTGCCCAATGTTATCAATGAATGTGAAAAATGACATCGATGAAATTATTAACTGTTCTGATTATCAGCAGTTAGTTGATTGGTGAATATTTAAAGGAAAAAATTAATTGATTTCATTAATTTACCAAGTATGTTTCTCCAAAATATAATCAAATAAAAACAAATATGTGACTCAGAGAAATAAAATGAAGGCCTAAGGTAAAACAATTAGACGCAATATTATATTATTGTTATTATTTATTTTCCTTAACATATATTCCTTCGATAGTTTTTCGTATCAACGTTCACAAAATGCCTGCATCTATTTATCCCTGTTTGGTAAAAGTTATAATTTAATATTTATATATATATTATATATATCAACGTTAGTGTAAAATAAATAAATGAAGTGGGACTATTGGGAGTTAATAAGTGGTGTTATTATAATAATTTAATTTATTTATTATCAGAGCATCTGCAGATTATCAACAGTCGTCGACAGGTGTATATAAATATTGGAAGCTGAAAAAAATAGAATATTTATTTTCTGTAATATAAATTCCGTTTCATTTTGATATGTGGGCTCCATGTCATCATTCTGTCAAAGGTAAGTCCAAGGTAGTGTATATTATCCGTCTGAGGAATTTGGTTGTTTTCGATATAAATTGGAGGGCATCTATTTCTGCGAAGTGTACATGTTATATGTCTCAATTTATCGTGGTTTAGTCGAATTTTTCATGATTTGTACCAGTCTTGTAATTTATCTAAATCATGTAATGTCAGCTACTCTTTATTTTTTTTTGTGTTTTGTTTTAACTCGTTCACTTCTTCACAAGTTGCACAGCAAATCAAACATCTACCAAAAAAAAAAAAAGAAAGGGCCCAAGTTATGACTTAATAACTGCCGAAGCGCTCCAGCGAATGCCTAGGAAAACACTAGTGTTCCTTACAACAATATACAAGTCCTGAAGACAACTAAATTCAGATTACAAAGGAAATATTCAAACATCAAAATGATACAGAAAAAGTACAAAGACATTTTCAATCCCTCATCCTACCGACCTATAAGTCTTTTCCCAATATGTACTAAACGTTGCGAAAAATTAATATACAGAAGATTGGTTAACATACTGACGGAGAAAAATATAATTCCTGAACATCAGTTTGGTTTTCAATCGTTCCATACAACAGCACAAAAATCACACAGAGTTACTGACTACATTGATGGAGCAATAGAGCAAAACAACACGCAACCGGCGTGTTTCTAGATGTTGCCCAGGCATTCGATAAAATCTGACTCCCGGGACTTCTCTTTAAACTCAAAACTCTACTACCTCATTCATGTTACCTCGTTCTTCAATCTTTCCTTTTTGACAGATTATTCTCGACAGGGTCAAGAAATTGCCTTAATTCGACCAGTGTTAGCAGGAATTCCTCAAGGATCAACATTGACTGCTACTTACGCTGATGATACAACAATTTTAACAAAACACCATAACCCCACACTAGCCTCAATGGATTTACAAAATCACTTACTGACTTTACAAAATTGGTACTCACTTTGGAAAATAAGATTAAATCATGACAAGTCACAACATATAACATTTAAATTTCGACGAGAAACGTACCCACCAGTTTATATAGGAGAAAACCAAATTCCTCGGACAAACACACTACGTTACGTTGGACTAATATTCAACAGAAGGATGATCTGGGGCCACACATCGAAATGGGCCACAAAAGGCCCACTCTTTTCGAAATCGATGTTGAAAGTTCGACAAAAACTAAATACATACATTTACCTACTCAAATCCATCTGGACATACGCCTCTCAGATTGACGGTTAGGCATAAAAGAGGCAGACAAAAACTACATTCACCGCAAACTGCAGGACTCTTCTACCAACAGGAGAAGACTAAAAAGAAGCTGGATGGGATATCTCCTCACCTAAATCAATGAAGTAAATAATGACGGAAGAGGTGCTGCTGAATGCTATTTCATTATAAGGTCCTTTCGCATGTATATAATGTTATCGCATGTATATCATCCTTATTTATCCCAACACATCTGCGAATTGTCAGTAACATGACAGGTGCGAATAGCTATTTAAAGAGAGAAAAAAAAAATGAAGATTTGTGCTTTAAAATAGCTATCATTGATACCATAGTGGATATCCTTTGAAAAGATAAATATGACAGTGTTATAAGTTGGATATTCTTCAAAGGAATGACGGATTGACAAGGAAGGATGGCACAATGGTAAGACTACAACGGATGATGGAACTCTGGAAATGGAGAGGTTAAGGTGTGTGTACACTAGCCTCCCAATATGAGGGGTAACATCGCCTTTCATTCAGGTCCCTTTTCGTCTAACACAGTTCCTGAACCAATCCCTTCAGTAGGTATGTTTATCATCGTTATCACAATATTGCTGTTTCATCTACATTGTTTTATCAAATATATAACAAATTAATATATAATGTACTACTTATAAAATATTAATTATGTTAAAAAAATAATATGGCATGAGAATGATTTTTTTCCTCTTCATTTTTCTATTAATTTTTTTTAAATATAGCATTAAATCAAAAAAATGAATAACGACCAGGAAGAAGTGTTGCTGGGTACTATCCTTCCTCATGCCTTTAATGCCTATCCTCATCATCACAACACATCTGCTGATTGTCAACACCATGACAGGTGCTGATAAATAATTAAAGAGAAAAAAAATATAGCATTTATTTGCACCTGTCAATTGACAATCAGGAAATGTGCTGAAAATACGAGAAATAATGATATGTCTGGTATGGGGAAGGACAGTACACAGCAGCATCTCTTCTCTGACTTATTACAGTTACTTATATTTTATATACTTATATATTTAAGAAAGGATATCTCTCATTCAACGCCTTTTTTGTACTCTCCTCCTTATATTCCGAGGTAAGTTAAGTTATTAAATTTGTATCAAACCGTTGTTAAAGGGTGTTTATATGTCGGTTACCTGTTGGAAGGTGGAAAATAGAGTTTTGTCAGTCACGTATCAAGGTACTTTTGTTATGAGTCGCAATAATTTTGATTGGAAGGTTCGAAGATTTTTTAGGTGCCTTTTTAACGCTACCGTATGTCTGTGATGAATATAACGATATGAGTTTAAGTAAGTATGTATACGTATTCAGTTGCCGTATCAGCTTCATTTTTGAAGATTTAGTAAGATTGACAACAGGCTTATTGTTGCGTTGATGTATGTGGCATCAAGCGAATTTACTTACAACTTATGACAGGCAAATGACATCTCAGGCATGAATAACAGTCGTACCCAGCCGCACTTTTTTCCAGTTTCGATTAAGTTCCTTAATTCACGAAAGAAGATCTCCCATCCACCTCCTTTTTAGTTGTATTCTAATAGGTATGCCAATCATTGCTATATCGTTTTTCAGTCTGTTATATCCGTGAAGTTTATTATGAAAGTAGGGAGAGTATGTTTATATAAATATGTTTCGGTTCAATCGATATTTGGTTTGTTATAAGCCATTATGTAGAATTTAGTTGAAGTGCCTGAGTGCGTCTAGCAATAATTCTAAAATTTTGGATTGAAAACATTGTCGTTCTGTGTGTGTATCTTTTTTTCTGAACCATAAATCTGTGAGGCGCCTATGCATATTTTTTTTTATTAACTTGATTTTTCTACTCAAATCTTTCAGAATTACAATCAGCGAGTGTGATGTCGAGGTATGGAAGATTGGAATAGGTCTTGGAATAGGTGAAGAGTGCCCAGCGGCATCCTTCCTGTCTTCATTTTAATATTTGTAGTTAGTGGAGGAGATCCCTCATTCAGCTTCTTCTGAGTGCTATCGGGCATGTTAGTTATGACTATGTCTTGAATTAGTGAGTTGGTATGTCCATATAAGTTACTGTGAAATATTTTGTAGTATGTTCCTATATGGTCGTTAATTGTTGGCATCTGTAGGTATTTATGTAAAGTAATGTTACTGACGTACCAGGGAGCATTGGTGATAGTCCTCCAAGTTTTTGATTGAAAAGTCTGTAGTTTACGTATGTGCGTCTTTTTGGCTGTACCTTTTATCTGTGAAGATGTATTTAGTTTTTAATTTTTAGGTTTGGAAGCCAGTGGAGGCAAAAACTGAATACATACACTTACCTGCTCGAACCCATTTGGACATATGCTTTACAGATTTACGATTCAGCAAAAAAGGCTCATTTAGAAAAACTACAATATTTTCAATATAAAATTTTAATACTAATTACTGCAGCCCTCTTGTACGTCAACAAAAAAACTTTATTTTACATACCGACCTAACACAACCAACTATTGATTAACACATACGTACTATCTACTATCGACATGCTCATCAGGAGGCGACTAAAAAAGAGCTGGATGTGAGATCTCCTTTCCTGATTTAAGGATGTAAACAGACCAGGAAAGAGGTACTGTTGCGTATTATTCTTCATCATACCTATTATACCATTTTGTATCGTAACCAACAAATCTGCTAATTGTCACTATCATGACAGATGCGGATGGACATAAGATGATAAATTATTTTTTTGATGATTTGGAAACAATAGAATGCTGTTGTCATTTTAGTTATTTATTTAAGGTCTTTGTATTTTTATCGTTTAAAATCTTTCTTTTTATTTTGAAATGTGTTTTTTTTACTAAAAAAAATATTCTTTTCTACATCTTCTAATCTGTATTTATTATCATATATATATGATATATTATAATATATACTAAGTAAGTGAAATCAGATTAAAAAGTGAATGTAGAACATTAAGTTAAATGAAAAAGAAATATAGAAAACAATACTAGAAAATAAATGACAGGCTCAACTGGAGACTAAATCCACTGACCTGCCTTTGACAGCACTCTTGATTGTAGGCAGCATTTAATTCTCCCTAAGCTCGCTACTGGTCAATTCAACTATTTTATTGGTGAATATTTCTATTATTTGTTATAATTTTAGCATTTATATTTTTTATTTTGGGGAGAGAGGAGTGGGAGGGCTTTAAATATTAAGTATTTACACCTTTCAACTTAAGTTGACAATCAGCTTATGTGATGGAAATAATGATATTTCAGGCATGGGGAAGAATAGCAGCCAGCAGTATCTCTTATTTTTTTATTTTGATTCGATTTCCATGGTTTGTTAAAGAATGAGGTCTCTCACCCAACGGGTTTTCAGTCTTCTCCTAATATTCAGCAATGTCAGCTGTTGCCATGTCTCTCATTAATCTGTTGCTATGTCCGTTTAAATTTTTATAACATCGTTTGTATAGAATCGTTATATGTTGGTCAACTGTAGGAAGGTGGAGATCAGTATGTAGGATTTTTTTGTTAGTCACATACCAAGGTGCTGTTGTTATAAGTCGTAATAATTTTGATTGAAAGATATATATTTTATATTTTTTTAAACAATACTAGCCACTATTATAGCAAACTATTATAGTAGTGGAATAACTAAGTACAAACAAAAATATTTACAAAAGTTGTTTCCACTTCTGCAAAATTAATATCAATCAACCTTTCATATTAATGTGCTTCTAGGAATATTATATCATAACAAACAGGAAAACTAAAAACTTAGTACATTTTTGATTTTGCGCAGATCGGCTTATAATGAGGGAGAAAAAGTAAAGCAACTTCAAGCGTGGTTAGTACTTCGGTGGGTGACCGGCCGATTTGCCTAACCATCCACTTGGGAAAGCCACGCTGCCGCTCCCACCGGATATTTGAGGTCCATCAGTCTATTGGAGGCAACTCACACCGACCGGACGTAGGACTGATGATCTTACCCCGGGTACTTTAATCAGAAATCGGATGTGGTTTACCAGGATGTCAATAGCTTTCCTGAGGTTTGATCCGTGGTCTTTTTCAGTAAAAGAAATATAGGTTCTAGTGCGTCTGCTGACTCTGGTCAGCCAAAATTCTTGAATCTGGACTGTTGATGATCATTCAATCCCTGTTCATCATTATTGAACCCGAGTGAGTCAATCGAAAAGGTAGTGCCAGATTATTCACAAAATTATCAGATATTAAGCTGTTGGTGGCCTACAGCTCCACCATGGTAACCATGGTTCGCTGTAATGTGAGGTTGGGGGATCCCCTCCGGGCTACTTGCTCCCGCAAGCAATATACGTCTGTATGGAGACCTTATTTCGCGGCCAAAGGCCTTTACAGTCAATTTGCTAGTTGAAAATATATATATTATCAAAAAATCTATTTTTTATAAATAAATTATAAATAACCTAATCACTTCGCTTGTTTTTTTGTTTATGCTTCTCTACATTTTATCCTAAAGAAAAAAAAAAACAATTTTATTCAAACGGTATGGTTTAAAACTACATTTACCGGAGATTATTTAAGTGTTCTTTTTTATTATTTCATTCTTTTTTTTTCTTGTTGATTTTCACTATATTATCTTTCTATTATTAATGAATTCAATATTCTTAAACAGCTATACTCCTACGACAAGTAAATACTAGTTTAGCATTGAATGATATAACCGTTTAGTGACTAGAGTCCATTAGACGTTACTAAAGGACAGCTGCCAAAGGCAGCAGTAGTCAATGGTGCCGCAGGGTAATCAGTTTTGTCAGGACAGAGAGGGAGGCGGAGGGGTGGAGAGGGGGGCCTGTGGTCACTCCGCCCGGCCTCAACGACTTGTGATCAGAAATCATATCATTCAATATCGATCCTACGTTCTTGTAATCGATTACGAACATGCGGCGGGATAATATCACGGTATTTGACCCTGAACTTGGACTTTTGCCAATCCTCCATCATGAAATGTTTGAGGGGAGAGAATTTCGTATTGTGGCATTATCAGGTCCAGCTTTATTATATCAGATTGATCCACAGACCTTGTTTTTTAATATATATTTTTTTATTATATTTCGTTATTTTTATTATTAGACATCTATAAGAATAGGTCAATAATCAATTAACTTGATATAACTATGAATGCTTGTGAGAGATCAGTATGGATTTCGGCCTGAAAGATACAGTAGATCACATCTTCCACGAGAATTACGCTCGTATGAATACCACCATAGAAATGTCATAAATGGAATTTCGCTCAACATCACATTATTATTGACTTTAAAAAAGCCTATGACTGTGTTGAGCGAAATGTACGATACCAAAAATTAAATCCTTTTTAATTCAGATAAAGCGATCATCAGGTTCGTTATGATGGCACTGCAAAAAAAAGAAGAGCTTGTCATAAATAAATAAAGAATTAAATATATGGTAAAATTGAGCGAGATAAAAGCCAAAAGTTATATCGAGATGGCTGAATATCGTTTTGAAGGAGTACCACATGGATCTATTATCACAGAGAAATATATTATAAGAGAGAAAATTAAGGCCTGGATAGTAGGTAATAGGTATCACTGGTCCTGCATAAAGGTTAATGAAAAGTTAGTCATAGAGCTAAGGAAGCTATATAATGTACCAGATACTATATCCACCAGAAAAAGGGAAAGAATAAGGTGGCTGACTCACATGCAGAGAGTATAATAGCAGACTCCCTAAAATGAGTATGGAATGAGACCAAGGTGGAAGAGGAAATAGAGTCAGGCCTAGAGTTCCTTGGTTGAGAACGATCTTTGCCTCGATGTTGTAGGATGAAGGGGAGCGGCCAAAGACAGGTCGGTTTGAGGGAGGATAATTGAGGAGGCCAAGGATGCTGGTGATGATGAATGCTTGACTAATCTATTTTGCCTGTTTTACAAAGATTATTAATGAAACAAAAAAAAAGTTCACCACTTTTGGTATATTATAACCAGGGCTTTTTCTGAACACCTCGTATTTATAATTTTTTATTTAAAAATATACATTCTTTTATCTTTAAAATGTATTTGCACCTTTCAACTAATCACCAAATGTGCTGAAATAAGAGAAATAATGGCATGTCAGACATGAGGAAGGACAGTACTCAGCAACACCTTCTCGGACCTATTTCAATTACTTAGGTTATTTAAGGAAGAAGATCTCTCATCCAACGCTTTTTTAGCATCCTCCTCATATTCAGGGGTACTTCAGCTGTGGCCATGTCTCTCATTAACGTTTTGTTATGTCCGTTAAAATTTGTATAGAATCGTTGGTAATGGGTCGTTATATGTTGGTCAACTGTTGGAAGGAGAAGATCAGTATATAGAGTTTTGTTAGTAACGTACCAAGGTGCTTTTGTTATAAGTCGCAATAATTTTGATTAGAAGGTTTGAAGTTTTTGTGGTGGGTCATTTTCGTAATACCGTATATCTGTGATAAGTATGTCCATATGGGTTTCGGTAAGCATATATATTTTCTCTTTTCTAAATAATCAAAACTGAAACTGAATAAATATTTGTTGAATAATTTTTCGCACACATTCATTTCTGAAAGAAAATAAAAAATCAAAAAAAAAAAAAGGAATAAGTTATGATCTTGGTTGTTGATCATAATTATTTAAACATCAATTATGTTTTGATAAATGGAATGAATTGAAAATGATGATAATAATGTTGATAAGTCCGCACAAATAAGCCGTAAGTCCACTCCATCGGTTGAATAATACGGCGCTGGTGGCTACTGTACCCGCAAAGCAGCCATGTCTTTCCAATTATTATAGCCTCTGCGCCTGATTAGAACACCAAGTACAAAGGTCTCGTTAAACTTTATGATAAAAACGTTATTAAATGTCTTACAAAGAAATATGTTTCTTTTTATCATCAAAATTTAAAAATCAAAAGCCTTTGGACTTTGCCAATTTGGATAGTTAGAAACATCTATTGGAAAATTTTGAACGTGTATATATAATACATTACAAAATGATTATGCATCACACAACTTTCACTTACGACCCTACTTTCAGTAGATGTTTTTTTTAAATTCTTATTATAAATAGAAACCTAAGACGATTTATATAAATTAAGAAAATTCTCTGCACTGTATAAATTTGGTTTATCAGTCTGAAAAAAAAATATTTCTTCAAGACATTTTTTAAATACGTAATTTCAGTTTCGTACAACTTTTCGATCTTTACATACACTCAGACCTTTTTGCAAAAGTCTGTTAATTTGTACTGAAGGACCTCGATATATGTATTTCCGTCGAAAACTCGCAATAATGTTCCTTATATATTAAATGTATTAGCAAGTAGAAGTAAAATATATTAATAATTGTTTAAGATCAAAATTACACGAATAGTTTCCCTTAAATAAAAAATAAATTAATAAAGACTAATTCAAACTATGAAAAAATCGACTAAATAAATCGAAATACATAATATTTAATCTTCGATGAGATATTTATCCTCCCCAGTCTATATCAACAATACGTTAATTCTTGAGAACTCTATTTATGACCTATCTTTTTATTATTTATAATTTGTCAACAATTAAATAAATCATTTTTTTTTGGTCTTCAATTTTTCATCCGCACCTGTCTGTCATGGTAGTGACAATTAGCAGATTTGTTAATAATTCGAAAATGGCATGATAGGCATGACGAAGAATGGTGCCCAGCAGCACCTCTTCCCTGGTCTTTTTACATCCTAAAATCAGGAAAGGAGATCTCTCGTCCAGCTCCTTTTCAGTCGCCTTCTGATAAGCATTTCACCCGTGGCCATGTCATCGATAAGTCCATTGTGATGTCCGTATAATTTAAGATGAAATCGGGAGTAAAGAGTACGTATGTGCTGGTCAATGGTTGGTTGTCTTAGGTCGGTATGTAAAGTCCAAATAAATAAATAATTAAGTTGAAAAATTAATGACGGAATGTATAGGCACAATTTTTAACACTAAAATAACAATTAATTTCATAAATGAGATAAAATCAGATTCCATAGAATAGAGATTTAAACGATAATGAAACAGTTATTTACTTTATTGCATAATCACTATGTTGAAATAAATTATATGTTGTATATTACATGTTGGTGATCACTCTGTCGAGAAGAGAATATTCTGTTGCCCTTTTTCTTATTATGGTACTCAAAAGGAGAGCTATATACAAGAAACCTCTGCTATAAAATGGAGATGGCATCCATACACTGGACATACCATAAAGTATTTAGGATCCCCATTTTCGGTTGAATCGACATACTCAATGAAGATTCTGTGACCATTCAGAACGACAATCTAAATAATCCAGTTACCTCTTGCTTGCTTAGGCCAAAGCGGAAGATAAACTTTGTCAACCAATACCTTCTTCCGGGTCTTAGCATCTTCCCTTCCTGATTCGGGAGAATATCGTGTCCCTTGGTGAACCCATGCTAGAACGCAATATAACATTATAACTTCTTATTATTAGCATTTTTACTCTTCACATCTTATAATTTTTTAAAGGACCAACCATCACCACATGCATAGTAGTAAAGGGAGATTTGATGAGGTAATAAGACTATATAGCGAACATTATTGTATTATTTGTTTAAAAAATATTTAATATTTGTTTAAAAAATAAATTTAAGTCAACTATGCGGATAAAACAATAAACTTATAAATAGATGACATGCTCGTCAGAAAGTGACTCAAAATAAGCTGGATGAGAGATCTCCTGAAGTAAGGAAGTCCAAAATGAGGTGCTGGTAATATCCTTCCTCATGTCTGATATGTCATTTGCTTATTTTTCTCTTTCATCAGTGAGAGGTGTGAATAAATATATGAAGGGGAAAAAAAGTTAAACGAAAAAATATCAAATACAGAGATTACAATTTAAAAACAAAAATTATATCTATATTTTTATACGAGAAACATGCCCACCAGTTTATATCACCAGCAATCCAATTCCTCAGACGGACACTATACGTTACCTCGGACTAATAATCGACAGAAGGATGACCTGGGGCCCACACGTCAAAATGAAAAGAAAGACTTTGAACAAGAGACTGAAAATATTATACTCCCTGTTTTCTAAATCAAAATTGAAAATTAGACAAAAACTAAATACATACACTTACCTGCTCAAACCCATTTGGATATACGCCTCACAGATTTACGGTTCAGCAAAAAAGACTCACTTATAAAAACTACAATCCTTTCAATCCCTGGTACGTCAACAACGAGACTTTACATACCGACCTAAGACAACCAAACATTGACCAGCACATACGAACTCTCTATCTCCCGATTTCATTCTAAACTACACGGACATCACAATGGACTTATCAACGACATGGCCACGGCTGAAATGCTCATCAGGAGGCGACTGAAAAGGAGCTGGATGAGAGATCTCCTTTCCTGATTTTAGGATGTAAACAGACCAGGGAAGAGGTGCTGCTGGGTTCCATTCTGCGTCATGCCTATCATGCCATTTTCTACATGACCACCAATCTGCTAATTGTCACTACCATGACAGGTGCGGATGAAAAATTGAAGACAAAAAAAAAATAAAAAAAAAATTTATATTTTCTTGTTTCCGAAAATTAGCTAGTGGGGAAATAACTTAAAAAAGGCTCCTTGCCAACTACTTCTTACTAATTTATACGGTCATACCAACGGACTAATAAGATATGCGTCCATGAATACAACCAGGTGAAATGAAGGATGAAAGATCTCTTTGGTCAACTAAGGAAATTGAATCAAGTCAGGGGAGAGGTGTTGCTGGGTAACACCTTTCTATGCCTGACATTACATTATTTTCTATTGTGTAAGCAGACCGTTGGCTGATTGTCGGCAGTTTGTTGACAGGTTAAAATTTATGTTCGAAGTAAAAAAGATATATATTAGGTTTTTTAACTGGGTATGATAAGGCGGCAATGCTTTAAAATTAAATTGTTTCTCTCTGTCAGACCTTCAGTGATCAAATCAATTACGGTATAGATATGATACAATTAATATTACTATTATAAAATCTCTACACTATAGATTTTTTTAAATTTATTATTTTCAATGAACCATTGTGATCGAACAAAAAATTCAAAAACTTAACCCTGCGTTGCTATAGACTATAGCGCCTAAACGAATGTACCGATTTCAATGAAACTTCACAAAAGTCTTCTTCTCAATGCCCTTTAAATTTGTCTATATAACATACTTCAACGAAAAGAAGCTTGAAAAAAAGTTATGAGGAATGGTAAAATTAGATTCCCAAGAACTCAAAAAGCATACGCATTTTTGTCGATATTGTAATAAACTTTTGGTTATTCAAAAGTTTACGGAATTTCTTTAAAAATCGTTAAACTCGGACAATTAGGAGCAAAGATATGGTCTGTAGTTTTGTTTTTATATATTCTACTGCAAAGGTATATCATTTGTTATTGTTTTTTTTATTTTTGAATGCGTTACTAAAGTAATGCTAAGTTTTTTAGCATATTACTAATGATTTAAAAAAATATGTTTAGTCCAATAATTGTAATCACCATTTATTTCTTTTTCTCTGTCACTAGGAAAGTTATGTTACTTTAGATGTTTAATTGTTTGGAAATAATAAACCATTGTGAAATAATTTGCAGCGGTTTTTGTATTCGTTACGCATCTCCACACGCAAAGCTTTATCTTTAACTTCATTTAAACACCAATTATTTTTCTATCTTTTGAGCGTGAAATTTTCCAAATACGTGTAAAAATTAAATGTTCGTATTTTAGAGTTGCCTTATTTTACTGTTATTTTACAATTTGTAGCTTGCAATGTAAAATTTATAATATGGTGTCAAGTGTATTTCAGTGGTGAGAGCTCAATGTCAGCTCGTTTTTCGTTTAGATATATATCAAGTACACAAACATACTACAAACGACCTCACAATATCTTACGCGGACAAAATGACTCACTGATTCGATTCATGGCCACAACTTACATGTCTCATAGCATCCGTAGAAGTTTCAAACGAAGCTGGATGAGGGATCTCCTCCACTAACTACAAATTTTAAAACCAAGACAGGAAGGATGCCGCTGGGCACTCCTCTCCCTCACGCCTAATCCAAGACCTATTTCAATCTTCTACACCTCGACATAATACTCGCTGGCGGTCGGGACTTGTGACAGGTGTGAGTAAAAAAATAAATTTAATTAAAAAAAACTGTTATCGAATACTGATATTCGAACCTTTCAGTTTACAGAATGACTAACGCCAATTTCAACATTTTGTATTATTAATTTTAATGGCATTTCAAGTGGGAAAATTAATACCTTTATACGCTGTTATATATTTCAACTCTACAATCACCTACTCTAGACTAACTTACCTACTATCTGAACAGGTATTATAAATTTTCCAACTAGAAATATCACTAAAATGCCTTGACTGAAAAATGTTGAAATTGGAGTTAGTCATTCTGTCAACTGAAAGGTTCATTTATATATCTGTACTTCCATTTTGTTTACTTATGCTTTGCCTGTGTTTTACTCTTAAGGTTTCTATTCAATTTATTTTCATTTATTGTATATAATGTGTTAACTCCTACATCACTGTTACTAGTGTCCTTAATTGTGACAAAATATAATAAAATTATATAAACAACTTTATAAAAAAAATTCAAGTTATATGACTCTAATTTAACAATCCCATGTAAATTTTGGCCAGAGATGACACTATACCACGACTTCCTAGGAGACTGAATATCCCAGAATAAAATATACTATTCTTCTTCTAAAAATTTCGAGCGAGATTAGGCATCATCCTACACCAATTGTATGAAGCATGCGATTTTTCTTGGTTTTCTGGCCTCATATATTACGCAGTTTATCCCCCTTCGCCTTTGTTTAACGATCGACTATTTTTTTGTCAATGGGAGTCTAGAAATTGCGTGCAGTTACAATCTGGGGACATGATCTGCCCAGCAAAGTTGTTTTAATTTTATCAATGTAATAATATCAGTAATGCAAAAAATAACATAAGCTCTGAGACGCACACGTCAAAATGAAAAGAAATACTTTAAACAAGCAACGGAAAATATTAAATGCATAGACATACCTACTTAAACCTGTTGGAACATACACTTACACCATTTACAATTCAGCGAAAAAAACGCACTTACAAAAAGTATTTAAAAAAAAAAAAATGTTTTCAATTCAAAAATTTCAGACTAATAACAGCGGTTCCATGGTACGCCAACAACAAAACTTTACACACCGACTTACGAAGACATTACTATCGACTAACACAAACGTACTCTTAAGTCCCGATTTCATATTAAACTACAGACGCAACAACAGGCTTATAAACCACATGGCCAGGGCTGACATGCACACGAGGTGACTGAAAAGAAGCTAGATGTGAGATCTTCTGACCTGATTTAAGGAAGTAAACAAATGCAAGAAAGAGATGCTGCTGGTTCATAACCTTCCCTCATGCTTACTACCAAATCCAACGACTCGTCTGCTGAATGTCACTTTCATCATAGGTGCGGACGAATGTTTATATATATATGTATATATATACTTTAAGATTGATCTATTGATATTCAAATACTCAGCAATTGGACTTTTTTCTATATATAAAATATCGAAAAAAAATTAGTGCAGGAACATTTTTTTTTTTTTAAATTACTGTAATTTTTCAGTTCTTCGATCTAGTTTATTTACTAGTTAACTCGACGAAAAATCCTGTCTGCCCCCTTCTGGTATGTAAATTTTATTTCAAACTATAAATAGTATATTTTTAAAAAATGAGAGGTTTATGCCGCCGAACCAAGTGCAAGAAAAATTGGAAATTTCTATGCTGCTAGGTAGGTAGGTACAATCCACGGGTACGATGGAAATATAAAAAATTGTACTCTAATTATAAAAATGAACAAGAAAAAAGGAAAATATCGAATAGAATGGTTCTTTGACAAAATAGAAAAGATTTGGAGAATTTTAATCAGAGGCAATCTCGTCCTGTTGATTAATGAAAATATTTGACAAGTTGCCTGTAGGGAGCCGTGTTGACAATGGAAGGGAACTGTTGCTAGCGACGCCACGTCCCATTAGCCACAAAGGACTGATTGATAAACACCGCTGTCACACATCACTAATAATTACCGTCTGCACCTTCATACGGTTTCATTTAATAATATTGCTTTTAATTATGGCCCGTAATTGCATCGAAACAAGGACTTCGTTCGTTATTCGCTAATCCTAGCTTCAATGGAGATAACTAGTACCTAATAAGCCCTTGTTGGAACCTCCATTGTTTCTGAAATACAATGGGTTAATTTAAAGTTCCTGAAAAAAAAATTTTTTAAACAACTTTTGTTCATAATATGTACAAATGGAAAAATCCAAACAACAAAGTCATAAGTCTCCAACACCAAAGTATGAAGTTACCTTTCCGAAGTTTCGTCAATTCAAGGCAGTAAATCATCATAAAGGCAGAAAAACCAAAAAAACATATATGAAGAAAGAAAAACAAAAAGGAAAGACAGAAAAAAAATGATTGCAGTAGACATCTCACGAAGCCATCCAATTACATAATAAAGGAAAGAGAAGGTTATTTATTCTGAAGGAACAACCGCTAAGGAAGGTTACATTGAACAGCTGACTACAGGCGATAGGGAAAAAATAGAAATAATTAACAACGACATGTCTCTCCAACATACAATTGAATTGTTAACTTTTCAACGATTTGTATTATTATATTTTAGTTATTTCTATTCTCCCCATATATTACGTCTAGTGAGCTGTTCAATATAACCTTCCTTGGCTGTTGTCAATAGAACCTTCTCTTTCCTTCAGTGGGTATTTGGATGACTTCGTGATATGTCAATTCTATTTACTTTTTTTTTCTTTTTCGTTTTGCTTTTCTTTCTGCATATATGTGATCTTGGTTTTTTTCTGCCCTGATTATTCATGAATTAGAGAAACGTTGGCAAGTTAAATTGTATGTTTGAGACTCATTGCTTTGTTATATGGACTTTTCCATTTATAACATCATCACCTTATTTCTCTTTTCTAGCTTTATTATTATTTCAATAATATGTACATTTAGTAAATTCATTATTCTTTCTTTTCTAAGTATTTCTCAAATATAAATTTTCGAACTAAAATCTAAAGCGCCCTCGTACAATCTCAACTGACTTTTTTTTCCCCCTAAGATCCTTTCCTATAGACAAAGACACAATATCTGTTATATTTTAGCTGAACGATTTCCATTATAAAATATTCTCTGTTCATTATTTATTTTATTTTTTTTGCTAAAGAAATTTATTTGCGCCAGTCAACTTTTTGTTAACAATCTGATGTGCTGAAAATATAAGATATAAAAGACATGTCAGACATGGGGAAGGATATTATTCAGCAGTGCCTCTTTCCTAACTTGTTTCAATTACATAAGTTATTTAAGGAAGGATATCTCTCATCCAACGCCTTTTTAGTCTCCTCATGTTCTGGGGTATGTCAGCTGTGGCCATACCGGTTGTGATATCCAATTAAATTAGTATAAAATCGTTGATAAAGGGTCGTTATATGTTGGCCAACTGTTGGAAGGTAGATGTCAGTATGTAGAGTTTTGTTAATCACTCACCAAGTTGCTTTTGTTATGAGTCGCAAAATTTTGATTGGAAGGTTTGAAGATTTTGTAGGTGGGTCTTTTTAGCAATATTGTATATTTTTGATGAGTATGTCCACATGGACCCCATTCACGAATCTCATGTTGGTCAAATTCCACCAATTATTAATTTATAAAGTAAAATAAATATTAATATTAAATAAATGTATTAACAGTCAATATAAATTTTTTTTTAAAGGCACCTTTTTCGACTCATAAATTTTTAAAAATATAAATGATAGTTATTTGCAGCTAAAATTTATTAAAAATGTATCTAATTCATTAAAATGTATCTGCATGTATGCCGAAAATAAAGGATATTTTTTCGAAGTTAGTATAACAGAATTTGAACATTATTAGCGATTCTAACTTCCCTCATACAATTTTTTATTGGAAAAATGTATTGAGTTATATACGAAAAATTTCAAAACTCGATTGGTTACAAATTAATATATATCATTAATTATAAATGCTTTTTCAGTTATCTGAAAACCAGCTACAAAATATTTCAATTTTTGTCAGAATTTCACACATGCATCTACGGAATGAATCTTGGCTGTCTCACTCTAGGTTTAATAGGTTGGTAACCTGTAGGTTAAACTCTCGTAACACCGTACAACAAAAAAAAAAAAAAAAAAAAGAAAATGTTCCTCTGATCTAGTTGTACATTTTTTTTATTTTATTGATAAGTGTAATGTGAAAAGAGTACATTCATACCATCTCTGCAGCAAATATAAATAAATAAAATAAAACAAAAGCCATTTGTCTTTAACAACTAAATAATAATAAAAAAGTTTATACAATAAATAAAAAATCGTAAAGACAAGTAAATTTAAAAAAAATAGAACTCATATCATTTTCAATCACGTGTAGAAACTCTGAGCTTTTTATGGAAATTCTAAGAGTACCTCACGAATCTCATAATTCTTTCATACCCAATACTAAGTTTATAATTAAAAAAAAAAAAGAAGAAAAACGAGTCCTAGCATTTTAATTTGTCAATTGGTCGTATTATTTAAGGCATGTAAAACTTATATACGACATTCTAATATCATGCTTCTTATCGTGAGGTCATTTATTTATGTTATCAAGGATGGGACACCGTCAGAAGCCTTCTTAGGTTCATGAATTTTCATGGCACATGCAAGGTAACGTTTCACATTCAAATGAAATCGTTATGTTCTGCTCCATAAATATTAAATTTTCACTATTTACTGCGCACGATGATATTATCGACTTTGTATATATTTGTCCCTTCTCTTCTACACAGCTCATAAATCCTTTATATTAAATAACGCTTCATTGAATTACTTACTTCTCGTTTTACATCGTTCATAAATGACGTTATAATATCGTCTTCGTAAATTTTGAAAGCCAAATTTGTAGGATTTTAAGCCATTGTTCAAAACCAAAAGGCGATTGAAAATTGAAATTGTTTGGACCAGAACTTTGAAGTTTTAGAGAGGATTTTGCACTTGCAAATTTTTAAATTAATATAATCAACAATTAACACTAACTTTGATATAAGCACAGCAAAATATTAATTTTAAAAATAGTTATTTATTGTAAGTGGAGTAGATCCCTCATCCAGCTTCTCTTGTGCCTCTTATGGATGACATCAAGCATATGGGTACCAACCATTTTATAATAATTTAAACGGACATCACAATAGATTAATAAGAAACATGGCCATAGCTGACATACCCCACAACATGAGGAGGAAACGAAAAAGGCATTGGATGATACAACCTAAGTAATTGAAACAAATCCGGGAAGTGATGCTGCTGAGTACTTTCCTTCTCCATGTCTGACATTTCATTTATAAATTGTTTTTCTAGCACATTTCCTGATTTTTAACCAAATTGGACAGGCGCAAATACATTTTCTATAGCAAAAAAAAACTATCTTGATAAACAAGAAACTTTTAAAAAGAAACCAACCGAACTAACAACTTAAATACAGCCATACTTATATACAATATTTACAAGCATTCATTCATAAGAACTCCGAGCTAACCATTTCCACCCGCTTTTGGAGGAAAAAAGATAACTCTAGGAGATCACATCTCTTTCTCAGTCGCGTTACTGGTACTAATTATAAATTAATTAATTAATTTAAGGTGTATATATTTAGAATGAAATATATGAATGAGCGTTGAGTAACTTCAGAAGATCGAATTAAAAAAAAAATTATTGTTTGTTTATCTTCGGCGAGGTATTAAAAGAAATGAAAGGAGACTTTTCTTTTCTCCTCGAAAATATTTGAATGTGTAATCAAAATGTGGTATGTTTTATATCAATCATCCTAACAGAGGTTTCAGCCTGTTGAGAAAATATAGGTAAAAGTGCAATAGATTAGATTTTCGAAATAAGTTACAATTTAAATAATTGTTTACAATAAGTATAAAAGGTCTAATGGTGGTGATTGAACTTTGGTCGTTGATTGGATATCCTTATTTTCCTTACCTACTATTCATACAGCCATTATTATTATAGGAATATTTTGCTTACATCTTCCCGTTGAGAAAAACCTGGACGCCTCATGTTCCGTCCCGATGGATATTACGTTGCACACCTGACAAAAAGCCCGAACCCGTCGGGACTTCTTGCGGCAGATAAAGGAAGCAAGAGGACTCGGACTTTTTGCCTCAGCCGCTTTCTGTAAGCATTGAGTCGGGGCTCCAAGCGATCGATTCATCGAGAGAACTGTGAAATCCTTTATGGGTTGCCTCAGTGGTTCAAGAATTTAGAGCTTTGTCGCAGGATTTTTGTGAAAAGAAAAATAAGTAAATATTTAGGGGTGCCCAGAAGGGGGTTTCATGTCGCAAATTGTGCCATCAAAAATCAGGGGGTACATTTTTACGGGGTTGTGAATTTTTGAAGAGGTTGTCTTATAATTATTGAGGGTAACCAAGATTGGTCTTGGTTCCCGACCTTTACCAATTCTAAAACAGTCATTAATGGTATATATTAGTGGTTCGAAATTACTCTCTGGCACACATTTTGTAGAGACTTCCTCGTTTTCCGTATAGGGCTGATTAAAAATTAAAAAGTTGTTTTTTCTTCCTTCTCTATTTAAGAACTTCATCTCATTTTCTAATGAACTAAGTTTTTTATGTTGTTCCAAATGTTTTTACCTTAAATTAGAAATTTCAGCCATTAAAGAGTGTTCGATCGCGGTAATTTGGTGTGAGCCAAATATTAACCAATGATCTGTAAGTGAATTTTGTACGCTGGTGATTGTGAAAATTGGTGTAGACTGTATGAGGTTGGATCACTGAAATTTGATACTTGATTAAATTAAACAAAAATTGAGAAAATGATTATATTGCATATAATCAGGCGAGGGCTGGCGAGATATATCTTGCTGATACTAAGAAATAAGGGGATTGGCAATTTACTGCGAAATACTTTTCCTTAAGTTCTTCGTATCGCCTTGAATTCTCGACGTATCTCGCTCAAAATTTGGTTGAGAATTCTATAATGCCAACTGCAGTAATATATCAAAAATCACTTTAATTGGCACAGTACAACTTTTCAAACACAAGATAAGCGCAGAGCTCCTCTAACACAGTAAACGATTAAAGCCAGACTCTACGATAACTAGTACAAGGCTTTAAATCCTTCTAAGCAGCTTATCTCGTTTGAGAAAGTAAAAGAAAGAAGATAATAAAAGTATATGGGAGGTATGGTTTAAAATATTATAAACATTTGCATAATATTGTAATGAAAGTATATATAATATTATGTACTCTTATCCGAAGTAGGTAGGGAGATTTTAAATAAAGATATAGTGTATTATATTACATTGAACCTTTAATGGAGTAATAAGAACTGGGTCATATTTGGTTGTTATGATGAAGTCTTTTATCGAAGGACAATGTCGTAAAGAGCGGTGAGAACATTGCATTATACGGCCATTTTATTACAGCATCGGTGGGCGATCTTGTTAGCACTGGCTTCCCGCTGCCTTCTGTATTTCATTGCCGTGCGGCTGTAAAGTCTATTTTCCACCGGAATGGTATATATCATCCATTCAATAGGCCTTATTCATACCTGAGTTCAGAAAAAGTTTTGGAAACTCACCACCAGTTTATGCTAAATAATTTTTTTTGTATCCAAGCGTCAATATCAAGTTCTTATCTATATAAATAGTATTTTGATCTTTTCATTATTTATAATATCTTTTCAGTAAATGAATAATAATACTGGAGTAAATGCATATGAAACTAATTTTGTTCTTATTTTCTTTTAATTTTAAATATTTCACATGTAATATGAAAAATTAATAATATATTTTTTTATGATTGTGAAATCTGATATGTGCCAAAACAATACCAAGCAGCACTCCTTCATGGAAGCAAGAATCATTCATACTAAGGGCGAAGGCTTGGCTGTGAACAAAGGGAACCAGTTATACTACAACAGTTTCCAATCCAGAATCACGTCACGCAAGCAAGGCAGAGCTGCAACTCCTCCATACATATAAAATGAAAGACCACACTATGAGCTAAAATCAATAGCACTAGAAACTTTAGCTCAAAAGTACCCTCCTCAGGATTGGCTTCACATTTTTACCGACGGATCAGCCGTCAAAAATGCTGGGACAGGGGTTTACTCGAGAGTGTTTCAGTTCAGCGCTGCGATGGGTGAGGATGGTACCAATTTCGACGGTTAGATAACAGCGAGATAGGGCTGTTCTCTACATCGACTCTCCAGCAGCCATCCTCGCTGCAACTAACGTGGATGGATTTCTGTCGAGTGCTATCTTGGATTGCGAATCGCTTCTCAATGACTCAACATTCTAAGACACCGACGCGTTAGTAGAGGGAATTTCGAGCCATTGCGGGAATCCAGGAAATGAGGAATCATATAGTCTCGCAAGAGAGGAACAGAGTTGCCTCAACCAGTCCATTCAAAATCTTCCGATTCAATTCGGCTAACGGTGAGGATGGTAGTGACTACCCCGAAGAGTCATTTTATTAAAGAATTCAACAAGTTTCCGAATCTTCTTTTATTAGTCATATATTATAACTCATCTTCATTTTTTTTTTGTTATGTGTGCATACCGTTGGCATTTAATCAGTAAATGGGTGAATGTTCTAGGAGCACCATACTCGACACAAGTATTCTTCCCTCCATGACCATCTGCACCTAATGCTTCTCTTTGAGCTGTATTATTTCTTCTGGAGTAGTTTCGAAGGGGAACTCCTCCAGACCTCATTCAATTGGGTCACCAGCTAGGATTTGAATTTCCTTACCCAATCTTCCTAGAGACACAGATTAAGATTTTTATTGAGCTGTTGTTGCGAATTCGAGCAGTCCGTGAAGCGATATCTGCTTTTCCGTTCCCGTTTATTTCATAATGGGATGGGGTCCAAATGAAAGCTACATTACAGCATTTTTCTTAAATTTTCCAGACAATGTTCAAAATTTCAGATATTTCTGAGTGTTTTGGTCTTTGGTTATGAAGAGCCAGTAAGTAGAACACAGTATAATATGTAATACAATATAAACCCAGTAAAATACATCGTATAAATAAATATTAAAATTGATTATCCATAATGATTCCGTTAAAAATCATTTTTCATGTCTCCAACTATTTCTTGAATTTCTGCATAGATTCTATTGCAGATTCTTTATCGCCAACTTGGACATATTGGCCAATTCCTAGTTCGAAGTAATTCATCAGGAAGCCTCTACTCAACAATGAATACCTCAGTAGTAGGCAAAGAGACCATGTAGAAGGCCAAAAACCAGATCGAATTAACCAACATGCCAAATTGCTGCATGCAGATCACTAGAAAGAATTAGCCTGAGTTAGCCAAAGGCGGTTAAGGCAGCATGATGATCTAGAAGGATTTTTCTTTCTGTAAAGTCCACAGAAAAGAAAAAGTTGTTCTAAAAAAACAAACACGTTTTATTATAAATTTTATTTATATATCCCATGAAGGATAATTTTATAAACCCAGTATAAGTTAGATTTTTTTATATATTCATTTACAGTTTTATTTCTTATGTCCGTCAAAGCAGAACATGTGTCTAGGTGGTCTGTATCTAATTTTGACGTAGACTAATTAAATTGTGACGTAGATATACTATTCGAAATTTAAATGGTTGTTAGAATTCACCACTGGAGAATTAGGTCGAAACTTATTCAGAAGGATATTGTTATTTCAGATCTTGTAATTTTAATTTTTAACGAAGTTCAGTGAAGTTCAGGATTCGTTAAAGTTAGTCCTGTTTTCCTTAGGATATACTTTAAATTGAAACCTTAAAGTGAATGAGTCAAAGCATTTAAATTCATTAGTACAATGAATAAATTCAAAAACATTAATGGTAATATTTAACTTTTTTTCATATAACGAATATGGATATAGGTCATATAATATTCTTCGAGCGACAGGACAAAAATGCTGAGAAGGCCCCAGCCAAGACCTGATCCGACTTGTTAGCCAAGAAAGGGGGGACTGAGTACTAATTGGGAGCAAATCCAATTGACAGCAAGATTGGAGGAGCTGGCTAATGTGATTGTTTGTGATTGCACTCTATTCACTCCTAACAACGACTCCTTAGCTCTCATCGCCGCGAGCAGCTTCCTGGGATGTGGACTTTTTGCAGGCGTCGCTCCAGGGCCAACTGGATACCCTATTCCTTCCTCACTTTTGACAACTTTTGTTTAAACAATAAAGGGAATTCTCAGTGATGTTTAAAAGAATGGATAAGTAAATCATAAAAATGGATACCTTTCGCACGTTTGCGGCATTTTCTGGATACATATGATAATCATGAAAAATCTACGAAAAAAACGGCGATGAACCCGCACGTTATAGTATAAAATGGTTTTAGATTCAACATATATGTAATATTTTTTTAAACAAACAAATAATACATAGATTAAGGGTACCAGTGATGGACATAGCTAAGGGTTTTTTGTCTTATGCTGCTGTAATTATTATAGTTATAACGTCCTCCGTGGGACATTTAGAACCACTAGGGTCTACTTTTATATGCAACATTTTAAAATTGAAAATAAATGTTCAGTTATGCAGGTATAGTCTCCATTTAAAAAAACAACACCTTTTTGCACTAGTGATGGACACCCCGAACTTCAATTGTTCTTTTAATAGACAGAGGGTCGGTATCAGTAAAGGACATACCATGGACAAATTCTAAAATTATTTATTGAACTATAAATGTTTGTTTATATTTATAGTTAAATAAATATAGGGAGCGGTGTTGCTCAGTGGGTGCACACTGACTTGCAGAGCTCAAGATCCTGGGTTCGAATCCGACTCATGACTAATCAATTTTTCAATAGCCGTGGACCGATCCTGGGATCGGAAGACCCTCTTGGGGCACACCCAGCCTCTATAAAGTGGGTACCCTTAATTTAAAAAATAATTAAGGGGGAAAACCTGGCGGTTGAGCGTGATATCCGCTCCATCACCTTCCTGCATAACCGTTGGCCTTAAAACAGTACTTCCTCATATTGTACTGCAACCAAGACCCTTCATGAGTTGTATTGGTACAGGTTTTTAACTATAAATATAAGAAAACTACAAACTGATCGCAACAACACTAAAAAAAAAAAAACCTGTACCACTACAACCCATGAAGGGTCTGGGGTTCAGTACTATTTAGGGAAAGCACTAGATTGACGAACAACATTCTCTACTGACAACTGTTACCAAAAGAAAATTTTAAAATGCCTATTATTGTTGTTTCTATAGTGCTCTTGTGGGAGTGGGGTGGTCCCAGTAAAAAGGTCCCAGGTTCGAACCCCGGTTCCTGGCAGAAAATTTATTTATCTGATTCATTGGCCGTGGGGCGACTCTGGGTCAGGAGACCCTTCTGGGGCATACCCAGCCTCTATAAAGTGGGTACCCTTAATTAATTATTTAAGGAAAAACCAGGTGGTTGAGCGTGATATCGGTCAAATAGTGGTAAAGGTTTTTTTTTTTTTTTTTTTTTTTTTTAGTGCTCTTGCGATCAGTTTGTTGTTTTCTTATATTTATAGTTAAAAACCTGTACCAATACAACCCATGAAGGGTCTTGGGTGCAGTACAATATGAGGAAGCACTGTTTCAAGGTCAACGGTTGTGCAAGGAGGTGACAGTTGTCAGTAGAGAATGTTGTTCGTCAATCTAGAAAAAAACTGGAACCTAATACCTTACCCTAATGTGTCTAGCGTCTGTGGAATCCAATGAATAAATTCCATTTTATTCTAAGCAGTATGAACGCCAAGACATTATTGTTCCTTCATGTTTCTCGTTGTTCTTTGCAGGCGTGGGCTACGCGATCTGCCTGCTGGACGTCTACATGGGGATGTACTACAACACCATCATAGGCTGGGCCGTCTACTACCTCGTGGCCAGCTTCAGGTCGGAGCTTCCGTGGACAAGCTGCCACAACAGCTGGAACACACCTAACTGCACGCCTATCATGGAGCTAGCGGTCAACAACTACAGTAAGAGTCCGGCCACGGAGTTCTTCGAGTGAGTAGCACTTGTTTGTAAACTACAAAACGTAAAGTAGATAGTTTTGGGAAGTAGTTTGAAAAGCAATCAGAAATATTTAAAACGTCCATGTTTTGTGCATGACTCCCATATGACTGAAAAAATAAAAATAATTTTCTATATTTTCTCCTATTATGTTCTTTGATTACTAAAATCTTTGAGAACTTCTCTACAAACGACTTCTTGACATGCTGACTAATGAAAACATAATACCTGAACATCAATTTGGATTCCGTCCACACCATTCATCAATTACACCGAGTGATGCACTACATTGCGTTAGCATTAGAGCACAAATTATATCCAACAGGAGTATTTCTGTATCTTGCTCAAGCGTTCGATATCTGTCATCAGGAACTTCTTTTCGAACTTAAGACGAAACTCCCTCCAACTTACTATCATATTCTTCTATATTTTCTTTGTAAAAGATTTTTCTCTGTTATATAAGGTACAGAATTTTCTACTATTAAATCTGTCTTAGCAAGAGTGCTCCAGGGATCAGTATTCGCTCCTCTCTTGTATATAATTTACACATATGATATTCCAGAAAGAGACGATACTGTGAACTTCGCCATCAAAATTCAATAGACGCTTCACAGACTCTACGAAATCACCTAAAAAAATTCCACTAGTATAAACTCTGGAAAATTCTACTCAACC
Organism: Nezara viridula; assembly: GCA_928085145.1. NCBI lineage: Eukaryota > Metazoa > Arthropoda > Insecta > Hemiptera > Pentatomidae > Nezara > Nezara viridula. The sequence goes on from OV725082.1 coordinate 78,161,785, forward strand.
AAGACAAATTACTACAAATCACTTTTACCCTTAGACGTGAAACTTGCCCTGCTATTTACCTTGACAATGTCTAAATTCCTCAGACAGACAAAGTTCAATGTCTTGTACTGACATTTGATAGAAGGATGACATGGGGCCCACTTATCAAGAACAAAACAAAAACTCTAAACCTAAGACTATAAATATTACACTCACTTCTTTCAAAGCTTTCGAAATTAAAACTCAGACCTACCTAAGCCTATTTGGACCTACGCTTCATTGACATACGGGACAACCAAAAAGACTCACATACGTAAAGTACAGACTTTTAAATCAAAAACTTTCATGAATATCAACAAGGCTCCCTGTCACGTCAGGAACATTACTTTAAGTAAAGACCTACAGATGCGAACAGATAACGACCATACTACAAAATATTTCACAATAACTTATATGGACCTACCAACTCACTGATTTAAGACATGGCCATAACTAGCATGCCCGATAGCGTCCGTAGGAGGCTCAAAAGAAGCCGAATGAGGGATCTCCTCCACTAACTATAAATATTAAAATACCTGTCTTTAGGACGCCGCTGGGCACTCCTCTCCCTCACGTCTATTCCAAGACCTATTCCAATCTTCTGCATCTCGAGATCAGACTCGCTGATTGTACTTCTGAAAGCTTTGAGTGGAAAATTTAAGTTAATAAAAATATAGTTAGTAAAAAATCTTTATTTTGATATTTTTTTTATTATTTTTTTGTTTTAGTTATATAATATTCTGTCTCATGGACAATGATTATAGTGATAAATGAACACATACACACCATATATACAGAAAATATAAAGTTAACAAAAGTAAAATAATAACTAAATAATAATAAAAAACTATAGAAAATAAAATAACCTAAAGATAAGTATATCTTACCAGTATATAAGTATAGCCATTGCCAGAACTCCAAGATATATACTATAAAAGATCTCTGGGCCACTGCCGCTTCAACCTTCGAGGAGGGTTGTAGGGATGAGTGAAACTAGATAGGGATTGTGCTAGGAGATTCGGGTGATTAATAAGTTTCTGATGGAATTTGGAAAATTTTTGAGGGATAAGGTCAAGGACAAATGGGATATTAAGTTCATGAATTTTGCTATAAAGGTTTTTTTTAAATATTATTAACTTCATTTTTATGTAATGTTGTCACATGTTTTTTTGTAATCACATTTTTGTGCATTTTACTCAACAAGTACAATTGATTCATTTTCTTAATTTATTTTTTTTATGTCTATAAAAATGCGGATTCGCGCTTGTCAACCTATTGACAATAAATGTGCTGGCGATGCAAGAAATACTAACATGACGGCCATGGAGAAAGAAAGTATTCAACAGTACCTCTTCCCTAATTTAAATTGAAATCATTCATAAATGAAATAATAAATGTTACATTTAGAATTAAATAATTCAGAGTACAGTCTCCGCAACATATGTAACGTTAAGACCATAACATAAATTACGGATATTATATGACTGAGAAATACTTTAAAGAATTAATAATAAGACTAAATAATCTATAAAGATAAATTAATATATATCATGTTTGTTGTAATTTTATATAAAACTATAAGTGAAACAGTAATTTCTGATAGTAATTATTATCGCTTCTGAATAAAAAAAAATTGTCCTGAATATTACTTCCATCACATCAACGATTGACGATATACTATAATAATTAATATCGCTATTGTTAGTTCCAAAGGTCGTGTGTTACAATTTTATATTCTTATTCTATTGGAGCTAAAGGAGTTGAAATTACTAAACTATGGAAAATACTAGAGGGAAATAAAATATAAAATTATACTAATAAATCATAAAGAAATTATTTATTAACCGAACATAAAAGCTGAACATTAAATTGAATTTGCAATATGCAAATTGTTTTTCAATGATTTTTTTTTTATTAATATTTGTTTTGGCAACTTCACAGTGTCCCGTCACATCCAGGATATAAATCAGATCAGCAGGTCTCTTAGCCAACGCCTACGTAATCGTTGTGGTGGGCTGTTTGGATTCCTGGTACGTTTAAGGATTTCTGTCAGAGGACTCATGTTGTGCGTCAGTCTTTGATGAAAGTTATTTGAGTTTTCTTTTGCAGTGTCTAAAATTGTTGGGACGTTTAAGTCTTTATGTAATATATCACTCGCGACATAAAACGGTGCGTCAACTATCCTTCGCAACACATTTGACTATAAGGATAGTATTTTTTTAATGTTGGAAGTTTTAGCAGAAATCGCAGTGTGGATCTATACCGTGAATCCAAATTGGTTTAAGTAAAAAAATTATAAAGGGTTAGTTTGTTAGTTAAAGATAATTTTGAACGTCTGTCAAGTAACCTGGATAAAATACTCTATTGTCTGCTCAATTCGATTTTGTCTAACGTGATTCCTCCAAGTTAGTCTTTGGTCTAGGTGAAAACCTAAGTATCTGATAACATCTGATGCTGGGATTTCAATATTTCTAAAGTCTATTTCGGAGGATGGTGTATGATTAAGGGTGAATGCTACGTACAGAAGATTTTTTTCATTCATTTAAATTTTCCACCTTATGGCATAAACAGCAATATCGCTCAAATGATTCTGAAGAGTGGAGGATGCTCGAACAGGGTTTTTATCTGAGCTGAGGATTGCGGTATCGTCTGCAAAAGTAGGCAGTAAAGTGTCATTGTGTTCAGGTAGGTCTGAAATATATATATTAAATAATATTGGTCCAAGGATACTATCCTGGGGTACTTCTGCTTTAATAGATTTAATGTCAGAACTTTATGTCCCTACTTTTACTCCAAAATGTCTATCCATTAGATATGAAGCAAGAAAGAAATAACCAGTTTTTATGCTCTCTTGTAAAAAGCTCAATTTTCACATTTTGCAATAACAGTAGCGATATTTTATTTTTTAAATGGAAGAAGTGCTTCAGTAAAAGACCCATAAATGTTTAATTTGAGTAAATTTTGTAAATAAATAATTGAATAAATGTAAATAAATAATTGAATAAATGTTGAATTAACGTTTAATATTTCATTATGAAGAAGTATTATCTTACCGAACATCAGTGAGGGGAAAATCAGGTAATATTTACGTAATTGGATAAAAGATATAGTGAATAGGAATTAATAAAATAAATAAATGAACATTGAAAGACAGATTTTATTAACAATACAGTCAATATTAATATATTTTTATGATAAATTATATATTTAAGCTAGGCCCTGGTCTAATCAGTGTTCTAAGGCCAACGTACTTCCTCTTTGAGAGCTGACATTGAAGCTTGTTCACTTCTTGTGACTGACTTAAAATTTAAGCACCTTAAAGCTTACTGAAGTTTTAGCGACTCTTCCTCTGCTTAGTTTTATACTCATTGTATACTCTTATATCAATTATTTAGGAACAACCATGGTTACATATTTGAAGCTTGAGCCGAACAGCAGTTTAATGTCTTAAAAAATAAAGTGACATACAGCAAATTACATTTTTTTAAAAAAGGGAGGAATAAACCAACGCCCTGAGTTCATAATATTTTATTTAGCAACGGTTGGAGATCTCTGATACAATCTTTTGTACTCTATATTAATCGTGAAATAAAATTTCTTCGTGTTATAGGTTATTTTTAAAATATGAACGGAAAATATAAATTTAATGACGTATTGGCGATAAAACGGAAATATATCGTAAACATTTTACGTTTTATTACCTCCTGTAATATCTAATAAGCATAAGTAATCTCAAATCTGATTTGATGATTCAACATAAAATCTGATTTTCTACAAAATAAATAAAACATTACATTCTTGTTACCCAATAATTGCGAATATTTTATCGGAATTTATTATGCCTTCTTGTTATCAATAATTAAATATACCTATGTACCGGTGATCCGAGGAACCATTTTATTTGAATTTAACACCTTACAAATCCAACACTGTCATCACCACCTATGCCGATGACACGTGTATCCTATCAGTTAATAACGATCCATCTATTGCATCCCAAACTCTTCAATCACACATCACAAGCCTTGAAAAATGGTGTCAAAACTGGAGTTTATTAAAATTAAAATAAATTCCAATAAATCCCATCGAATAAACTTCACTCTTCGTCGTAAACCTATGACTTCCTGTCCTACAGTATCCTTCAATAATAGCCCTCTTATCCCTGTCGAACAAATCCGATACTTAGGACTTCACCTTAACAAACGACTCACTTGGAACCCCCATACCAGACTGAAACGACTAGAAACCGCCCGACGTTTTCGACTACTGCAGCACTTACTAGACAAACAATCTAATCTTTCAATCAATTATAAACGACTCGTATATATGACAATAATAAGACCTATTTGGACGGAATTGAGCTTTGGGACTCCAATAAACCATCGAATTCCTCTCGTATCCAATCCTTACAATCCAAAATCCTTCGTAAAATCCTCAACGCTCCTTACTTTGTCACAAATAAAATCATCCATAAAGACCTTAATGTTCCATATGTTTCCGATTTGGCCCAATCCAGATACCTGTCCTTCCATAACAAACTGCAGAACCATCCGAATCCTCTCGTTTCAAACCTTGCTTCCTCCTCGATCCCTGATAACCCTCCGAGGCGTCTGAAAAGAAGATGGCCTCGGGATCTTCTAATATAGAACTTTAATTTGAGTTCTACCAATGGGTAGTTTCTCTTCATGTTGTACATGTCATGTTATCAATTTCACATTTACTTATTGTATTTTACATGTAATACAGTTGTAAATTCCATAAAAATAATAAAATAAAAAAACCTTACAAATATAGAGATAAGTATAAATATATATATATATATATATATATATATATATATATATATATATATATATATATTATATATATATATATATATATATATATATATATATATATATATATAAGTAAGTAAGTGGGAATATAATATTGAACGACATTCAAAACCTCCTATCAACTGCAAAATGGACTGGAAAAAAGCTACAATGCCACCGAATTCCAGATAGTGAGAGACTGAGAATTGGTTACATTAATTGAAAACTTACCACGAAACGAAAAAAGAACTCTAGTTTCACCTTTTTAAACCAATGAATGTTCGAAATCGAAAGAAGCTCAGAAACGAAGTGATCTACACATCAGCAGGTTACCTAGAACTTACCAAGCATTCCTGCATTAAATCATTCTGTATGAAGTTGGGTACGTTAAAATTTCATAGACTGCTTCAAAACGGCGCGTGCACTCCGTTCGAGTCGCCACTACAGTGGGAGACAAAAAAGTGAATAACCGCTCAACGTGTGATCAAATAATCGCTTTCAAGGCAAATGTTTCACAAATTTTCCTTTGAAGTATCGTTTCTCTACATTTTGGATACTTGGAGTTTGTTCCTGTCATGATTTGTTCAATATTGACAAAATTATGGGTGTTACTAAAATATATTTGATTGCTTTTACCTAACTAATACCTGTTTTTCAAAATAACTAAAAATCTATAAGTTAGACGTAATGGCTCTTAAAGATTATTTGCCAGAAACACGATTATAAAAGTCACATAGATCATTACATCTTTATTTTAGAACTGCAAATAAACGATTGAACCGAAAATTTAATGCTCATAGAACACAAATTACACAGGTTTTTTCGTTTCCTGAAAATTTTTATTTTTTTGTTCTTAAAGGATTTTGCAGTGTGGCTGTCCATATATTGTTTTTACTATATATTTTTTTTTACTTTATGATAACGTAGATGAACACTTTTTATTTGAACGATTCGATTATGAGAAAATTATTGAAACTAGCAAATATGTTTTGAAAAATTATTATTTAGTGTCGAAAATAAGTTGGAATGTCCTGACACCAAACACATCACCTATCTGGAACCTACAAGGACCGACCTATACCTGGACCCTGGGGAAGGCTCAGAGTAAAAACTAATAACGGGCTAAGTAACTGGTTCCTTTTAGGATGTTACCAGTTATTGTGGAGTAATAGGGTGAAGTTAAGAACCAATGAGAACCATCCTTGCCCCACCCTGAATATTTGTATAAAATCTACCGAGAAGCAAGAAAAGAGGTTGATGTCCGGCCTTGAGGATAGGTCTTATGTTGAGTTCCGGCCTTGAGGATGGGTGTTATATTTTCTTCCGGTTTGGGGACTGAAGCCTTCGCCCTACATAGACCATAATGATCCTGGCGGAGCTTTTAACCATGACGAGATGACCTCGGATCAACAGATGCAGCGATGAAATCTACTACTTACACCACTTCGCATATCATAATAGCTTAGTTGTAAATCCTAATCCTAATGTTATATTTCATAGCGAAAATTCTCAAAACAGTCCATCTGAAATAATACCTTTAATGTCATTGATTAAATTTATTTGATCACGTATTTAGTTGATTGTATATAATATTTGCACATTAAGATTTTATTTATATACAATTCTTTATTAAACATAGAAAGAAGAGGTACTGCTGAGTACTTTCCTTCCCCATGCCTGTCATGTCATTATGTCATTATCGCCATCACATTTGCTGATTGTCAACTTATTCTTGACAGGCGCAAATACATATTTTATAGACAAAAAAAAAAAAAAAACATAGAAACAAATTAAGTTTTTTAGTAAAAGTTATTTATTAAGTTATTAAGTAAATTTTAATTTGGCCACCCAGTTATGTCATGATGATCACAGGTAATGTAGGTAATTAGAAGGCATGATAAACACAAACCAGCCTTTGAAAAAATAATTCCAATTAATTAATCCTGCACCAATCAATATATTATAGATCCAAATTTAATTTTTTGTTATTAATTTTTATTAAACATTTCTGGGTAATTATCATCAATAATTTTCTAGTGGTATCGCGAAGTAAAATTAAACACCCCAAAACATAACAATTTTTAATATCATCCCTTTTGTGGGGATAAAATGTAGCAGTACATTTTTTGGATAAAAAACAAATTTTAATAAGTAATTGTGATATTGACACCATTTGTGAATCGACTCAAAAGATTGGAATTGGTAAAAAGAAAACCCTTGTATTCGGGTTAGCTGTCGTCTCATTTTTTTGTCTAAAGTTATTAGCATTTAGATAAGATAAGATTTTCCTTCATAAAGTAACAATGTAGGGCATAAGATAATAACTAAAACCATATAGTAAGCAAAACAGAGTACTGAAAATAAAATAAGACAAAACAAAACGACACAACTAAATATTATTCATTGCTTTTCCCATCTGTTTCTATCCCTGGCCACAAGCCACCAGTTATCACCTACGTATTGTGTATTTCGTCCCGCCACCTAACATCCCTTCGTATTTTTATATTTCTCTCTTGGGATCAACTCGATTCGTGCCTAGGACCATCTTTCATCTTCGCCGAATACTTACTTATTAAGTATTCTAAAACATATATTTTAAGGATAAGTAATAAAATCACTATCATTATAGATTCAAACATACTTTAATTTTAGGCTTAAGTAAGCACAGTTTCTAGTTTCTAACTTAGTCGTTTACCAATTAATAACTTAATAACTTGATTAAAACTCTTGACCCTGGCTATATCAGTCAAGAACGCGATGGTTGTCAGATTTAGCGAACATTTTTTTTTTCTCTTTAATTATTTATCATTACCTGTCAATTGGTGTTGACAATCAGCAGATGTGTCCTGATGATGACGATAGGCATTAAAGGCATGGGGAAGGATAGTACCCAGCAGCACCTCTTCCTGGTCATTATTTATTTTTTTGATTTAGGTGAGAAGATCTCACATCCAGCTCCTTTTTAATCTCCTGCTGATGGGCATGTCAGTCGTAGCCATGTCGTTTATAAGTCTGTTTGCGTGTCCGTGTAGTTTGAGATGAAAACGAGAATACAGAGTACGTATGTGTTGGTCTATAGTTGGTTGTCGCAAGTCGTTATGTAAAGTTTTGTTGTTGACGTACCAGGGAGCTCCTGTTATAAGTCGTAAAATTTTGGATTGAAATGACTGTAGTTTTTGTAAGTGCATCTTCTTTGCCGAACCGTAAATCTGAGAGGCGTATGTCCAGGTGGATTTGAGTTGGTAAGTGTATGTATTTAGTTTTTGTCGAACTTTCAATTTCGATTTAGAAAAGAGTGAGTACAGTTTTTCAGTCGCTTGTTTAGCGAGTCTAGCGAACATAAATTTAGTTTTGTTATCGATGGAAATTATCAGAAGTGACCCAAGTAATAAAATTAGTCTAAAGTTTGAATATAGTAATCATATAAATGAACCAAATCTAATTTAAAGATTCTACTTAGAGGTGACCTCGTCACCTGCTCTTGTTCAACTCCACAACAATGGATTTCAAACAAATGAAATATCGATCTGAGACTGTTTTAATTCAAAACCACGGCTATAAATTCTGAAAACGACATTGGCATTTTATCCGATATCCGATAACGATGCTGAATGTTCAAGAAAAAACCAGGTTACTTCTAAAAGCTCCAAGCTTTGTTATAACACAGGTTAATCATAAAAACAATTATGTTTAACTGATTTTTGAATTTATTAATATTCTTCAAATCATTTGCTAAATGTTTTGAGCACTATTGTTTATTTTCCTTGAATTTAAGAAATATTAAGGTTTTTAATAAATTCCGATTTTTTTTTTAATATTTACAGGAAGGGCGATAGTGCACAATTTACCATTAGCCTCCTCTCAATATGCTCTAAAATCTTTGAGTAATTTCTCTACGAGAGATTTCTTGACATACTGACAAACGAAAACATAATACCGGAACATCAATTTGGATTCCGAACACACTATTCAACCATTCATGAATTACATCGAGTGACGGAACAAGAGCATAAATTATACGAAACAGGAGTATACCGGAATGTTGCTAAAGTGATCGATAGTGTTTAGCATCAGGGTCTTTCAAACTGAAGACGACACTACCTCCAACCTACTATCTTATCCTTCAATCGTTTCTTTCTGGTATATTTTTCTTTGTCTGCCAAGGCGCAGATCTTTCTACTATAAATCCAACCTCAGCAGAAGTTCCTCAAGGGTCAGTACTCAACGTTACTATTTATCATTTACGCTCATGATATTCCACACAGTTTCGAAACTCTGACCGCGACTTAAACAGGCAACAATCTTATTAAAAAATGAAATAAAAAAAAAACACATAGAATAGTATCGTGGTATATTAATGTATTATTATATTATTGTGGACACGATTACTTAGCGTATGATAATATATATTATAAAAAATAAATATGCTGCCCAGGCATTCGATAAAGTCTGGCACCAGGGACTTCTCTTTATACTCAAAACACTGATACCTCATACATATTACCTCATTCTCCAATCTTTTCTTTTCGACAGATTTTTCTCTGTCCGACAAGGCCTAGCAATTTCCTCAATTCGACCAGTGTTAGCAGGAGTACCTACGGGATCAATACCGGCTCCTTTACTCAACATTATAAACACGCATGACATACCTATCAACTCCGAAACATTGACTGCCACCTATGCTGATGATTTACGAAATCATTTACTGACTTTACAAAATTGGTACTCAATTTGGAAAATAAGATTAAATCATGACAAGTCACAACATATAACATTTACACTTCGACGAGAAACGAGAAACAGAAAAACACAGTCACCTGGGATTAATATTAGACAGAAGGATGACCTGGGACCCACACATCAAAATGAAATGACAGACCTGAAACAAGCGACTGAAAATACTATACTCACTTTTTTCTAAATCGAAATTGAAAGTTCGACAAAAACTAAATACATACACTTACTTACTCAAATCCATCTGGAGATAAGCCTCTCAGATTTACGGTTCGGCAAAAAAGATGCACATACACAAACTACAGTCATTTTAATCTAAAATTTTACGACTTATAACAGGAGCTCCCTGGTACGTCAACAACAAAACAGACTTACAAACGACATGGCTACGACTGACATGCCCATCAGGAGGAAACTAAATAGGAGCTGGATGAGAGATCTCCTCACCTAAATCAAAGAAGTCAACAATGACCAACAAGAGGTGCTGCTGGGTACTATCCTTCCTCATGCCTATAATGCCAATCCTCATCATCACAACACATCTGCCGTCAATACCATGACAGATGCGAATAAATAGTTAAAAAAAATAGTGAAGTTAAAAAAAAATATGGCAATAATTGGTTAATATTAATTTTACTAGACTTATGGTAAATGTGCCGATAATAGACACTGTACTAGTGTACTGTCCACACTTCAAACTGAAACGACAGACTTAAACAACCTACTGAAAATACTGTACTCACTTTTTTCAATCGAAATTGAAATTTCGACAGTAACTAAACAACTACACTTACCTACTCAAACTCGTCTGGACGCCTCTTAGATTTACGATTCGGCAAAAAAGACACACGAAAACTATAGTCATTTCAATCCAAAATTTTACAACTTTTGGCAAGATCCCCTTGGTATGTTAACAACTAAACTACACAAAAGTATAGACAAATAGACTCATCTCCTGAAGTAACTGCCAAGAGAAGACATCCTGCATTGTTTCAGACAATGGAAGATTTGTAGATGTTGTAGGGATAGAAAAGGAATTCGTATTGAAGATGATAGTAAGTAAATAATGTCTGAAATCAAAATAAAATGTTTTGTAGAATCATTCTCCTTATTTAATTTCCATAACTCGTTTTAATGCCGCTATCTTCAAAATATGTATCTATAAAATATTTTAAGTTGTGTGGCTAGTCCAATAATTTTAAAAACAAATTCGACTTGAGATTTGCTTTAATGATCTCAAAAATTCATTGTAGTTTACACATTAACCGCCAACCATTCTTTGTAACGTTGGAAATTTAGAGTTTCTATTTGATAATTGTTCATTGATTTTCTATCCCTTCTATTGCCTCTTCCTTATTACGACACCGACAGGTCCTTACATAACCTTCTTGTTACAGACGGAGTGTGCTGGAGGAATACAAGTCTGACGGGTTGGACAGGATCGGCCCTATAAAGTGGTCCTTAGCCCTTTGTGTCCTGGCGGTCTTCCTATTGGTCTACTTCTCCCTCTGGAAGGGGGTCAAGTCAACGGGAAAGGTAAGTCTGGCTATATTGCACTTATATTGCGTTCTTCCTTCTTTCATGTCTTATGGTTATCCTAAAGGGTCAGACTTTGGAATGCGATCATTGGACTTCTTCAATTGATCCACAGAGAAAAAAGCCTCAGCTTTCAGGTTTCCTTCCAACCAAATGAAAGGACTATCTTAAAAAAATAAAAATGATGCTCATGTCGAAGAAACAAACTTATTTTTATATTCAATTTTTCACACTCACCTTTCAAAAATATAATATAATTTTATTTTTTGTTAAATATAATTTTCCATTCTATTAGCCTTTTATAAAATATAAATTTTGATCTAGGTAAGCATAAGTAGGTAACATTAATACCATTACCATAGTAAGTAAACCATGTTAATGGATTATTACCGTTTTATTATTATTTTAAACACTATTTCTACCTTATTCCAGCTAAAATAAACTGAATTTAATCAATTATAATTTACATTCCATACCGTGAATGCAGAATACTTCATCGGTAACGTCTCGAAGAAGAAAGATTAATAGGATCCTTAAATAGGTACAATAAAAAAAAATAAAAAAAATATTATACATATATTCTAACCAGCACACTAGAAGCCAGGATTGAGAGATTCGGAAGAAAATTCTACGTACGATAACAGGACCTATCGGAGATCAGAACCGTAACACGTGGAGGAGAAGGAACAATAAAGTACTTCTAGAAGAAACTGGTAGATCAATATCTCCTGATATGAAGGCAAGAAGGTTAAGATGGAAGGGCAGCACAACAACTAACGCCAGAATAGGAAGCAAGAGACCACGTGGGAAGCCAAAAACCAGATGGATAGATAGGATAAACAAAGATACGGCTAATCTTCATGCCGCAAACTGGAAAGCAGTAGCTAAGGATAGGCAGAGGTAATGAAGGCTGGTCCAAGCGACCAAAGATGTACAAGGTCTATAGAGAAAACCGAAAAAGAAAAAAAAAATATATATATACACACATGGATCGTTTATTTCTATTAAACACATTCCTACATATTGCGTAACGTGGACAGTAAATTATATTTTGACATGGAAACCCCTAGAAGAAGCTGCATCTCAGCCTACAGCATATATTATAAATAATTTGGGAAGGAAAATACATATGTTATAATATATATATATATATATATATATATATATATATATATATATATATATATATATATATATATATATATATATATATATAATACGGTTCCATGACAAAACACACGTCTTATTTAATCTAGTTAGTATATACAGAGTGATTGTATCAATTTCTGTATAAAGTGAAAGTTAACCCAGTTATCAGCATATCCATTTCAATCAATAACTTATCAAAATTTGCTCTTGTTCGTTATTACAATGGAAGACAACATTATTTGATCCATTCTTCTATGAGGAAATAAATTTCCTTATAAACCGTCATAATTAAGGACCCAAATGTTGTAACATATAAAAATATGTTTAAATTTCTTTTCTTTTCATACGAATTCCATATAAAGAGATTATATGAACTATTTGATGAATGTTAACTTAAAGGTAGTATTCATGGTTTTTAATTTGGTAGATTCCATAACTTCTTCGTTTACCTGAATGGTTTTGTTTTTTTAATTTTAACCTTATGAAATTACACACCAATTGAATATAATGAAAATAATAAATGTGAAAGTAGCATACGGGCATGTGATATCGGTTTATTATAAAGAGTCATTAAGTACATTTTTGATGGAGCTAAACTGTTAAGAATATTTTTTTGTAAATGTTTCCTTAATTTCCAAAAAAAAAAAAAACACAGAAATGCCCCATTATGAAAAAAAAACTTTTTTATATATAAATGGATATCAAATATAGTTAGAACTAATATAGATGCAACAAAGATATTGTTAATCAATGTTCTGTTTTTAGAAAGAGAAAACACATCAAAATTTTAAGTAAATTAAGTTTGTAACCTATCACTTTTAAAATAAATGGATGATTTGTTGAAGAACATTTACGATATTTTATTATTTCAGAAAGCGTTAAAAATGCCTCATAAATATAGTGGAATTAAATCAATATAGAAGTTGGGTTTCCACAGCAATAACAGCATGAAAATCTTATTTTAGTTCGTCACTGTCTCGTAGTAGGTTTCCTATATTCGCGGTCTAACCCTTTAGTCCATAAATAAATAAATTTTCTGTCTCGTCCGGGCTCAAACCTGATCCCAATAGTTCGAAGAAAATTGCCTTATGTCCATTATTCACCTGCATTCCATTATTATTCGTATTAATCAATAAAAATCTTATTAATTATTATAAATGGTGTCTGCAAGGAATATATAAGCCCTTGAACTATGAAGATTTATTCAATATTCAACGTTTCGAGCTAATTCTTAAGTGATTGCTCATTCTCCTCCTAGTTTCTTCCCTTGTTTTCCCCCACTTCGACTATGGCTGTATGGTGTAAGGTGGATTCTCGGGAGATTTCGAGGCCAAACTTAAACGCCTAATGAATTGCGCACTAAGGGATACGCATATTATCCAGTATTACACTGAGTTGAGGTGTCTCTACCAATCCTATCGCCATCAGTACTTCCTAGCCACCTTTCTGTACCAAATCATTAGAACTCATCGACCCTCCTATATTTTTCACAGCTTACAATTCAAATACTCCATCCAATCGTGCTACTAGATCTCGTACTTCCGAACTCTCTCCTCCTCCTCACCAAACTGCTGCGTTTCACAAATCCTTTGCAATACAAGCCGCCTTCCACTGGAATTCCATCCCTGCTGATATTCGACATGCTCAATCAGTTTCCTCTTTCAAACCTCTCCTCTTTAAACACCTACTCCTTTCTCAATCCGGCTGATTGCGAAATATACTTAAGAGAAATATCTAAGCACCCCCAGAGACTACCTCAATTTATTTAGGTTATTTTAGTTTCTCATATATGTGTACAATTTTCTTGTTCTTTTCTTTCTCTTCTTTAGTATTTTTGTTTTTAGTCAACTCTTGTTGTAAATATATAATCTAATTGTAACCACACAAACATACAATCTGTATTTATAATTTGTTCTAAAGGGACAAGTGCAAGAATAGTAAAATATTTTTTCATTACATTCTCAAGTCATCTACAACAACAATTAACAAACATAATTACAACATAGATCATTCATTATCTAGTCATATAAAAAGTGAGAGCAAACAATCAAATTGTATGTATGAAAACATATTTCTATATTTTAATTTTATTAATTATTTATTTTTGGTACACCAAATACCAAAAACAACACTATTCCTCGTCACATTTTATGTAAAGGTCTTTTATATAAAAGCTTATATATTCCTTGAAGACGCCATATATGAGAACATTGAACGCCCTTGAAAAATACTAATGTAGTAGCTGAATACACTTGTTAATGTTTTATGTTTTTTATTTTTTTGTTAAGAAGCGGTTTTTTAATCTAATGATCGTCAATTTTACCGATATTGCCCTTTTCAAAATTGAATATCTCTCACATTTCACTTATTCTATTTCGCATTCTCAATATATTTATTTTTTGCCAGAAAGCTAATATTTCATCTTTGATCTTCGTCAAATAATATGTGAAACATATTAATCTTAAGAGGAATAACTTATTGTTGTTTTTCGATTTGGAAGATGCATGTTGATGAATCAATATGAAAAATCATCAAATCGCAAATATTTCATTTCTAGCCGTATATGAGGGTCAGTGTGGAATATATTACATCACAGTTGCTTCGAGTTTAATATCTCGCTTTATAATTTTCATCCATGTTTCACCGAGAGGCGATGTTTGTAAAGCTTAGAACATCGATAAAGTTTTCATTTGGAAACCGTAATATCTTTTTCAACTCAAATAGACAAACATCAAACAAATCTAATTGGTCGATTTAACCTATCTTTCCTGTTTATATAGTTTCGGCAATATCTATTCATCTTTTACTAATCTAGAACATAAAATCACCTGACTAAAAATAAATTACATCTTAATAATCATCATTTAGGTTTAAAATGATTAAAATTTTAGCAGAGACGGAACTGTATTGGCATTATCCACTTCAAGATGAAGATAAATGATTATATTGTAAATAAAGACCCCATATAGATAGATGTCATAGTAAAACGAGTCTTATATTTTTATCAAACAATTACTAGCAACTGTAATATATTTTTTATTGTCAAATATTGCTTTAATTAAAATTCATTCATAAGTGGAGGATGTAAACATTAATTATTTCATGAACTGGACAAATCAATTCATAATTCGAAGAAAAATAACATAAATGCATAAAGTAAAATATTATAAATACATTAGATAACAAAAAATGAAGGTAAATAATTTTTTTAAATAATTAAAACTATTGCGAATTATTGTGACTAGAATTAATACAATTTACTCTATATTGTCTATACGCATGGCATGCCTGCCACCTCGTAAACATTGACTGCTACTTACGCTGACGATACAACAATTTTAACAAAATACGATGACCCCAGACTACCCTCGTTAAATTTACAAAACTGGTATTCACTTTGAAAAATTAGATTAAATTATAAAAAATCACAACACAACATTTACATGACCACATGATAAGACACATGCCCACCTGCTTATATCAGCAGCAATCCAATTCCTCCGACGGACACTATACGCTAGCTCGGGCTAATATTTTACAGAAGGATGACCTGGGGCCTACACGTCAAAATGAAACGAAAGACTTTGAACGAGCGACTGAAACTACTATACTCACATTTTTCTAAATCAAAATTGAAAATCAGGCAAAAACTAAATGCACACACTTGCCTACTCAAACCCATTTGGACATACGCCTAACAGATTTACGGTTCAGCAAAAAAGATTCACTTATAAAAACTACAATTTTTTTTTTTTTTTTTAAATTTACAACTGTATTTCATAGAAAATACAAAAAATACAATAAGTAAATGTGACATTGGTAACATGACATGTACAGCATGAAGAGAAACTACCCATTGGTAGAACTCAAATTAAAGTTCTATATTAGAAGGTTCCGAGGCCATCTTTTTTCAGGGATCGAGGAGGAAGTAAGGTTTGAAACGAGAGGATTCGGATGGTTCTGCAGTTTGTTATGGAAGGATAGGTATCTGGATTGGGCCAAATCGGAAACATGTGAAACATTAAGGTCTTTATGGATGATTTTATTTGTGACAAAGTAAGGAGCGTTGAGGATTTTACGAAGGATTTTGGATTGTAAGGATTGGATACCAGAGGAATTCGATGGTTTAGTGCAGCCCCAAAGCTCAATTCCGTAAGTCCAAATAGGTCTTATTACTGTCATATGTATGAGTCGTTTGTAATTGATTGAAAGCTTAGAGCGTTTTTCTAGTAAGTGCTGCAGCGTTTCAATCTAAAACTTTAAAACTAATAACTGCAGCCCTGCATGTATGCATGTCAACAACAAAACTTTATATACCGACCTAAGACAACCACCCATTGACCAGCACATACTTACTCTCTACACCCGGTTTATCTTAAACTTTACGGATATCACAATGGACTTGTCAACGACATTGCCACGGCTGAAATGCTCATCAGGAGGCAACTGAAAACGAGCTGGATGAGAGATCTCCTTTCTTCATTTCAGGATGTAAACAAACCAGAGAAAAGGTGCTACTGGGTACTATTCTTCATCATGTCTATCAGTCCATTTTCTACTTAACAACAGATCTGCTACTTGTCACTACCATGACAGATGCAAATGAACATTTGAAGACCAAAAAAAAAGTGTATTAAACTATATCCAACATATATAAAAAGTAAGAAATAAAAAAATATTAAATAGATTTCAATAACATCTACGGTACGATTGATTTGTATAAGTCAACTTTAAAAATAATAGCTCAATAAATAATGAGAAAGAAATTAATAATAATATGTACAACATTCACTTTCTTAATAATTATACGAAAAGAAAATTATTAAACAAGTTAGCATCTTTTTAAAATAGGCAAAGAAAGTCTGAAACGTCCAGCTAATAATGATTATATAAAAATAATATGAAGAAATTATTAATTCTTTCTACAAAATTATTTGTCGAATTAGGAGAAAATTCTGAGGAGTTATGAATATTTCAATAAACGGAATAAAAAAAATCCTCTCATAAAAACAAGTCCTAATTTTTTTTCATTCAAAACAAGTTCGTGTTTATGTTGGAATCGAATCGAAATCATTTTTCATGACGAAATGTACTTGGCCAAGGTTACTACTTAGTGTCGTTTGTTTTTTATAAGTCATTGTACTTATTTATTCGTTTACAATACAAATCGATTGATACATATTGTAATCGAGAAATCCATTCAGAGCAAATAGAGATAATAATACTGTGGCAAAATGATTTTAATTGTTGGTTTCTAGAGTGCATTGGCCACTTGCACTTGGATCTAATATTTTTCAACCAAGTATCACCAAAAAAAGTTTCACATCCTCCCCTTGTTAATAATATCGATTGCTTTATTAAAATACGATCTAGGATATTGTTTCCCTCTTCCCTCTTCCTCTGCCGCTGCTCAGATCACACGCGCCATCGCCCGGAGGCCCCCTGGAACTATATGCTAATCTCTTCGTGTTTGACTTTGCTGGCGTTAAGTACTTGCAAATACCGTGCCCTATTTCCAATGAAGCTACTTGACAACTCCAACTAATAGTGACTCGACAATTACAGGGTCCTGTAGGAGGAGTGCGAAGTTGTGTCTGGTCAGTTATCTGGCGAGCTCTTAACAGAACTCCTAAGTGCTCCCCTCTTAATTTGTCTAGTAACCGCTCTCTGGCACCATTGATGGAAACAGCGAAGATCGTTTCTCTATCAGTGAATCTACCCGCCCCATTCTTCGAAATCATTACCCATTTCAGGAACTTATTAAGCCCGAATAGAAGACAATATTCACTGTTACTAAATCTGAGATACTTATGTACTTATATAATCATGGAGGCATAGCTAACTTTCAGTTTTATAGTATTAAGCTGCTTTCTTGAAGTGAATTAACATTCCGTTTTTCTTGAGAACATAAGTAATAATCTCCGTATGAACTGTTACGTAAAATTCTTCATAAAAATCAACCAATTAGGATAAAATAGCTCTTTATATATTTTCTGCTGTGTACGCTTAGTAAATATTAAATACCTTCTAAACGATTTGGAAATCTAGAAATGTTTCATGCTTTATATAGGAATTTCCATAAGCAAATCTGTGTAAGTAATAGTTAGATGTTTTAAAAGTGTAAGGCAGAAAAACATCAAAATTTTTGAAAAGTCCACCGTTTTACGGGATTACAATGGTTACGCATTTTCAATGCAGGATTTTTTTTTTATTATTGATGTATGGAGACGGGATCGCCTAGCGGGCTAAAGCGAGTGCAAAACACGAGTTACCCGACTACCTGATAAACGGTTGCCGTTCACGTTATAAAATAATTACAATTTCGCGTTTCGGTGTCGGAGGAGCTTTTAATTCTGGTGTTAATCGCCCACTCCACTGGCGATCTCCCTCCGGGGGCGCCCCTGGAGTGGGCCCTTCCCTGTCCCCTGGCGACAAATCTTCCCTGGCCTGGCGACAAAAGAAGGACAAAAAAACCTGATAACATGAAGACAACTAGCTCGAGTGCTTGTGCTAGGGACATTTAACTCTGGCATTAATCCCCCGCCCTCTCCGCTCAGAAAAAGTCCTTCGGTGGAAAATGGTACAAAGAGGAGAAGAAAAAAGACAATATGAGAAAAGAAGGATTTTGAATTTTTTTTTTTTAGGGAGCAGGACAGCTCAATAGTAGGTTACTGAGCTTTCAATACTAAAGGTCCTAGGTTCGATTTTCGGCTCATGGCAGAAAATTTATTTATTCTGTTTCATTGGCCGTGAAGCGACCCGTCGGGGGACCCTCCTGGGGCACTCCCAGCCTCTACAAAATGCTTACCCTAAATAATAATTTAAGGGAGAAAACCTGGTGTTTGAGCGTGAACTCAGTCAAATCAACTCCTTGCACAACCATTGACCTAGAAACAGTACTTTCCCAAAGTAGTACTGAACCCAAGATCTTTCATGGGTCGTTGTTGTACAGGTTCTTTTCTTTTTTATTCGATAGGATTAAAAATATCTATTCTTAATAAATTGCACATTGAATGGTCTTCTTTTTACTACTATAATTTAAAAAATAGTCGTTCCCTAGAAATTATTTACTAGAT
The DNA here is from genome assembly GCA_928085145.1 of Nezara viridula. Taxonomy (NCBI): domain Eukaryota; kingdom Metazoa; phylum Arthropoda; class Insecta; order Hemiptera; family Pentatomidae; genus Nezara; species Nezara viridula. The sequence continues at coordinate 78,181,112 of OV725082.1, forward strand.
ATAATACGGCATATTAACCAATAGGATTAATTAATAATTTAATTCGAGCACGTCTCTATTTATGTATCTAACAATTTACTCATAATTTAATTTCTTAAATTTATATTTGAATTTCAGATAAATATTTAAAATAAATACTTTATTAAACCTTAGTTATGGGAAAATAAATAAAGCATCTCCAATCTTTTTAAGTAAGTATAATACACAGTATATTTAGTTATTAAATCACATTGTGTATTGAACCTTCTTGATCTGTACAAACTTACTTAGATGCAATAAATCATTATATTTTCTGATAATTAGAGAAATAGAAAGTAAGATTGCTTAGTGCGTATTCAGACTGTTACATTGTCCGTGTCACATTCTTTTGGAGCTAAGGTAGATCTATGAGACGCACACGTCCATAAATAAAAGGAAATTTTCAGTTTTAGGATTAATTTTATATTATTTCCTCCATTTGTCTTATTGATATTATTTTTTTATTTTAGTCGAATTTCGAATTATCTAGATCACTTCTTAATTTTAATTTTATTATAAAATTACAAACCAATTCATACAATATCTAGAACCTATATGTAATTGAAGCATCCTTTTTGACATGGGGCCCACACGTCAAAATGAAACGAAAGACAGTTAATAAACGATTCAAACTACTTTATTCATTATAGGACAAGGCTCTGTTTATTTTTTTTAACATATTTATTTTAATTTTTATGGCTACGTTTCGGCCGGTAAGCCATCTATAATATAAACACCATTAATTTTATATTTTAATGTAATTCTGCACTATATGAAGATGGTATTAGGAGATCTCTCATCCAACGCCTTTTTAATCTCCTACTCATGTTCTGAGGTATGTCAGCTATGGCCATGTCTCTTATTAGTCTGACCGTAAATAACGTTTTTATTATAAACTTTTAACAATACCTTTTCACTTTTGTTCTAATAAGGCGCAGAGGCTATAACACTTGGAAAGACATGGCTGCTTTGCGGGTATAGTAGCCACCAGCGCCGTGTTGTTCAACCGATGGAGTGGACTCACCGTAGATTTGTGCGGGCTTATCAATATTATTATTATCATTAAATCATCCATTTTCAATTTATTCTATTTATCAAAACATAATTTATGTTTCTTTAATTATCACCTACAACCAAGATTATAACATTATATTCGTTAGAATTTTTTGTTATAAAAAATATAATTTTGAATTTTCTGTTTGAAATTAATATGTTCGAAAGACATGGAAAAATTATTTAACGAATAATTATTCAGTTTTTGTCTTGATAACATAGAAAAGCAAGGATATACATGCTTACTTGACACTCATACGGACATATGTACGGTATTGCTTAAAAGATCCACCAACAAAAACTTCAAACCTTGTAGTAAATATTATTGCGACTCATAACAAAAACACCTTCGTACATGACTAATAAAACTCTACATACTGACCTCCACCTTTCAACAGTTGGCCAACAGTTCCCCCTTTGTTAACGACATATTACTTACGAGTTTAAACGAACATAACTACAGATCAGTAAGAGACATGGCCACAGCTGACCCATGAATACGAGAAGGAGACTAAAAAAAGCGTTGGATGAGAGATCTCCATTCTTAATTAACCTTAGTAATTGAAACAGGTCAGGGAAGGGGTGTTGCTAAGTACTGTCCTTCCCCATGCTTTTTTTTTTTTTTTTGTCTATGAAAAATGTATATACGCCTGTCAACTTCCTCATGCTTGACGCCAGTATTTCTTGTATTCTCAGTACATTTGCTGATATTCAAGATAAAGTTGACAGGTGCAAATAAATGTTTAAAGTCTCTCGCCCCTCCCCCCAAAATACTATTCTTTAAAAAATTCTATTAAAAAAACTTCATGATTTCTAATCAAAAATATCAACTCTCATTACTAAAGCAACTGAGTACACAACTGACAAAACTCTACGTACTGACATACTACCTGTATTTATCAACAGACAAGAACTCTTTATCAACGATTTCATACTAATTTACTCTGACATATTAGTATACTCATAAGAGATATCGCTTCAGTTGATATGTCCAAAAATACGAAAAGGAAGCTAATATGGCGTTGGATGAGAGACCTTCTTAATCATACAATAGTAATTGAATCAAGGCAGTTAAGAGGTACTGCTGCGTTCTAACCTTCCTTTCCCAAGTCTGACTTCTCATTTTCATCAGACAATCAATTGATTGTAAACAGTTTGTTTACAGATGCAGTTGAATATTAAAAGCTAAAATAAAAAACATATATACATTTTTTTTACAAATACCGTCGACTTTACTTTGGATTTCAAATAAATCATCGGTAACAGCTGAAAATATTTTAAAAGTTAAATCAAATGTAGAACCTTAGGAAGTCCAACCTTTAGTTTTGTTTTGCATCTCCACTAAGACAATTCCTGGGACACCTGCTGCTCGAAGGACAATTCAATATTATCATTTGAAAGAAGGGCGATTTTAAATTAAGTAGTTTATTTAGGGAGAAAATATTCTGCAGATGTCTGTTACAATGTAACTTAGAAAGAAAAAGCAACTTTGAATTTAATCTGAGTGCTGAGATTAGTTTGCAAGTGACTCCTAAGTTCGTTAATTAACTCTCTTCTTCCTTGAATCTCTGTTGTCTTAAGGCACTTAGCCAATTTCTCGATAGGTAATCTTCCAAATAAGTGTATCAACTATTTATCAGATTTTCAAATACTGTGTAATTTATTTAAAAATCGATAAATATTATTTTAGTCTGATTCATCAAATTCAAATCTTACCTGAATTAACTTGTGGTTGTCTTGTTATCTTGTTGTCGAATTCCAATGCACCTTTTCCGTTAACGAAAATTCAAATTGTAAAGATCACTGAAATTTAGATAAAATTCAAAATTCATTATTTCATACCAATCTGTAATTATTAAAATTAAATACTACTTTTTTTTTTTCTCTCTTCATACTCCTATCCATATCTATCATAGTCTTGACAATATGTACATGTGATCTCCTTGTAAACCAAATTGGCATTTTAGTCATGAGGAAGATTAGTACCCAGCAGTACTTCTTCCTGGTCTTGGTCTATTTCATAATTTAGGAAAGGAGATCTCTCATCCAGCTCCTCTTTAGTCGTCTCCTGATGGGCATGTGAGATGTTGCCATGTCGTTGATAAGTCCGTTGTGATGACCGTGTTGTTTAAGATTAAATCGGAAATAGAGAGTACGTATGCGTTGATCGATAGTAGTTTGTAAAGTTTTGTTGTTTACGTACCAGGGAGCTACTGTTATTAATCTTAAAATTTTAGATTGAAATAATTGTAGTTTTTGTAAGTGAGTTTTTTTGTTTTGTTTTGTTTTTTTGTAGAGCCGTAAATTTGTGAGGGCTATGTCCATTATGGGTTTGAGTAGGTAAGTATACATATTTAGTTTTTGTCTGATTTTCAATTTTGATTTGGAAAACAGGTAGTATAGTATTTTTAGTCGTTTGTTCAGTCTTTCTTTTCATTTTGACATGTGGGCTTAATACTATTTAAAATGTCATTTCCCGAATTCGAATATTCAATTTTTTTTTTATTTAATATAACATTGCAGAAAACATACTAAGAAAATAATATTAATTCTTTTTTTAAAATATTTTTTTCAAATCATAAAATTTAACATTATTGTATTTCAGAAGAGTAATATATTGCATTATGACTGTAACGCCGTGTCAATAAAATTGATATCCGTTTATGACCTGATTTTTATTTCATTTCATTTCATTATAAATCAGTTTTTAATATACTGATTTGAATGTCTTTATATAATGTTTGTGACAGCTAACTATATTGTTTATTCAGATATAAATACATCTCCATTAATGCATCGTTATGCTTATGGGTACGGAAATAAATCATGAATCGTCTCTAAGGTCAAATATTTAAAATCTGGCGCCCTTTGTAAATCTCAGTTCAACTTAAAGTTCCAAAGACTCATGATAGTTTTCTCCAATGGCCTTTATACCGTTTGGCCAAAATGTCGTTTTACTTATTGCTACTATTCTATATAGGTATGTATGTGTTCTTTTTATTCATTTATTTTTAGGTTATTTTATTCTTATTTATTGTATATGTGTTATTTTTCTGTATAATTTATTTTATTTACTGTACATAGAGTGTGAATGTGATCTGTGAACACTATTATAAATGTCCTTGAGACAGATTGTTATATTTTTCAATAAATAAGATTTTTAAAAAAAACAAAAAAAAAACTTATTGTTACGTTTTTTCTCTAATAATTCGGAGTTTTTCTTAATAGAAATATGGCTAGTGGTTATAGTTAGAAACTATAATACTAATATCGATATTTTCTATTTTATATCGCCACATAAAGTATTGAAACAAAAGGATTCGATATAATTTTGTCCACATTTTAAATTCATATTAATGTCATATTTAAAAAATATAAAATTAGCGTATTAACGTATTCTAACATTTTTTAAACCATTGAAATGCTAATCCTTAAATATCTCTATATAATACAAAATTGAGTTACTATACTATCAAATAAAACAGCTCATATCGTCAGCTTATTTCTAAAATTCACGTAGTACATTTTTGATGGTGCTGAACTTTTTTTTTTTTAATTTCGATCTAATTAATCGATGTAGAATAGAATAGAAAATTAAACTTTATTCTGGGACTAAGTCCCTTCAGAATAACAATGATGAGTTAATACAAAGTAAAGTAGAAATCTGACCAAAAACTAACTTATAAAACTTTTAATATTATATACATTATTTAAAAAGTATGTGACCAATAAAAAATAAAATATATATACAAACGAATATATATTAATATGTATATTAATAATGTAATATACTATAGGTGTAGTAAAGTGACAAAAACATTTATAAATCGATCATCCACACATATTAAATATAATTACAATAAGCCCGTAATTTTCTAATTTCACAAAGGTAAATCCATTAATACGTTTTTTATTGGTGGTTTAAGGATAGAAAAAGTCACTTAATGACTTCTTTAAAAAAAAACGACGATATATTTGTTAAGTCTCTCACCAATTTCATTTTGATATAGATATTATTCAATATTAGCGATATCTATATTTTTGATATGATATTATATTAATATCGTTATCCGAGACAGATATCAATATCTATTATGAATATCGGAACAAGCCTACTTTTAATGTTAACAAATTTTGCATGAATATATATGATTACAAGAGCTTCATAAAAGCGAAATCAGTAGAGCATCCGTTATAGGCATGTATTAATGACACCATATCACGAAGCCCCTGCCCACCCGTGGCCAACTCCCATTGTTATGGTAATTCGGGAACCAACCAATTATGTTTTCATCTTCCTTATAATTCTGTAGTCAATAATGTGTTAATTACTGCGCCAGCTCTATCATGGTGCAGCTAATCCATCACTAAGCAACGCAGCAATATTTAATCAAAGATTAATTTAAAGGTTAATAAAGAGTCGCCAATCTGAATTTTAGTTAACGAAAGACGATCTCATGGGTTTGCCTACATTTTCTTTAATGCTATTTTATTTTTTTTGTACATAATTGCAATCAATGTCCATGATGACCAGATTAACAATGAGCATTAATATTGTCCGTGATTTATCAAAGAACAAAAAGTATGCTTACAATATATATATATATATATATATATATATATATATATATATATATATATATATGTATATATATAAATCATTGACCAGCGAATAACAAGCACAGCTTTTTCCTCGTAAGGGTACTGAAACCCAGGAAAATCTAAAACTAAGGGTGTACAACGCCGTGATAAACCCAGTCTGCTGTACGGCTGTGAAACCTGGGCTCTAATCGGCACCCTAGTTGAGAGATTCGAAAGAAAAGTCCTCCATATAACAGGATCTATCTGGGATCAGAACTTCAGTACATGGAGGAGAAGGAACAATAAAGAACTGATAAACGAACTGTTCAGTCAATATCTCATGGTATGAAGGCAAGGAGGTTAAGATGGGCGGGGCATGTATCTCAAAGAAATCCATCAGGACGCCTTTACGCAACAATGAATGCCAGAGTAGTTGACAAGAGACCACGTGGGAGGCCAAAGAACCAGATGGATAGATAGGATAAACGAAGACTTTGCTGAGCTGTATGCAGCAAACTGGAAAGAAGTAGCCCAAGATAGGCAGAGGTGGAGAAGGCTGGTTCAGGCTACCAATGATCTACAAGGTCTGTAGAGCCAACCTAAAAATATATATATAAATAAATAAGAAGCAAAAGAGGGAAATAGTCTATCTGACCTTAAATTAAATAACAGCTGGGTTCATCAGCAGAGACCAACAACAACTAATTTTCGGCTTTAATATATCTGCATATAAAATTTATGACTGTCTATCTAATCCAATGTCTAGAAGATTCGATAAATCTGGAATATGTCCGAATAGCTCAGAAAAGGATTCATATTTGAAAGCTTAGTAAATATTCTCCTAGTATTCCTCTGGCGCCTTCTTAGGCATTCACAATCATAAGTATTCACAATATAGCATCTACAAACTAAGTCCGCAATGGAAAACGAAAAACAAATGCTTTGTAATAAATAACTCTTTGATAAATTAAGGTAACCAAATCCAGGTTAAGGAGTAAGGGTTGCCATGTACACCCTCCTTTTTTCTGAGAATATTCTGGTTCGTCAACAGGTAATTGTCAACATTACAATGATCTTCGAAGTTTGTTTCTTCTTTTCCCTACCATCTATCGTTAGATGGTTCATTCTTATATTTCGACTATCTCGAACTATTGTTGCAGGCTGTCTGGGTGACCGCACTGGCCCCTTACGTTGTCCTCTTCATCCTCTTGATCCGCGGGGTGACACTGCCCGGGGCGGAGATCGGCATCCAGTACTACCTCACTCCACAATGGCACAAGCTCCTCAACACAAAGGTAAGTCTTAGTGATCAGTTTAAAGCATTACCAATAAATAAATCCATGGTAATGTATAATGCTGAAGTATTTGTGTGTTTGAACGCGCTAATATCAGAAACAATACGATTCGAAAAATTCTATGTATTAGACCGACTCTTTATCAAAGAAAGGTATAGGCTTAACAACATCCTGGAATGGTCCAATGCAACGGAGGCTTGAGACGCTTTCGCGGCCACATTTTTAAGCATATTGGAGTCGACATAAGAGAATATCTATTTGTCCGTGGACGATCTTGACGTTATCTTACCAAGGTCAAGCTGCGGAGATAATCAGAGTTTGGTTACACAAAAAAGAAATAGATAAATATTTCGTACTAAGGGCTGTATTTTTTGTTTCAATAGTATGAAATATACTCGATTCTCAGAAATTGTGCGATAAAGCCAAGTCGGTTTTATTTTGAACTTGGTCATTTTTGTCCGTATGAATTTAATATACATTCACTTATCTGATTGTCATGAGTAATCAGGTGCAGGATCCAAGCATCTACGAGCATTTCTAAATAAATATAAAATAAAATTTTGTGATATAAAGATAAAATGTATATAAAAATGTACTTTTAGCAATTTTTTAAGAAAGAAATAGTCAATCATATCAGATAAATAATCAGTCTTTAAGGAATGTATAAATATTTTTCAATAATATCTCTTTTTTTCTAGGAGATAAAACTGATATTTTTCAATTTAAATTTTAAGTAAGTTTGGGATCAATGACCTAAATAACTAACTTAAATCACCATTTTCAAATATGATGTTATCGAAAATGGTAACGTGCTTTTTTAATTTTAGTAAAATCTTGTACAGTGCAAAATTATAATAATAATTAGTTCTCTAAATATAATAATTCACTATATGTTATACAGTGTATAATAATTAAATTAATAAAATTATTATTCAATTTCTCTTTCTGCAAGAAAATTAGACCGGCTATAGATACATCGATGGCAAGATATAACAAAGAGTACTCACTAAATATCCAAAACTATTTTCTCGAATTACTAGAGAAATTCAAAAATTTTAATGTCGTATATACCGATGCCTCCAAAATGGAAAATAATATTGGCTGCGTTATATATATTAATGAAAACCAGCACTAGCTCCTGTTTAACTTACCTGGAGAGAGTTCCATATTTACTGGAGAAGCTGCTGCGATCATGAAGCCCCTCCATTGGATATCAAATTCCAATGAAAATAATGCCAATAACAATAAATGACAATAAATTGACAATAAATGGATGATAGCATCGGACTCCATAGGCGTCATGGCAGCAATTGATAACCCATGGCCAAGCAATTTCCTAATAAGAGATATATTGAATTTATGGTGAGGATTGAAAAAAAGAACGTTCAGTGTTGTATTTGTTTCGGTTCCATCTCATAGTGGTATCTTAGGCAATTAAAGAGCAGACCAAGCAGCTAATTTAGCAATGAAGGGAGAGGCACCAACTATAGTTTTAATAAACTGTACCACAGTATAAGATTGGGTTCACGGACAAAAAAAGAATTTTTTGAAAGATTGGGAAAAAATTCGAAAACTAAACAGTTTAAACTACTAGCAATAAAAACAGAGTGCAACAAATGGGCTACAAGCACCAGAAAATCCAGAAGAGAGGAAACCATATCGAATAAGAATTGGTCACCGCCTGTTTACTCACGGGTACCTTCTTAGAGGACTAGAAGCACTCATTTTCCAAAAGTGTGACAATAGGCCGCATTCGGTGAAACACCTATTAGTAGAATGTCACGAGTTCAAACAAAAAAACAAGAATCGACAATAACTGAAATTACCAATAACAAAAGTGCTCTCGATCAATCTCCGTTGGCTTCAGTACCTGTGATGCGGTTGAGACAGTAGCGCAGGGTTCTCCTGGAGTTCCCTCGCCTGATTGTAAATAGTGTATATAGGTATGCATGTGTTTTTTGCTTAGTTTTAATTTTCTGATTTTTAGGTTATTTTATTTATTGTATATACTATTGATTATTATTTTGTTCTATTTATTTTATATTTTTTGTACATATAGTGTGAATGTTATCCTACCTCACTATAACTAATGTCCAAGTCACAGATTGTTGTAATACTCAATAAATAAATAAAATAAAAACCAATAACAATGAAGGAAATATTAAGAGGCAAAGAGGGCGGAGTCCCGACTCTATTCCGATCCTTAATAGAAACTCAATACTACAATAGAGCATAAAAAACACCGCCAATGACCCTCTAGAGTAGAGGCGATTACAAACTAAACAAAAAATAAAATAAAATAAATTTCTCTTGCTCTATAATATTCCTTCAATTAAATTTCCCTTGAAATCTATATCAATAGATCGATTTTAATTTCAAATCGAAATAAACAATTTCTATTAATTGTTTTTTGCAGATTAAATTCGTTTATTTAATCTTATAATTCAATAAAAAAAATTCATGACATGGTCCTTGATTCAACCTTATGTGAATTGTTAGTCTTTTACACGAAATCGGAAAAAAAAAATTATATTTAAAAGTATTACCTTCCCTCAAATGTGTAACCTTTGTAAGAAATTAATTTTTCCTTTACCTTGTACTGTGTCTAATGAAAGATCATATAAAATTTTTATTATACGTAATTATGATTTGATGTTAATTGACAGTAATTAAAATTTCTTTAATTAATTTTGGGATCGGCTGAAACAATTATCCTGCCATATAAACCAACGTTTACTCAGCAATTAGAAGGTTTCGTGATCGTAAACGGCCGTTCAATCTCTGATCGACAAGGCATTATCAATCATCTTGACAGATCATCAACCTTTGCAACTATTTATAGTAGCAGCTCTCAACCTATTGATTTTATAATTGTTAATTAATACAATCTGTAAACGTTTATATAGTAATATTTTTATTTGAGTATTAGTGGATTTATGTCAAAGGTAGATTTATATCCGAATGCATAAAGTCTCTAGATAAACACTATACTTGTTATATAGCTATAATAATACACATATATAACGAGATTTCTTTATATTATAGCTATATAACAAGTATAGTGTTTATCTAGAGACTTTATGCATTCGGATATAAATCTATCTTTGACATAAATCTACTCATATATACAATGTATATATATATGTATATATATATATATATATATATATATATATATATATATATATATATATATATATATATATATATATATAAGTTAAGCGTCTCCGGGCTTTGTAAATAAAAAAAAAGAAGGAAAGAGGAACGAGAAACAATACTCACGGCTTCTGAATAAACACTGCTTTATTCGTTCAATAATCTGCCTTATATACAATTGCTATGTTTATTTACATTACAAGATGGTATTAAGGCTGATATCGCCAGTCTCCGGTCTTTATCTCCCCCCCACCAGTTTACGAATAGGATTTTCGGAAACTTATAAATTCCTAGATCGGAGCCACCGGTATCAGCCTTAACCCTTTACAATTATTCGTACCAGTATAAACTTAAAGTACACCAAAACTCACTTCCACTCCGCTGGAACGAGAAATAAATAAAAAGAAATAAACCACAGAAAGTAAACACACAACGTCTTATTAACAATGGAACAGAACTCTTAATCCTATAAAAATTACAATCACCTCTATTATGCTGCCATATCTTTATTTACAAGAACAACAAAAATAAAAAAAAATGACATCATCGACAGTAATAATAATAAAAAAAACATATTTTTTTATAATACGCGATAAGGGTACTACGAATCAATTGGTTTCTGTACCGGTTCTAACATTGGGAGCTTCAATTGTTCAATATGAACAGTTCTCCTCTTCTTAGGTTCGTTAATGCTTTCAATGGTTACCAGATTATGCTCCCTAATAGCAACCACTCTGAATGGGCCCTCGTACCGTAACAATTGTTTCCCTCTGTTGGTTCCAATTCTACGATACACTATTGTTCCGATTTTTAATTCTCCCATTCGGTCACGTACCTGCACATTCTGCCGCGCTACCCGCTTCTCCTTTTCCCGCTGAATTCTCCCCGCTACCTTTCCCCACGTCTTTCCTACCTCTACCCTAGTACTCTGGATTTGCTCTACGAGATGTTCATTGGTCGTTGTTTCCCCCCAATCTCTCCTTGGCCTGCGCATCCCGAATAGTATTTCCACAGGTGAAAACCCCGTTACGGAGTGGATCGAATGGTTGTAAGCTGTTACGGCTTTCTTCATCGCAACATCCGGCTCCAACCCTTTCTCTCCCTGATATACACGGATGTGGTCACTCAACGTGCTGTGCAAACGTTCGATTCCTCCTCTACTCTTAGGGTGTCCCGGTGTGTTATAATGCCACACAACCTCTAACCTTTTCACCTCCTCCCTAATCGCGGTATTGTCGAATTCTCTGCCACCGTCTGATGTGATCCTCTCGGGAACTCCGTAAAACTGTATCCAGATTTGTAGGGCTTCCGCAACTGCATTGGCAGACTTGTCCATGACCTGATGTGCCATAGCTACTTTACTAAAGGTGTCGATGATCGTGACCCACTTGAACCCTTTCCAGGTGAATGTATCGATCTGGAGGTCTTGTAGCGGCATATTCCCTGTAGGTGTCTCTTCCTGAACTCCTCTGGGGGGGTGTCGATCATACTTTGTGCGCATACATACCTCGCATTTCCCGATGATTCCTTGGATAGATTTTTTCATTCCCCACCAGAAATACTTTCGCCGTAATGCCTGCAACGTCTCGTTGACGCCTCGGTGGTTGGTCTTCCCCTGGTGGTATGCCAATGTAATTGCTTGTTGTTGCTCCTCATCCTGTACGGTTTCCACTGCATACTTGCACCGGATGATCGTTCTATCCATGCCTATTCGCTCGGATCTCCACATCCGCTTTATTTTCTCCCATACCGTGTTGTTCCCAACATAGAGATGGTGTGTCTTTCCCGGTTCCGTGGCGTCCTTCAGTGCCGTACGGATTTGCTCCTCGCTCACCCCGGGTTGCGACCAAATGACGCGAATCCTACTTTTCCCGTATCTTCGGTAATCTATTTTCATGATCCCTGTTGTCCTGGTTTTCCAGATTACCTGTCTATGCTTGTCGTTGATGATTTCGTCTATTTCCTCCATCGCCACTGGTCTTTCCTCCGCTGAGCTATCTTCTTCCGGGGACCCCTCCCTGTCCTCTATACTGACGGTATCATCTGCCCCTTCACCCTCAGGAGTCCATTCCCTCAAGAATTGGCGCACGTCCCGCGATGGACCTCCCCCGTCCTCTTCTACCGCGTTGATCATGATGGCCCTAGAGAGCCAGTCTGCCACCACGTTTTCCTTTCCCGGCTTATACACCACCTCCATGTTGTACTGACTAAGGAATTCTTTCCATCTCGTGACCCTCGCAGAGGTTTCCTTAAGTTTTCCTACCCACTGAAGGGGTTTGTGATCGGTGTGGACTCGAAACTTCCTCCCAAATATGTATGGCCTGAAATGGTCGATGGCCCACACTATCGCGAGTAGCTCCCTCTCTAACGCGCTGTACCGTGATTCCGCGCTCGTAAGTCGTCGGCTCGCGTATGCTATCGGACGTTCACCCTCACTTCTGCCCTGGGATAAAACGGCCCCCAACGCGTATTCGCTCGCATCGGTGGTGACGTTGAACTGCTTCTCAAAATCCGGGAACGCCAATACGGGTTCTGCCTGCAACCTATCCATGCATTTCCGAATATTATTTTCCATTTCCGGTGTCACCACGATCCTCGCGCCTTTCTTCAGCAAGTTATTGATAGGTACCAAGTATTCTGCCATCTCAGGTACGAATCTTCTATAATAATTCAGCGTCCCGAGAAGCCTACGAATCCCTTTAACGTCCCGTGGCACCGCCATTCGTGTGATAGCCTCCACCTTTGCCGCATCCGGTCTGACCCCCTCGCTAGAAATAGTGTGGCCTAAAAAATTGATCCGCGTTTGTCCCAACAGGGACTTCTCACTTGACAGTTTCAGCCCGAATTGTCGCAGCCTTTCGAATACCGACCTCAAATGCCCCACGTGTTCGGCTTCCGTTCTGCTAAAAATCAGCAGGTCGTCCATGTATACTTGACATACGGAGTCGTCGATCCCCCTCAGAAATTCGTCCATCAGGCGTTGAAACGTTATGGGCGCATTCTTCAGACCAAACGGCATTCTGGTGAATTCGTAATGCCCCCTTTCGAATGTAAACGCCGTCTTATGTTGGTCCTTCGGGTGCATCCGTATTTGGTGGTATCCCGCCTTGAGGTCCAACGTGCTAAACACCACGGCCCCACTCAACCTATCAAGTATATCTTCGAATCTAGGGATCGGGTACTTTTCGTCTACCGTGTTGTCGTTCAACCTACGATAGTCCACTACCACTCTGTATTTTTCCTTATTATCCCCCGGCGCTGCCTTCTTTTTCACTGCCCACAGGGGACTATTAAATGGCGAGGTGCTATCGACTATGATCCCTTGCTCCTTTAGGCTTTCCAATTCCTCCCGAATATGCTGCCTCAGCGCCTGCGGGTATCTCCTTTCCTTTACGTAGGTCACCCTATCTTGCTTCAGTGGAACTTCGTGTACCGTCTTCCCTGTTACCCCCAATACCTCGCCCTCCCTGAAGAAAATATCTACGAACTCCGCTTGTAACGCCTTTCTCCAGTCCTCCACCCTGTTCACCGCTCCTATCCGCACCCTTCTTTCTCTCGCGACCCCTATACATCCAAATTTCCTCTTTCCCAGCCTGATACTCCAAGCTCCTCTACGGTTTCTAATGCTTACCCCTACCTGTCCTAACAGATCACACCCTATTATGACTTGGTACTCCCGCGTCATGCTCTCTACCACATGCACCTTTAGCTCCCCCTTTTTCCCTGCCCACCGATCAAGCGTAATTGACGCTTCCCCTTCTACTTTACAGGGACCACCCAGAGTGATTAGCTGGCAGCCACAGTTTTGTATCCGGAGTACCCTCTCGCTCCCGCACACTCTCCCCAACGCCCCCCGAGTCAAGATAGTACTCGAGCTCCCTGTGTCCACGAGACACTTCACTCCCCCGTCTACTTCAATAATCGGCAACCAGCATGGCTTACCTCTAATATTGTTGCAGGTTGCTGTGCGGTCGCCTCTCTGCTGACACCCTTCTCAGATGCCACCTCGCTTCCTCCTTACCGCCGTCGCTCGTCGTTGCTCGCTCCGTTGGCTGCTCCTGCCTCCTTCGCCTCCACTGCTGGCTGGCTCGTCAGTCTCCGTTCCCGACGTCCCCGACTCCTCGGTTGCCTCTTCCGAAGATCCGTCTCTCTGCTGCATCCTAGCTCGTTTTTTCAACTTTTGAGCGTTCACCTCCATTGGCTCGTCTAGAGGTCTCTCTCTCCTGCGAAACATGTACGGGCACTGTCTGGCAATATGCCCTTCAGTCCCGCACTCGAAACATCTAGTGCGCGGACATTGTGCTACCAAATGTCCCGGTTTCCCGCACCCGTGACATTTTCTGTCTTCCCTCCGGGGTCCATTCCTAGGCCTGGACTGTCCGGATCTTCTCTCGCCCGTCGTGGCTTTTTCTCCGTTCGGGTGTTTCATTTCCCTCTTCCTCCACCCTATCTGGGCTGTCCGGGGTCGTCTGTCACTCACTCGGGTCCACCCTGGTTCTTCTACTTCCATCCGCGTCTCTTCCTCTCTTGCACTCAGATCTATCATTTCTTGGGCACACTCGAGGAACGATCGCTCTCTAGGCAGTCCGTCCCTTCTCCCAGTCTCCTTAGCCAACTGAACCTTGAGTATTGTCGAAAGGAATTCCATCCTAGCTTCGACCTCTCCCACACTCATGGTTTCACGCATTTTCTCAGTTATGCGGTTGTACTTCGCCACTAGTACCCCCGCATACTGTCCTCTTGTTTGGCGTTGGGACCGACACTCCCTAAACATTTGGAAGATATCTTCTTCCGGCGTCCATCGGCCCCCTCCGAAAGCCTTCTTCAAACGCTCCTTAATCACTGGCCATGGTGTCTCCTCGTCCGCTTGGATTTGGTTGAGGATGTTCCTCCTCACTCGGCACACGAGAGCTGCCTTCAGTGCTTCTGCGTCTCCCAGGTTCACGAGGTCCTCCGCCACCTTTGCTTCGATTCTTGATATGAGGCGGTCTCCACCTTTCAAGAAGTGATTAAGTTCACCTATCTCGCCCCCGAATCGCTCCAGGTCTGCGATTGCTCTCCGTAGATCCTGCGTGGTCGCTGCCCTTATCTTCATCCACTCCAATGCATTGGCGTGCGCCTCTGCCAATGTGTCCCTAGGTAAGGGAGGGATCTCTTGTATCTGCGGTACTTGAGGTATCTGAGGTATCTGCGGAATCTGCGGAACCTGAGGGGCGATCTGAGGAATCTGCGCTATCGGCATTTCCTGAGGTTGCGGCATTTCAGGTGCGTTCAACACTCCTGGTCGAATTATGCCCTCTGTCGGCATCTCGTATTTTCCTTATGACTAGGAGAAGAGAAAAAAAAATTAAAAGAAAGAAAGAAAAAAAAATTTTACTTCCGTGTTCTCCTGACGTTCTCCCGGGTTTCGGCACCAGTTAAGCGTCTCCGGGCTTTGTAAATAAAAAAAAAGAAGGAAATAGGAACGAGAAACAATACTCACGGCTTCTGAATAAACACCGCTTTATTCGTTCAATAATCTGCCTTATATACAATTGCTATGTTTATTTACATTACAAGATGGTATTAAGGCTGATATCGCCAGTCTCCGGTCTTTATCTTATATATACATACACATTGTTACAACTATTTTGCAATATTGTGATCTTATTGCTCATCTTTTTTCTTTAATATATAGATACAGCGATATAAATATTCTTCTTTTATTATTTATGTTTTAGTTATTGTTTTATTATAATATACATTTTGGCTAGATGTAATTTTAAATTTTATGATCAATGTTGTTATTCTTAAGAGACCTTGCCCCAGAATAAAGTGTATCCTTCTATTATATATATATATATATATATATATATATATATATATATATATATATATATATATATATATATACTAGTGATATGTTTTTTATGAGACATGGATGATGATGTTCTCTGGAGTGTGGTTTTACCAAACCTTAATCCTGGGACGGAAGGGTAATCACCTTTCGACATCCCTCAAGACTGATTGCCTATTTATTAAGTACTCAGCCTAATCTCAAATCTTAACCGAGCAAGGTGCGATTAAGGAGGGGAAGTTATATGAGGACAAATACTGTTCCTTCATCACAAAGATATTGTGTTTTAAATACAATACTCGTAACTTTTATACTTCGAATTGTATTAGTATACTTTTTACCAAATAAATTGGGAACAGCATTCATTGCACAGGCTGACTCAGTTCTTAATGACCAGACTCTGGTAGGTAATTCTATAAAAAAACTCCTAAAAAAATATTTCATTTGACGTGTAGGTTTTGAACCGAAAAATAGTTAAGTCTAATTCTGTCTTTTCTTAAGATAGTCATGTTTTGTCTTTCATAGAAAGTGAAAATACAAAAATGATTTAATTCAGGTGATTAAATTACTTCATAGTAAACTAGGTAAAATATTCTTTAAATACAAGTAGAGTTTGTCGTTGTCGAAACCTTTTAAAGGGGACTTTTGAGCCGCCAAACTAAGCTAAGTTGTGCTTTTCATTAAATCATAGATTCTTGTTGTTTTTTTATCATCCTACAACCATACTACAGATGCCTCACTTTTATAAAAACTTCCTTGTAGATAGCTGACAGAGACCACATGCGGATTCCCCACGTGTACTAAACAAATTACTAGTCTACAAGACCATCTGGAAGTACGTAACTGTAAGGGAACAACTAAGTCTTTCGAACATCAAACGCATACAATCCTAATCCAAAGTCCTTCGAACAATAGTCAATGCTCCATACTACGTCACAAACAAAACCTTACATCATCATCTCAACATCCCATTGTCCTCAACGTAATTCCATCAAGATTTTTAAATTTTCAACAAAAACTTATCTGTCATCCTAATCTCTCTAGCACAATACCTTTCCAGCTCCAACCATCCATATAATCCCCAACGAAGGTTGAAACGGCAGTGGTCTCGAGATATTATTCTATTATGAGTAAATATTCCATTGCAGTTCTGGCAGTGGCCAGCTTCTCCTCTTTAGTCCTGAGTGTATGAGTGGCTTAAGCGCTCTCACTCATGTCTCCACTGGCTTCCAAACAGTGATGCGGTTTAGATAGAAGAGCCCGCTTTGTCTTTCACACGAGAGCGGCAAAGCATGGTTCAGAGTTCTCTAGGCTGAATTTAAATATTTTATGTAGGAATGAATGAGTAACAAGTATTTTTTTTTCTTTTTATTATTATGATTATTTTTTTTTTCCTTTTACAAGTATTATTCCTATTTTTCTTTTAGTGTATTTATTTTTACTTACATGTTTTCTTCTTATTTTATTATTTTCCTCAGCCTGTATTTTAATTTGTATATAAAAAATATGAACGTAAGCATAGAGCCATGATTGTGCCCATGATAATGGCACTGATAATGATAATGAATGCCCATGATTGTGGCAGATTGTATTATCATTCTTCAAATACAAATCTATCCACAATCCACTTATTCTTTAGAGAAATCACTTATCTACCTTAGGTGTATCTTTATTCAATCTTGCCCTTCCTTCCTAATACGAAAGCTGCATAAGTCCTTAAATTACTCAGGGACAGTACCAACTAGATAGTAGTGTAGTAGACAAATATTGTCTTATGTTCTAAATATTATTAGGAAATAAAAAATATACAGAAAACTTGATAGACATACTTTCGTTTTGGATTTTTTTTTCTACTTTACAAGCACAATTCACCGCGGCTTAGGAATGACGTAGAGATAAGTGACTCTGCTGTTTATAAACTCCCTAATAACCTTCCGGCGCTGTCACCCAGGTGTGGATTGATGCCGCTTCCCAGATCTTCTTCTCGTTGGGCCCCGGATTCGGTACCCTTCTCGCCCTATCTTCCTACAACAAGTTCCACAACAACTGCTATCGCGACGCCATCCTCACCAGCTCCATCAACTGCCTCACCAGCTTCCTGGCAGGCTTCGTCATCTTCTCCGTCCTCGGCTACATGGCCCATGTCCAGGGGAAGAGTGTCGATCAAGTCGGGCTAGAAGGTTTGTTATCGCATAATACATTTAAATATTTTATAGCAGCCAATAGAATTGGTACACTAAAATGTGATTATTGTAATGTTTACAGGTCCAGGTTTAGTTTTTATCGTTTACCCGGAAGCCATAGCCACAATGACAGGATCTGTCTTCTGGTCCATCATTTTCTTTCTTATGCTCATCACCTTAGGTAAGTCTTCACAATCATTATATTATATTACTATCTGCCCAATTGCAGGTGTGTGTTATTACCGTAATGGTAGCCTAATTTAAAGATTGATGGAAATGACTTAAGACTTATAATAGTGGATTGATAGTTGACTATAGATTTGATAGTTGGATTGATAGAGAAAATTGAAGGGAAGTTGGTTCGGGTGTTCATTAAAAAATAAAAAGTAAAAATAAGTAACCGATATTTTTTTAAATACACATACAAAAACAATGAAAAATAAGAAAGTGTCATTTATTTATTCTTGCATTTTCTTTTTGACTGAACAATCCAACCAACTTCTCCGCGAAAATTAATGATAATTGGACAGGATTTAATGGATTTAGTATACATTTTTCGATTAAATCAAAGTAAAAGTTAACTGGTATTGAAAAATCTGGAAGCTTCATTGAATTAATTTTATTCCTGAAACATAATTATCATACCAATAGATATCAAAAATTAACTTTATTGTAGTTTTGTTCTTTTATTTTGTTTTAATTACATTTTTTATATTTTATTATACTTCCCTTTTCCATTGAAGATTTCTGAACCTTCAGATTGTTAATTTGTTTTAAAAATAGTGATCAATAATTCGATTCAAAAACACTTCAAACTCATTTTGTATATTTTTATTACGAGTCCCTTTCACAGACAATAATATTGAGTAAATATCGAATTTCGTCATTATAGTGACATTAATAAGCTGGTTGATATATATATTTTTTTAAGGCGCGTTTTTCACTCTGTTATTGAGAGTAAATTAGATTGAACCGTCAGATTTCCGATGTGTAAGGCTCGGGTAAAATCGACAGGAGTAGGCTATTTTAAGTGTTTTTATATATGGATTAAATTATCTCAAAAACTAAAAATCAGACCTGCAAATTGTTCGCAAGAGAAATATTCACCATTTCATCTTATTTGTAATGAGCTATTATTCGATAGTGTATCTTAATGCGACGCCGTATTAGACAGCCGAAAAGGAAAAAATAGTTTCGAAAAGCAAATGATAACGAGTTTTATTTAAGATATGGATTTAAATATCTCAGAAACTAAAAATCAGACATTCATACTGTAAACGAGGAAATTGATCAGCATTTCATCCTCTCCATATTTTTTTTTACTAATGCTCCTTCAATATTGTTGAATAGCACATGTAAGAGGTATATCATGCTAAATGCAATACAATTAACATTCTTTGCAATGAATTAAGTTTTATTATCCACTATAATTATTTTTCTTTTTATTCATGATCTTGCTCTCATGAAACATTCATGAAGCAGTCGACTTGGTCAAATCTATGGTGATGTGGCTTTTTAACCCAAATCGTTAAATGCTTTGGTTAAATCTTCAATGGAAAAGGGAAGTATAATAAAATATAAAAAATATAATTAAAACAAAATAAAAGAACAGAACTACAATAAAGTTAATTTTTGATATCTATTGGTATGATAATTATGTTTCAGAAATAAAATTAATTCAATGAAGCTTCCAGATTTTTCAATACCAGTTAACTTCTTACTCTCAAAAATTCGTTTTTGAATCCATGTAAAATAATTTACAAAACACAGTTGAAATTTTCTATTTACCTAAGGTATTGTAATTTGGTAATTGTCGATATAGGCGTTTTTCGTCATGAGGAAGAGGAAAACGACTCTAATTTTATAGATTAATTAATGTTCAACAAAACCTTCTCCAAACAGTTTATACAGCTCTATCTATAGGGAACCTAGAGAACGCAGCTCTGTATTGTTTTATTTGTATTGGAGTTATTTCTAGAATCAATATTTAGTTTGTGAGTTAATTGAAAGCATTCAGCTCTTCAGAGTGTTCTATAGTTGGGGAAAAGAAAAAAAAGTAAGTCTTTGTTGTGTACTCAATGCATGGAATATTAATATAGTTATAGTGAGCCTAATTCATTAAGACGAAAAAATCTATCAGGTTTTTTTTATTCAGTGGAAAACTTCTGAATGCTTATCTTCTTCCATTCCGGACTACAAAACACCTCTTCATTGTTTTAGTTTTTGATCATCTGATCTTGCAACCATGTTTTGGCATTCAAAAATTACCTGCTGATAGCAATAAAAGTTTGTAACAATTATTTTCAGCTAAGGAAGCATTCGGAAATGGGCCTGGAGACTGGAAGACTGATACGACAAAGTTGGAAATTTTGATTTGCCACAACTTTAAGAAATATTCTTCCAGTCGGAAAGACAAAGACGCTGAAAAAGGAAGTCTACAGAGACTTTTCGAGATAACGAATGAGATCCTTCCAACAGCATTGTTAGCGATTTATTGTCGATCTTGTGCTTCAAATGTTTCCATATCCTGATCACTTATAAAAGTTCTCAATGTTTAAAAAAAGATATGTCTGTTTAATATTTAAATGTTTTGTTTAAAAAAAAATCATAATAAAAAGGAATTACAGGATTTAACCGTGTTAAATAATTTTATTTTTATTTTTTTAATTTTGTAGAGAAATATTACAATCTATCTCAGTTAAGGACACTTGTAATAGAGCTCAGAGATTTAATTCATACCGTATATACAGAAATATAAATAAATAAAGTAATAACAAAAGAATAAGAAAAAAAAGAGAACAAAAGAAAAAATATATATATATACACATAAGTAATTAAAAATAAAAATAAAAGTAAAACAGACATCTTAGTGTTAAATAAATTAAAACGGAAGTTATACGGAAGAAAATAATTTATCTATACATTTTACAAAATGTTAATATTAAGACACACTTCAACTAAACTCATAACTAAATTATCAGTTATCATTATTTAGTACAATTAAATTTATATTTATATATAAAGTTGAGATTGCAGACCATGCAGATATTTTGCCGCCTTAACCAGTCTACTCCATCTATGCCTTTTTTTGGACTATTTCTTTCCGTTTTTCTACAATAATAAATAATATATTATATGCAATAATAATTTATATATTAGTCCTATTTATTTTAAAAAGTATGTTCTCTCCACTTGTTAACTGTGAAAATATTTCTACTTATAAAATATTAGTAAATTAAGATAATGAGATTGTAATGCTTATTATAAACATACCGAATTTTATTAAATTAAAAATACACTAAAATTTTCAAAGAAACACACTGTGGTGTAATGTAACGACCCCGTGTACAGCTTGTTTTTTTTAACTCGTTTTTTTTTAACAAATGAAAAAAAATAATATAATAGTAGAGCATATATATATATTCATTAAAGGAATAATAACGGAAGTTACCGGTAAGTTGGAGAGATTAACAAAGGCGTGTTCAAATGAGCCCAAATGTCGAGTAATAATACAAGAAGTATCGGAAGCTTTCAAATTTCGAACTGACTCAAAGCAGGAAGATGGACTGTCACCGATGTTCATAACTTGCCGCTGGAGAACGGAGGAGTGTACGTCGGAATGAATCATAAAATCCTTGGATACGCAGATGATAGAACTATCCTTAGAAGTTATGAATAGGACATTGAGACTCGGTAAGACTCTGAGAAGAGAGGCAGAGAAAATCGGCCTACAAGTAAATGAAGACAAAACAAAATACATGACAATAGTACGTATCGAAGCTGTGTTAGGGGACAGTGGATCGGGCCTATGTCCAGTGACGTATACTGCTGCAAAACACGACACTGTCAAAGTGTCTCTCAGCTCTAATTTATTAGCTTGCCTTTACTATATAATAGCTAATATAATACCTTGTAATAAAAAAATGTATAAAAAAAATGACAGGGTGAGTGATAAACGGAAAGATATTTTTTGGGTGGAAGTCTTGCAACGCTAGTCTAAGCTAAAAAGTATAAGATATCCAACGTTGGCATAGTCATGCGTAGCCCCATGCCCACTACTTTTCTTTGATGCTTTATGATTAATCTTTGGAAATATATATCATAAAAATTCAGGACTTTTTAAGGTTTCTAGCGTTATAGCCAATTATTATCTCTCAAAATCGTCCACCCATGACCAAAAAGGTTTTGTTTATTGTTGTTTTTTTTTTGCTGAAACTATTCAGAATTTTTGAAGTAAAAACTACTTTAGGCGCCTTTTGCACTTTTTTCGTAGAGAAATGAAATGGAAACAGATTTTTATTATCCTGGGACTGTTGTCTCTTTGGGACAAATTATAGATACAAAGAAAATGCCTGTGTGGCCATACATTAAATAAAATATTTACAATTCTCATTAAAATTGAAATATTAGAAGAAAAATAAAACAAAAGCACTAAAAACATACAGAAATACATAATACAAACATGGGAAAATAAAATAACATAAGTAAACAAAATTTGGGGGAACTTAAAAGGTTCTCTTATCTACTTTTCTTGATCAATCGAGTTGGGAAAGAAGTAAGTGCTTAGAAAGGAGAGATTTAAATGAGGAAACTGATTGTACATGTCGGATATCGGGAGGGATGATATTCCAGATGGAGACGGCTTGAATTATAAAGGATTTGTCAAACACAGCAGTTCGGTGAGGAGGTGGATAAGGGTTGGAAGTACAGGGTTTAGTGGGACGGGATTGAATGGAATATTTAAATAGTAAGCTGTGAAATATAGGAAAATCGCTGAGTTCTGATGGCTTGGTATAGAAAGTTGAATGGATAAAGCCATTTGAACTTGGTGTAATACTGGGTTATATGCGTATCTCATGAGATTCCGAAAACAAAACGTATTGCGCAGTTCATTAAGCGTTTAAGTTTGGCCTGAATTATCCCGAGAGTCCGCCGTACACCAGACTGCTATAGTCGAAGTGGGAGAACACAACGGAAAAAAACAGAAGTTGACGGTGAATGAATTAGATTGAGCCGACAGATTTCCGATTTGTAACTCACGGGCAAAGTCGGCTGGAGTCGACTTATTGAATTGTTTTTGCATACGAATTAAAATATCCCAAAAACTGAAAATTGGACCTGCATACTATAAGCGTGGATGATCTGAAAAGTACAGTACGGAATTGTTCAGTACTTTATCCTCTGTATAATGGGCTATTGTTCAAGTGTCGAAAACCAAATGATATCGAGTTTTATGGAAGATATGGATTAAAATATTTCAGAAACAAATCGGACCTAGAAATCTGAAATAGAAATGTTCAGCATTTCGTCCTCTTTACGATGAGCTAGTTTTTATAATTCATATTTCATGTTATTAATCCCGCCTTGATGTTTTTATTTCTGTCATCTGGTCTAAAGCTCACACTTTAGTTTTTTTTTTTTTTTGCATTTATCTTTGCTTTTCATTTTCGATTTCGAACTATTTTTTTTTAAATAAAAAAATTATATTATAGAGTTGAAATAGTTGTTATGATTAGCACTTAATGTAACATGACTTATAATTTTAATAATTAAAGTAGGCGGACTGATGTGGTCACGATCACTTAATTTTTCAAAGACACGGCGCCAGTAGCTTCTATACCCGCAAAACAGATATGTCATCTCAAATAATATAACTTAGGCGCCTGGTTATAATCCTATGCATTATAATGATTACAACTGCTATGGACAAGTTCGTAATCTCAGCGCTTAGCTCATCGATGACCTTGTTGATGTTTACACTGTTATCGTGTGGTCTAAAACACACACAAACACTTAGTTGTTTTTTTTTTGTTTATATTATAACATTTTACGCTGATAAACTAATAATTTAGAAATATTTCACTTGTTCCTATGACCAATATAAATATTTTTTTAGGTCTTTCCATCTCGTGCCATCCTTCTGAATTCACAACTAGCAAGAAAAATGCCACGAATCCCACTGTCAATATTTATACACTCCATTACATTACTTTAACAAAAGCCATCTTACAATATTTACAGGGGCTGTTTATTTTAATCATAGCGAGGGCGAGAGATCGATTTTCCTCTTTCCCTTCTCTAATTTTACATCGAATCATAAATTAACTCGGGTTTAAGTAATTTTCTTTTTTTAAAAAAACTGTTATTTTTCCATCTATTCAATCATTCTTTAATTGCTTTTAATAAAATCAGATCATCAGATTTGAAAAAAAAATATATCGGTGGACCGATTCTCGAAATTTTTATTATTAAAGAGTATGTATGTAAATATCGAAATATCAATCAAAAAAATCGATGTTGTTGAAGTATGTTTTATTATTTAAAAGACGGAAAAAAAGCTAAGACTGGAGTTTTAGATTCACGATAGCATTAATAGAAACACTTAAACTTTCTAGAAATAATTTTTTTTTTTTTTAACTTTTATTATGATATTTACAACTGTATTAGTATGAATACATCAATTAAATGTGTATAGAGGAATATAATCACATGAAAGACGCTTGTTGAGAAACTACCCATTAGTAGCACTCTAATAATTTGTCTACATGAGGAGATCACGAGGACATCTTTTCAGACGCCTCGGAGGGTTATCAGGAATCGAAGAGGAAGCAAGGTTAGAAACAAGAGGATTCGGATAGTTATGAAGTTTATTATGGAAGAATAGGTATCTGGATTTGGCCAAATCGGAAACATATGGAAAATTGAGGTCTTTCTTTATGGATTATTTTATTTCTGACAAGGTAAAGAGCATTGAGGATTTCACGAAGAATTTTCGATTGTAAAGATTGGATACGAGAGGAATTTGATGGTTTAGTGGAGTCCCATAGCTCAACTCCATAAGTCCAAATAGGTCATGTATATGAGTCGTTTGTAATTAATTGGAAGTTTAGAGCGTTTGTCCAGTAAGTGTTGAAGTAAGCGGAAACGTCGAGCAGTTTCTTGTCGTTTCAGTCTTGTATGAGGATTCCAAGTGAGATGTTTGTCCAGCTGGAGTCCTAGGTATCGGATTTGTTCTACATGGATAAGTGGGGTGTTATTAAAGGATGCTATAGGACAGCAATTCATTGGTTTACGACGAAGGGTAAAGGTGATAGAAATAATTCTCGATAACTTGTCGGAAATGAAATTATAAAATGTTCTGGATGTGGTTAACCAAGTATAGAAACATCAATCGCCGGATGTAAAAACTATATGGCACTTCCGGTTTAAGTACAAAAATTATTTTTAGAAAACTTGGATAAATACAAGGAATAGTGTTGTCCGAATGCAAGACAAAGAAGAGACTGAGGTGGTATTTGTCTTGTTCTTGCGTCAACAAACCTTGATCTTGGTCTTGGTATTGCGCAAGAGTCTTGCAGTTCATTATCAGCTTTTTGCTATTTATTAAATATAATACTTTAAATATTTAAAAAACGCATCAAAATAAGTACATTTAGATGTTTTATTGACATAAACGTTGTAAAGTACAACTAAATTAATAAAATTAAGAATAAAGAGAGATACTGATAACCCTCCTTCATCCCTCAGATTATATGGAATGAAAGAGTTTTAGAGTAAAGACAATTTAAGTATTTTTCGCTATAATTTTAATTAAAAATCTATTTTTTTCCACTTACAAGACTTTCCTATATATATATTTTTTTTAAATACAACTTTAAATGTGTCTATTAGAAAAAAAAATTGAAATAGATTCATTTTCCTAAAAACCTATCAGTGAAAACATTAAGGTACAATTCCTTGGATGAAACAAGCAATGTAAACGGGCAAGTGATCCACCATTAAAATCAACGTATAAAAATCACACACTAGACACTCCTACCTAGAGTTCTCGCACGCCTACCTACTAAGAGGACTGCAATGTCAAAAAAACTGTAAAACCCAATTTACAAGACTGTTCTACTATGAAAGTAATCAGGAATAATTTGTACATGGCACCAAACTTACTAGGAAATATAAAATATAACGAAGAAGCTGTTAAAAGAATATTAGCATTCATAAAAGCGGCGAAACTG
This sequence comes from Nezara viridula, assembly GCA_928085145.1. Lineage (NCBI taxonomy): Eukaryota > Metazoa > Arthropoda > Insecta > Hemiptera > Pentatomidae > Nezara > Nezara viridula. The sequence continues at coordinate 78,207,246 of OV725082.1, forward strand.
TATAATAGAATTTACCTTGAATGTGTTGTCAATGACCCTGAAGGGTAGAGGCAACAGAAAAAGAAAATAAATATATGATTAATAGCAACAATTGAATACTAATATACTGCTTATTACGAACAAAATATCAAATCGTTACATTTGTCAACTACTCCAACTCGTTTTATACGTTTCTCACTTATATTACATTCCTCGATTTTTTGTGAAATAATTTCAAACTTCATCACGAAAGAAAAATATCCGTTACCAATCACTAAGAAAAACATGGAGGACGTCAGTTAACTTCATTAAGGCCTGTATAGATAGTAGCACGAGCACAACAAACCGCTTGTTCACTTTCAAAGTTAGTTTTCATTTTTCTTTGCAGTATTTTTTTTTCTTTTAAAAGAAATAAAAATAAAGAGAAAAATATCACTATTTAAAAAAATATCGATATATCGACATCTTTCCGAAATTCTTAGTCCTAGATATTTTGAGAGAGAAGGCGGAGAACTGTGCTAAGGCTTGTTGGGATGAGAAGTATAATGGATAATGGAGGAATGGTGGGTGGCGACTGTTTTGACATGGGTGCAGAACCTTTTAATCGTCTATGCTTTTTTATAATTTTTAATGACCTCCAAAATATCTGCAAAAGATATTTAATTGTATCAACTTAGTCTCCCATTGAGAGGCCCAGATGATTCTGTAGAGGCGGAATCGGTTTCATAAATATATATAAAGAAAGTTCTCGGCTAACAGAAGCTACGACTGAAGATGATTAAGCGTGCCCCTAGCGATCGATGTAGCATTGGAGAGTTTTAAAAGGCGGCGCGAAGACCTGGTCAAACTTCTGTTCGCCGGATTAACCCCAAACTGGATGAAACTTGTTAAAAAGACTTCAGCCTCGTCGGACTCAACTTGGGAGTATAGGAGTATGAAAAACTCATCATCTCCCGTCGAGTAAATCCCTTTCCGATGTTTAACTAAGTTTAAAACGTTGTACTAAAAATGGGTATCGTGTTTTTCCTTTAGGTCGTTGCAACCCCGCAACCATCCAAAATTGTTTGTGCAAAAACTAACCGAAGATTAAATTTATTGAGTATTTAATAGTTGACCGTCGCATTATAAAGGAAGGAGATGGTCCTAGGTGGCGGTCATAAATAGGCTAAATAGTAGCAAAACCTATTTTATTAAAAGCCAACGTTTCGACCCGACTTGTCCGTTCTTCAGGGCTAGAACGTACAAGATACAAAAAGATAGAGAATTGTGGAAGTTGCACAATATTTAGACAAAAAGTTATAAACAATGTGAATAAGCTTATTAAAATTATAAACAGTGAGTACATTAAAATAAAAACAGAGTAAGCTAAGTTACAAGATCCTAAACTGAGGTAAATAGATGGTAACAATCGTCTGAAGAAGACCTGCAAAGTCGGGTCGAAACGTTGGCTTTTAATAAAATAGTTTTGCCACTATTTAGCCTATTTATGACCGCCATCCCCGGACCATCTTCTTCCATTAAATTTATTGCTTGTACATTTAATATCGATTTTTAAGTATAATTTGGCATAAACAGCTTCATTGACTACACACGTTTATCTGACACTTTGAGATGTGTAACTGTCAAATTTTGATCAATGGAAATAGCCATGATGTGAATTAAAGTATCTCCTCATGTTTACAGATTCGTTCTGGAAGTTAACACGTATCTTTTTTATTATAGCTGTACAAGACAATTCGCATGTATCCCTGCGTAACATCATACTATATACCAAAGTACAACTTAGTTTGCTTGAGTGTAGAAGCTAAAACTCAAGAGTCATCAACGCCTGTATTGATTTATTATTATACTCTGGAATTGACTAACTCCTTGAAAAAAGTTTTATATTTTTTTTATTTACGTTAATGAAATTTGCAACTGTATTACATGAAAAATACAACAAGTAAATGTGACATTGGTAACATGCCATGTACAACATGAAGAGAAACTACCCATTGGTAGAACTCAAATTAAAGTTCTATATAGGTCTCGAGGCCATCTTCTTTTCAGACGCCTCGGAGGGTTATCAGGGATCGAGGAGGAAGCAAGGTTTGAAACGAGAGGATTCGGATGGTTCTGCAGTTTGTTATGGAAGGATAGGTATCTGGATTGGGCCAAATCGGAAACATATGGAACATTAAGGTCTTTATGGATGATTTTATTTGTGACAAAGTAAGGAGCGTTGAGGATTTTACGAAGGATTTTGGATTGTAAGGATTGGATACGAGAGGAATTCGATGGTTTAGTGGAGCCCCAAAGCTCAATTCCGTAAGTCCAAATAGGTCTTATTATTGCCATATATATGAGTCGTTTGTAATTGATTGAAAGCTTAGAGTGTTTGTCTAGTAAGTGCTGCAGTAGTCGAAAACGTCGGGCGGTTTCTAGTCGTTTCAGTCTGATATGGAGGTTCCAAGTGAGTCGTTTGTCCAGGTATTTATATGTATTTCTATATTTTATTCAACCGCTTGTGGGTGAAATATAACATAAAAAAAAATTATGAAAAAAAATATATAACATAATAATCAGTAATACGATTCATTGACAATAAACCACATGAAACAACAATATTGTCTTGTGTAATAAAAATAATTAGGTGTGATATTGTAATTTAAAAGTTAAAAAATATTCGAATAATCTAACTTTTTTTCACCAGTATTTCCACCATAATCTATCATATTTCGTAAGATACAATACCTGTCATAGTTTCACACACTGTGTTCAAACATTTTAGATAAAAACATCAGGAAATAACGTCTAAATTTTTTTGATAAATTAATTACTTGTTCTGTTGATATTGAAACTCAATCAGTATCATCACTATATACGATTTTTTTCTTTTCTTCTGTGTCCAGGACTGGACTCGACGTTCGGAGGCCTGGAGGCGATGATCACCGCACTCTGTGACGAGTACCCTCGCCTCTTGGGCAGGAACAGAGAACTCTTCGTGTTGGTCCTCCTAGCCGGGGTTTACGTCTGCAGCCTGCCTACCTGCACTTATGTAAGTAACACCTACAATTCTAGTTTCCGTATGCCAATAAAAGAAGTAGAAGAAGTCATGAGAGACACTAGCGGATCCAGAATTTAATTTTTTGGGGGGGAGGGGACTTCAGACCGAAAGATTTTTTTTTCTTATACATATAACGATAATTAATTTGAAAAAAAAAGAAAGAAATTACCTACCTATATGAAATGGTGTTTAAGGGGTTCTTGAAGTCCTATTAAATGTAATTAAACGAACAAGAATACTTTAAGTGATAGTTTTTAATATTTTTGTCTCTAAAACATGATTCTATTTTACCATTTTGGGGGGGGCTCCAGCCCGAAAGCCCTCCCCTCCCCCGTAGATACGCCTGTGATGAGGGAAATATACGACATTGTGAATCAGAAGTTTAATACTCAGATTTACAACAAGTTATCATGAATATCTTGATCAGTTACTGAAGGTCGTGCTGTCGAAGAGTGTGGAGGGTCTGGGTCTTTACTAAATGGCCAATGTACATTATTTATGAGGGTTAGGAAGGGGTCAAGAATTAATTAATTATTTTTAATTAATAAATAATGTTGGAGAGGTGTCGTGGCCGAGCGAGATAACGCGTGTGCTCAAAATATAGGAAATTAAAATTATAAGAAGAACTTGAAAATGGGTTTGGGGGGTATCACTTTGCATGAAGGGTGTGGCACAGATATTTGAGATAGAAGTTGAAAAAAAGTATGTACCAAATCTGAAATCATTTAAAATGAAATTAATTTATAATTTGAAAAACTACATTTTATCATGCAATAAAAATGAAAACAAAAAGTACTTTGGTCAAACATAACGTATTACATACCTGCTATTCATAGTTTAAATTAAAAATGATAATAATTTCTTGTAGCAATTCCTGGTGCGAAGATTATAGAATAAAATAGAATAGAAAATAAACTTTATTCTGGGACAAGGAACCTTATGAATAATAATTATGACAAAAAATAAAAAATAATATAAAAGCCACAACTGGCCAAAAACTACATTAATCAAAATTAAAGAATATATACAGTATCTTCAGAGAAAGTATATCATAATAAATAAAAAAGTAACACCATTTTTTATAAAAAAAACTAAAATTATTTAAATGAAAAAAAAAACAGAAATCAGGTCAAATAAAAAAACAAAATATTATAAGCACTATGGGTTGATTTTTAAAATTAAAACTCAAAACAATTTCAACAATCATAATGGTAAATGGTTGACTGTCGTGAATAATGAAGAGAAGAATAGTTGGGGTGGTCAGTAAAAAAAAAATGATAATATTTATTTTTACAAATGCCGACGTTTCGACCTGAAGTTCAGGCCATCATCAGGGCTGGCCGGGGACTCCCAGAGTGCTGGTTCTGAACGTTGTGGTTTCGATTCCCACCTGGATTGGTTACTTTTCATTTCTTGGCGCCCCCGGGACATTCCCACTCTAGCAAGTACGCGGCGTCAACCTTAAAGATAGCCGTCAGGAGTTGGCAAAAAGGACCACAAGGTCCATTTGCCGGACTAGTTCTCCCCAACCAGTACCAATACATTGCATATAACTTAATATTGTTTGAATCATTTAAGTTTCAATGATTTACAGTTGCAGTCAGCAATATATAGCATGTAGTAAAGCCTGAGGTAGCTTATCAGCTATTTTAATATTTTTTTTTTATATTATTTGTATTGTGTACTTGTATTTTCTTTTACATACTTCTTTTAACATAAAAACGTTCGGTTCTACTTCTTCAAAGATACTTTTTTCATGTTACTCGGATGATTCAAATTTTCAACACTCCGGTCTTATTCCAAATAAAAGAGGTTGAACCGTCGCACAAAAAGAAGCGAAAGCTTTACGTATATGAAGACGGCTTGGGGTTTTCTTCTCAAAGAACTGAGGTTGTTAACCAGCCATATTTAGGAAATCCAATTTCGGTGTAATTGGCTTTAATGAGGGCAGTAGGTATTATTGGAAGGATGGGTGCTCTTTGTGACATAATATACGAGTTTGATTTTAGCCTAAAGAACAGACAGTATATAATTTTCGTTAAACAACTAACTTACTTTTTAAGTATATTTATGCTGAACTTTTGGTGAACCAATATAACATTATTCAAATTCACACAAAAATAATAAAGGTTATGATATTTATTAAAAATATTCCATATGTTTGCATAAATACAGCATAGGTGCCAACTTATAAGGCAAGCAAAATCCCAGATAATAGCTCAATGGAATGAGACCTAGAGAAGAAACCCCTCCAAACTTGTCCAAATATAAGCAAACAGTGCTAAATGGTGCAATAGTAACAGAAAATCAAGAAAAAAGGAAATAATTCTGTGCAGCCTCCCGATCTTACACTGTGAATTTTTACTTCGTTACTTACTCGTTACTCCGAGAACCACCTACCTGCGTCAGGTATGGTTCCCTAGAACCGTGAACCACATACACGTGGATTGTGAACACTATGCAGCCACAAGAAAAAACATCAACCTACACAGTACTCTTCAGGAAATATTACAAGATACCTAGAAAAATGTGGAAATTCTGATGAGCTTTTTAAAATAAGCGGGATTCTACAATTGAATATAGGAAACTGGAGTGAAGAAAGAATTGCTAATCGGGGAAAGGCGAATTCAGATACTAAATAAATAAATAGTTGGTATTAACATATGTTCTCTTTTAAGAAGAAAATATAATTCTTGCTGTTTGAACTGCTGAAAATTTTTGAACTACTTGGAACTAATCCTAAACCATGTCACAATAGGAATAAAGAGTAAATGAGTATTTTACGATAGTAGGTATGTTGGCATATAAATATTTATTATTTACAAACCAAGAAGTGTCTGATGAAAAATTTAGATCGAAAACATAGTAGTTTTTGTGATGTGTTTCGTTTTTTTTTTTATTTGAACCATATATGTGTGATGCTTTTGTCCTAATGCGTATAAGTTAATATCTGTATGAATTTAGTTTCTGTATTGTACTTAATTTGTGGGTAAAAAGGAGGATATAGATTAAGGCTAATTATGATATACGTAGAATTAATATTTGATTTTTGTCTGCTATTTATTGTTAAAACGTACCAAAGTAGAAAACCTACTTTCTTTTATTTTCTTTTTTTTTTTTGCATTAAATCAGTATAATTAATTTTATGATTCTATAATAAATACCTGTTTAAAAATATCTTTCTTTTTAATTTGTAAAAAATATGATTTAAAATTTTATTTTATTTCTGTAATACCACATAATTCTGATTTATTCGATTACTTAGTGAGCTTTTTTAGGGCGATTTTTATTAGTTTTTTTTTTAATAATTTATTGCTAATAATGAAGGAAATAACTTTTTCCTAATTTAAAATATATCTACGAGAGAACAGTCAATGAAAAAACAATAACCGACTAAGACTTGAAACAGATAAATATAAATGGGAAGTATCCATCAGGGGAAATAGAAGGAATATGGAGCACAAAGAGAGCATTGTCAGCCTAGGCTAGGAAACAGGGGCATCGCTTCCACAGCTTGCTGCCAGGGAGCTTGTTGAAAAAAAGGTGAGCGTCCGTTTATTATCATCTCTGTCTTTCATTCTCAGGTACCACTTTAATTCCAGCTCCAGCGGATGGAGGAACGACGTCATTCTCCAGATATTGTCACATTCACCCGGCTTCTTCCTAAAGCCACCGCACTGATTCTTATCCTCCTATAGTCAGGAAAATTCTCGGAGTAAATGATGAGTGTAAGCAAACTTTACTCGCCGATTTTAAGAAATCTTTGATTTTTACAAAATAAGGAATGGTAAAAGATTATCTTTTATTGTACCGGCTCTTATATCAGAGCATCTCTGTGCGCTAGGAAACCATAATATTTTTCTTAAAATTTAATCATGCTGAAAATATTTGTATACAAATACTTGTAATTAATATATTTTTTTTTTATTTCCAAAAGGGTGTTTTGTTCCTTCTTTAGTATTTAATACCCTCCAGTGTCGGATTAATTCCAGAATAAGAATCATTGACCAGGCTTATTCTTGGACTATATATATATAATAAGAATAATAATAAGATAAAAATTTAAAAAATGTAAGGAAAGAATTCATTCACTCCATATTTACTGAAATTGTAATAAATAAATAAAATTATATAACATTAAAAGTATTTTAAATTATTGAATAATTAAAAAAAATTAAATAGGTTATCTTAGAGGACTGAGTACACCACACAAATAAAGGACTAATATAGAGTGGAAGAAATAATGGAAAAAACAAAGAATATAAGCCGATTGAAGTAAAACCTAATTGTGAAAAATGGCTCATTAATTCCAGATGAGGAAGTTATGCTGTGCTGATTTAGGATAGGGCACTGCCAGTTTATAGGCTACCTTCTAAGAGATCTCGACAATTTGAAAATGTGAAAAATACAATAATATACCGCAAACAGAAAAACACCTACTGGAAGAATGTCCCAAATTTGAAAAACACAGAAACGATTCTCTACTGTGTTTAAATTTTTAAAATTCACGAAGTAATGCAACAGAATCTAAAATATATTAAAACTCCAATGATCCTTTAGGTTAGAGGCAAGAAAGAGGAGATTTTGTTTTTTTAATTAAAACAAAATAAACATGTAAACAGGCATTATTATATATATTATTTACAATCAGACAGGAGAACTCCAAACCTAGCTTGTTTCCCCCATCCGTTACAGGAAAATGAGGACTCCAGAAGATCCCAGCACTTATCTATCATCCGCGTCACTGCTATTAAAAATCATTGGAGGCTGAATGAGGACCTCAGACTCACATATCTTTTGTGGAGAATCAATAAACAATATATATGTACAAGAGGCCTTAAGGTCACTGCTGACTCAACCTTCGAAGAAAAGTTTAGAGATTAGTGGTTTAATTATTGTAATCCGTGGTACAGACCCTTTTTTATCGCAATATTAACAACCGTCTGAAACTAAGTAAATAGTTTCATCTCATCGTAACCTATAACTATTTTATTTATGAAAACTTTTGAGATTGGGGCGTTTTCAATCTAGAGGAGGGCAAACTTTTTATATTTAATTAAGTAGTAAAAACTCGTAAAGAACTCATTTGCTTTCTACTTGGATTATAACATAAAAGTGGCCTTCAAAACAGTACATATAGGACAAACAGCACAATATTTTTGAAGGCCATCCTTTTTCCCGATTTTGTGATCAAATTATCTTAGAATCCAAGTATAAAGCAAATGGGTATTTACGAGTTTTTAGTACCTAATTAAATAGAGAAAGTTTATTCCCCTCCAGATTGAAAACTCTCCAATTCCAAGAGTTTTCGTAAATAAAATAGTTGTAGGTTGCGATGAGATGAAACTATTTACGAATTTTCAGGCGGAAACATACGGATTTTACATATGGATTTTGATGAGTTTGGTTTTGGAGTATTCATTTGAATTAAAGTCTAAAATAAATGGGATATTAAGGTCATCGAGTTTGGGATTGAATTGATGGAACTTTTACTGCACATCAATTTAAGACAAGAAAAACGCTACCCTTCAGTGGGCATATCTGATTCCATCTACTAAAACCTGCCTTTTATATTCAATTTTATTTAGTGTGAATGATAATTTTGTATCTAACTTGCTTGGCGATTGTTAAAGTTTAAATTATTGTTTAAAATGTGAAAGTAGATTAACAAAATTAACTTACGATTATCACTTGAGCTCATTTGTATGTATGTAATTCTGTAATTCCCAAATGCAGCATTTTTTTTTTTAATATAGTTTTTTTAGTATTAGTATAGTTCTTATTTCACAGATTGGCTTCCATAAATTTCAAAACGTTCTTTAGAAGTCGAATTTGCGTTGTTATGTTGTGTTAAAAAAATGTTTAATCTTTGCTATCATGAGAATTTCGTCAAAGCTGTAACGTTAAAACGTTAGTAACGGCTGCTACTGGAGTAATATTTGTAAGGATTATCCAAGCCGTTACCTCCTCGTCCAATCCGCGCTGCCGGCAGGAAACTTTAGAATTGTATGTTTCCGCGGTACGAAATTGATTTGTAACTTAGTTCTGGCAAATGCTCAATCAATTCTCTGATCTTGGTTTCAAATATTTCTTGACATTAAATCTAAAGTATTTCTTTTATTAATAAATTGTTAACGAACTTTTAATAAATATTATATATTTTTTTTTTTAAATATCAATAAATTATTCTTTTTAAAAGAGCTTGTCCCATTTAAAACGGTCCTAAGGAAATCTGGTCTCTCAATGTGACAAAAAATAAAACTTGTTTTTTATTTTTTTTATTTTAATGAAATTTACAACTGTATTACATTAAAAATACAACAAGTAAATGTGACATTGGTAACATGACATGTAAAACATGAAGAGAAACTACCAAAAAAAAATAATTTCATGGGTGAATATTGCTGAAGAGGCAGTCGAACCTTTTCTCAAAACGTTCAAATAAATTTGCAATCAAATACTGATTTTGATTAATTAATTTCTGACTTTGAATTTGGTTAAGTAATTGGCAAATTAATCCCTATATATACATATATATATATATATATATATATATATATATATATATATATATATATATATATATATAATGTCCTTAATCGACCTTTGAGTAATATATTTTAAAATAATTATTTAATTGGGAATAAGGTCTCTTAATTTTTTTTTCTGTAGAGCTTCTCTTGGTCATAAGTTAATTTTTAATACAACCCTCGATCAATTTTGTCTGAAAGTTCTACAAGAATGCTATCTATTTTATATTTGATACATTTTAGAGTCGATCAAATTTCTTTTATTTCTTTTTTTTTTTTTTTATATCTATTTATTGAATAATAATACAATCAGCCACTGGAGGGCTATAAGTATTAGGGCTAAGAGTTCTCATTCAAACAATATATACAAATAATAGAGAAATAAATATAAATATAAAAGTAAATAAATAATACTGATGAAGAAAGAAAATAAAAGAAAAAAAAATAAACAATAACATAAAAAGAAACTTATAAACACAATCATACCTATATACAATATATACATTCGCCCAAGAATCTCCGAGCCAGGCTTTTTCCCCCACATGTGGAAGGCAAAGCAAGACTCCAGGAGATTCCAGTGCCACTTTTCCAGCCGCATCACTGGTATTAGAAGCCAATGGAGACTGAAAGAGGGCACTAGAGCCACAGACGCTCGGGACATGAGTGGAGAAGCTGGCCATTGCCAGGACTCCAGAAGCATATTTACAAGAGATCTCTGGGCCACTGCCGTTTTAACCTTCGTGGAGGATTGTAGGGATGAAGGGAGCTGGATAGGGATTGAGCTAGAGGATTTGGATGATGGATAAGGTTTTGGTGAAAGTTTGAGAATCTGGTTGGGATGATGTCGAGGACAAATGGGATGTTAAGGTCATGGTGTAGGGTCTTGTTTGTGACATAATATGGGGCATTGACTATTGTTCTAAGTACTTTGGACTGGAAGGATTGGATGCGTTTGATATTCGAATGTTTAGCAGTTCCCCACAGTTCAAGTCCGTAGGTCCAGATAGGTTTCAGTATGGTCTTGTAGATTAAAAGTTTATTTTCAATCGAAAGATGGGATGTCCTACTTAGTAATCTATACAGCTGGCCATATCGTCGGTTAAGTTCTTGTCTTTTAAGTCTGGTATGTGGGTTCCAAGTTAGTCTTTTGTCAAGAAGGAAGCCAAGGTAACGGACTGTGTCTGAGTAGGGAAGTGGAATTGAATTAAAAAGGATTGACGGACAGGATCTGCGTCGCAGGGTAAAAGTGATATGTTTGCATTTTGATTCATTGATTTTGATGCGCCAGTTGTTGCACCACTGCTCAATCAAAGAGAGGTGAGATTGTAGGTTTAGAGATGCTATTTGAGGATCTGAGTGGGAAGATAGAATGGCAGTATCATCAGCAAATGTAGCTAGAAATGTATCGGGATTGGAAGGGATATCGGAAGTGAAGAGGATATAGAGAACTGGGCCCAAGACACTGCCTTGTGGAACACCAGCCTCAACTGGATAGTAAGTGGAGAATGCGGTGTCACAACGGACTTGAAAGGAACGATTTGAGAGGTAGGATTTGAGGACTAGGTATAAGGATTGGGGTAAATGGGTTTTGAGCTTGAAAAGCAAGCCATCGTGCCACACCCGGTCGAAAGCTTGTGCTACGTCCAGAAAGGCACCAGTGCAATAATGCTTGTTTTCAAGTGCAGAGGATATGTGGTCCACAACACGAAGGCCTTGTTGGACAGTGGAATGTCTTGAGCGGAATCCAAATTGATGAGAAGGGATGTTGTGGGATTCGATTATGGGTAGGATGCGTTTGAGAAGGATTTTCTCAAAGATTTTTGAGAGGATCGGGAGTAAGCTTATCGGTCTATAGGATGATGTGTTATTAACAGGTTTACCTGGTTTTGGAAACAGGATGATTATGGAATGTTTCCACACCAAAGGAAAGTTGGTTGTGCGAAGGATGCAGTTGTATAGATAGGTAAGGAATATGATTGCTTTTTTGGGAAGTTGTCTGAGGATTTGTGAAGTGAGGAGATCATATCCAGGGGATTTTCGGGGTTTTAATTTGTTTATAAGGAATTTGACCTCAGAGGGGTTAACAGGTTTTGGAGGTAGAGAGAGAGGAATTGGTGAAGAGAGGAATTCTTCAACTTCAGCAGTGTGGCTGGGATGGAGTTCGGGGTGAGGGGTGAATGTGTAGGATAAATGTTTAGCAAACTCCTCTGCTCTATTCGCATCTGACGAAGCCCAGGAACCATCATCACGGCGAAGTGGATGGGAAATGGACTGGAATTTAAGGATTTTTTTGGTTACGTTCCAGAGGGAGTTATCACTAGCGGATAATGAGGAGAGGTAGGAATTGTAGGATTGGGTTTTAAAAGTTTCCAGTTTCTTTTTTACCTGTTTGGAATAATAATTATACGATTTCCGGTCATCAGGATGCCTAGTTCTTTGCCAAAGGGTCCTAGAGCAACGTTTGCTATGGATTAGGTCCAATAGATCTTGAGGTAAAGGATTTATGTTATGGTATTTTTTGGGACGATCAGGTGAGGATGCAGTCCAAGCTGCTTGCTGGATCAGGGTAGTGAAGGAATGCACTGCATCGTCGAGGTCTTCAGGTGTTTTTAAGGAAACTCTGAGGTCAATATTATCTTCCAGTATTTGACGGAAAAGGTTCCAGTTAACTGGCCCCCTGATAAATGAAGGTGGGGATGATTTGGGAATGGGAGATGTGGAAACGGTTAGGACTAGAGGACTATGGTCTGAGGAAAGATCATCAAACCTTGAAATAGAACAGTGTAGTGATCCTAGACCTTTGTGGAGGAAAAAGTCTAGAAGGTCGGGATTGCGGTTGGGATCTGTTGGCCAGTATGTGGGTGTATTAGGTGAAAGGATGTTGCTGCGATGGGAATTAAGTGCAGATAGCAATGTTCGGCCTCGGGAATTTGTGGATCTGGCTCCCCATTGCTGGTGTTTTGCATTTAGATCTGCACCTAGGAGGAAGTGGTGTCCTAAGGAATTCAGGAAGGAAATTATTTGGGATTCGGAAATGGGTGTTTTAGGTGGGGAATATGCCGCAACTAGTGTTATTGGGTAAAGGGGTGTTTGGATTATTACGGCTGTGGATTGTAGGAAATTATGGCTTGGTAAGGGAAACAAATGATGGGAAACGGATCGATGGATAATTATGGCAGTGCCACCATGTGCTGTTCCATCAGGATGGTCGGTTCGATAAATATTGTAGCCGGGCACGTTGATTTGTCGTTTGTTAGTTAGTCGAGTTTCAGTTATTAGTGCTATGTCGATGTTTTTGTCATGTAATAAGATTGTCAGTTCGTTGATGTGGTTCCGAATACCATTCGCATTCCAGAGGAGAATGGAGAGGAATTTGGTTGAGGACATTTATGGATTTCTTGGCAGTGGAATGAGGTTGGATATAACATTGGTAAGTAGCGAAATAAGGGGGGTAATGAGAGATCTAAATTCGGAAAGGAAAGATGTCAATAGGCTTGTGAGGTCAGTGGAATTGGAAGGAGGAGGAATGAATGTGTGAGTATTTAACCTACGTTCAGGGATGGAGGGATATGGGTCTTGAGGTTGATGTGTGAATTCTTGAGGTTTAGATTCTTGTGGCAGGGCCTGAGATTGAGTGTTTACAGTGTCTCCTTTGAACATCTGAGCATAGGACACTCTTCCGTTCACTGTTCTATAGGGTTGTCTTGGTGGCCTGGATGTCCCTTCTTCTCTAGGCGTTGCGTACATTCGTGTTTTCAAATCTTTGTAAGTTTGACAACCCTTGTAGTTGGCTGGGTGTCCTTGGTGGCATAAAGCGCATACTGCAGGTGAAGTTCTAGACTTCCTACAGTCCTCTGTTTTGTGTTGCTCACCACACCTCACACATCTAGGAATGTGATGACAATACCGTTTCGTATGGCCATAAGCCTGGCAGTTATGGCATTGAACGATGTCGCGCTTGCTGTAGGGCTTTTCTACAACAACGCTTGTATAATAAAGGCGTGTGACCTTGTAGATGTTTTCGACATCAGGTGTTCGGTCAAGGTCAACGAAGAATAGTGGAAGAGGTATTTTATTTTTTATTCCAGGCTGTTCTCTATCCTCCTTAAATATGTTCACTATCTGGCGAACATGGAATCCCATACCCGTGAGCTCTTCTTTTATAGCATCTGTTGGCGTAGATGGGTGCAGTCTTCTGATAACGACCCTGAGCGCCCTCTCTTGACGCAGTTGATACGTGTGGTAATCAGCCTTGGTGTCAGATAAATATTTTATGATTTTTCTATAGGTTTCTGGAGTGTCGGGCATTAACTTAGTGTCATTGGTGCGGCTTTGGCATAAATATTTTCCTGAACCGACCAGATTATTCAATTGATTACACATCAATTGAAAATTTTTAATATTTCTAACAAATATTGGTGGGGGTTTGGGTTCTCTGGGGATGGATGCTGCTTCCATTTGTTCGTGGTTTATATTTGAAAGCACTTCAAATGGATTCGAAGTGAAAAACGGCGATTCTTCACCCATAGCTTGAGTTGTCTCATAATTGTTGGGTTGTTGTGAGGAGCCAGGTTGGGGTTCCACTTCTTCTATGGAGCTCCCTGGTGTGGCTGGTGGAGTGTTTCTTTTCGAATGCCTTGTCTTTTTTTTAATGGGAGAACTAATTGTAGTATCCAGGCTCCTGGACCTAGTGTTTTTGCCCTTACTCGACATTAGCATGTGATAATATCGCATTTCATATTTATTTTTAAAAGAAAAATTGATAAAAGTGAAGAGAGGAAAAAGAAAAAAAATTTTATTGGACACGAAAATATAGACGCGCTCTTGGAGAGCACAGATCTGCCTCCGACGGAGGGATCTAGCCCACTGGTATTAACGACTGTTGTAGCTTATGGCTGGCCGTTATCTAACTAACCTAAGGTCTATTTACACTGTTCACTCTTGTGTTGTAAATAAGTGATTACTCACCTTATTTTTTTTGTCCAGTATAAACGTAATTGTTAATGTAACTGATAGCACTAATTGTTCACATTAAACTTGTATACTGCCACTGATAAATGAGATTTTTATAAGAGACGACCTGACGTATGTTTGACTCTTTTATTTCTGAGTTTAAAATTGAACTCCGTGTTCTCAATATAATATTCTCTAGCGATTTTATGAACTTGGAACTGTCAGAAATAAGCTTATAAATGTTCGTAGTGTTATCTAAAATGAGTGGTGGAAACATATTGTATTTTCTACATTTTAGAAGACATACAAAAAATTAACCGAAATAAGAGACTTATTCCCAATGAAATATTTATTTTTAAAAAAAATATATATATATACATAGAGAGAGAGAGAGAGAGAGAGAGAGGGAGGGAGGGAGGGAGGGAGGAAGGGAGGAAGGGAGGAAGGGAGGGAGGGAGGGAGGGAGGGAGGGAGGGAGGGAGGGAGGGAGGGAGGGAGGGAGGGAGGGAGGGAGGGAGGGAGGGAGGGAGGGAGGGAGGGAGGGAGAGAGGGAGGGAGAGAGGGAGAGAGAGAGAGAGAGAGAGAGAGAGAGAGAGAGAGAGAGAGAGAGAGAGAGAGAGAGAGAGAGAGAGAGAGAGAGAGAGAGAGAGAGAGAGAGAGAGAGAGAGAGAGACTATTATATGCGTTAATTTTTAAAATCATGTGAATTAACTTTTAACAAATAAATTTTAAAGTTAAGAACTAGCAATATAAGAAAAAATAACAATGATTGTATTTAAAAAACGAATGACCTACATGAACAAAATAGAAACAATTCTACTGGACTAGCAAACGAAGATTCTGCAATCAAAGCAATTAATGAGTTTTTAATTTTTTTTTTCTGAAAACCTAACTTTCAATGATTTGTAATTTTTTTTATAATAAAAAATATTTCTCTCCATCATAATAAATCATTTTTTGAATTATCTATATAGTCGGTTGAACCTCTTTTTATCAGCCTTATAACCATAAATATTCCAAAGCGTTGGCAACAACTAAGACGAGATAAGTTTTTAAATTTAGTTGTAAGAGTTGGATTGTAAGATCAATTCATGTAAATGAGCCTCATCACCACCGTATACTATATTTATACGAAACTCATAAAAATAGAAATACATACATCATACAATACACCTAACAATGCTTTTAGTAGTAAAGGGGTTATAAAGTGGACTTATTATATATAACTCAAATTTATTTTTATAACTCAAGAAAAAATAACAGGGAATATTAAAAAAAATGTAGGTATTATTAATTTTCTGGATACCTGAGAAATATTCCATTTTGTTGAAGAATCGGGTAGTTTCAAATGGATGAAATACGAAAACATTTCAACCTTCGCAACAAGCGTTGAAGAATTCAACTGTACCTTTCAACTGGGAAGATAATTACTTCTTTATTGGAAAATTCTTGCCTAAAGCACATATATTGCGCGTTCCTCTTGCCTTATTAACTCACATTTCGGGTATTTCTGTATGTTTGTAGGTATAGGATTATACATGTTTCTGGGTGTAGAGCCAGTATATTGTTATCTAAGTCAGCCTACTAAATGTTATCCGGTTTAACTAAGGACGACAGAAGTTGGTAGTTGACAGGGAACCGGTCCTCTTTGATCTTTCGTCATATCTCGAGGGCCAACATCTCGCCTCCAGATAGCGCTCTGGGGTTAACTACCAACTTATATCATCAAAGTAACTCTCAGCTCAGGTTTTTAAAATTAATCTTGTCATCTTTTAAAGTGACAAAAACATGCGCGTTTGAACACGTGATATATGACAATCCTGTTATAAATAGATACAACTTTCACCTAATAAAATTCAATACACTGTAACTTTGCTAAAGCTGGTCCCATTTTCTATTTCTTATTTATTTATTTAGAAATATAATAATCTGTCACCTGGAAAATAATTATAGTGAGATATGAACACATTCACACCATATAAACAGAAATCATAAAATTAACAAAAGTAAAATAATAACTAAATAATAATCAATAACTAAAAATTAAAAATAAAACAACCTAAAGATAAGTAAATTAAAAACATAAAAACTAAGTCAAACCTATATACAATCAGGCATCGAACCCCAAGCCCAGGCTTGTCCCTCCAACTATAGAGAAAAAGCAGGACTCCAAGAGATCCCTGCGCTACTCTCTCAACCGCGTCACTAGTGCTAAAGCCAGTGGAGATTGAGCGAGAGCGCTGTAGCCACATACACTCATGTCTTGAGTGGAGAATCTGGTCATTGCCTGAACTCCAAGATATATAGTACAAAAGATATCTGGGCCACTGCCGCTTCAACCTTCAAGGAGGATTTAAGTCATTTTTAAATATTTTTTTTTTAGTTTTGACGGAAATTTAATAACCTTGAAAAAATAGTTTGCAATTGTGTGTTATCGGACTCAGGGTGCAACTTAAAGATCTCTTGAAAACCGCACATCTGAAATTTGACCCGATCGCAATACTTACAATTAGTTTTTTTTTTTTATCTATTTATTGAATAATAATACAATCAGCCACTGCTGGAGGGTTATAAGTATTAGGGCTAAGAGTTCTCATTCAAACAATATATACAAATAATAGAGAAATAAATACAAATATAAAAAGTAAATAAATAATACTGATGAAGAAAGTAAATAAAAAAAATTTTAAAAATCTGTATAAATTTTATCATAGACTGTAATATACTTTGCAAGTTAGTCTACACAATATTTTTCTTTTCTTTATAAATTTTTCCTTGGGAATTCAGTTTATGTACAAAAATTTAACGGACTTTAAGTAGAAAATTATACGGAAATTTCATCAAAATCTTTAAAGCCGTTATTGCTCTACATTCTATGAAAAAAACATGTTGTTGCGACGGGGATCCCTATAAATAATAAATTTATGATATAAATTATAAATTAGTGAATCTCTTATTTCTAAAGTTTTGTATAGGTTTGTCGGTGTAGCCGAATGGGCTAAAGCGTGTGCACAGCACCGCGAGTTGCCTGGCAACCGGATTACAGATTTGAGAAGATTTAAAAAGTACGAGTGCCGAAGGGGATTTTAAATTCCCCGCCCTCACCCTCCGGCCCGGAAAAATCCCGTATAGCCTAAAACAAAAAGAAAAAAAAAGATCATAAGTTCTACAATTAATTGATATTTATTTTATTTTTAATTATTTACTATACATATTACTATATTAAGTATCTTATACATACATACCTGGACATGACTTTTTTAAATTTGTTGCTGGCGCATTGTAAAAGAAGGTCGTTGAAACCTCAGTTAACTTGTAACATGACCTTTAATAATATGAGACTGTGCGGCACTCTTCTCGCTATCTAGGATCTTTAAATAATAATAATCTTTAAACAAAAATTAAATAATATATGAACAGTCAATGCGTAATTCTGTCGGATGACTAAAACAAAAAAAAAATATATATATAAAAAAGGCATGATGTCTCACAAGTGTTTCTAATCCACCTTATTGTGCTTTGCACCAGACCGACTGCCGAAAGAGACGTTACTTCCCCACGACAGGTTTGGCAGGCGTTTTCATTAGCCACGTTAAGAGGATTGTGGACGAACGGATTTGGCAGCACAGTAGAATGTGGTCAGTCTTCCGTCCGGCTAGATTCCATTTATAAATTTCACTCATTTTACTATCCAATTATTAATATTTTAAAAGTATTATTTAGTAACTTCAGGAATTTATTATCTTTCTTGAGGCTTTAACGTATGTTATAGGACACCTTTTTCGAGATATTACTAAAAGTTATTTTAATTGAACACCGAATAAGATGCTTGCCAGGGAACAGTAATCCAGTCGCGTCATCTCTCAGCTCTGAAAAAGTTACTTAATACGGAAAGATCATGAAGGCGGCATAAGAGCACGGAGCATAACGTTTGATTGCTGTGTTTATGTTAATGTTTATTAAATGGGATTAATAACTCAAATAATCTTGTTGATATTTCTGTTCAACATTTCCATTAGCGTGGCTTCCGGTCTCTGATACTCCACGGAGAGGAACATAATTGACGTCCAATTTGAGTAAATTAAAATTGGTAACAAGATTTTGAGATGAGGAATTGCCAAATACCATGAATAGGATGATTGATTCAGGATGGTTGAACGGGGTGGGAGGATGATCATGTATTAGAAGAATATGAGAATGTATTAAAAAGTATGGAGAGATAAATTCATTACGTTATTTTATGACAGCCACCTATATATATAAACATATATATATATATATATATATATATATATATATATATATATATATATATATATATATATATATCTTAATATTAAGTTTAACAGTCAGTGGTATATTCTGTTTATCAATATTATACGTTAATTTATTTTATTACATTTTTCTACATTTAAATTCCTTAATATTCCAATTTCATTTACAAGAAATTGATGTTTGAATTATGAAAATTCGTCTTTTTAAATTTATGAAAGGGTCCAGCATTTAGCTAATCAACATCGCGAAAGAAGAATGATTCAATTTTGGTAAGATCTCTTTATTTATTTTAGATTTTATCCTCGCGAAGAGCTTGCTATTTTATGATGCTCTACAATCTCCTATTACAAAAAAAATCTGGTGCGGACAACACACAACATTCACTTACCGCTCTACTTTGAATAGAAATTGTTTTCTCGCATTTTTGGACTATTATAAAATTTTTGAAGTGCATTTTAAACAGAGCTAAAGCTTAAAGCTTATCGATAACAAATCATTAAGACCATTAAAATTACAAAACTTCTATTCATTATAACGACATTAGGCATTAAAAATCTAGTTACTCCACCTGCGTTTATAAACCACACAATTTCAGTCTCTGAGCCTTGCAGTTACCAGAATAACTTAGTCCAATTTCAACATTTTTTAATAATGCCGTTTTAGTGATATTTCTAGTTGGAAAAGTTATATCTATACAGACAGTGAGTAAGTTGATTCCAGAGAAGGTGATTGCAGTGTTGAAATATAGAACTGTGAATAAAGGTATAAATTTTGCCACTAGAAACATCACTAAAATTAATAATAAACAATGTTGAAATTGATGTTAGTCATTCTGTCAACCGAAAGGCTCATATATGCCTAGAGAGATTGTATATCTAAATATTTAACCTATAAATGATTATAGAACTATTAGTTATTAAACTGTTATTATCCATTGTAAAATTTACCGAAATAGGTCAAAAGTTGTCACACTAATTGTAAGTGTATAATGTTGGGATTTCACAAAGAGAAAATTCATCAAATTATTCACTAATTTTCTAAAAGGTTACTTGATGAATTTTTGGAATAAACGACCAATAGATACCTAATTATTTAAATGTAATGTCATATGTAGAGTTATTAAACTACTGTAAATGTATTTAAGATTATAAACATATCGAAGAAATATTTTTATATTTATACTTCTTTCACACAAGTACAATATAATAGTATTTTAAACAATAGCATTGGCTTAATTCGGTGGATTTTAAATACTTTTTTCAAGCTTAGAAAAAAATTTAAAAGTTTGCATTTGGTATGAAAATTTTATTTAATGTCCTTGGAAACATGTGATTTACATTAAATAATGTTAGTTTTCTGATATTATTATTTAAATTTTTTGTCACTCTCCGTTTTCTTCTACAACTTTCTTTATTTCATATTATTTTTTCTAAAATTTACCGCTTTCCAACGATATATTATAGGTATACAAAAATACTATTATTTGCGGAGATTAATTTTCGCCTGGAAGAGTATTTTTCTTTTTTTTCTCCTCTATTCAATTATTGAATTCTTTCAAAAGTTATATTTAGCCATTTTTTACAGTTACTGTCAATAAAAAAGAGTTAAATTTTTAAAATAAGCCATATTAAATGTGCTTTAGAGGAAGACGTATATAAACATTGGGCATCACAGCCCTGTAAAGTGACATCAATAAGACCTCAATGATATTAAGGTGTACCCTTTTTATGGAGCCTGAGTGTGCCCGAGGAGGGTCTTCCGACCACAGAGTCGATTCACAACTGATGAAAAATTACTTGACATCAGCCGGTCTGAACATGGGGCCTTGAGCTTAGCAACCATGTACCTAACTGACAGAGCTACTCCACTCCCTACAGTACCCTAGTACTTGGTTAAATTATTTTGATAATATTATTTCAATAATCGAGAATACTTAAAAAGATTTATATAACATGTTTTTATTTAGAAAAAAATACATTTTGCTCAATTAAGGGCAGTGGGTATTTGGGAGGTATGAAACAATCGTACCATATATACAATAAAATAAAAATAATAGAAAGTTATTACAAGAGAAAAGAAAAGAAAACTTAGAATAACATAATAAATCAAACATGAGACAACATTAAATATAAAAAAATTAAAAACACATTCATACTTATTAACAGTCAGCAAAGGAAGCTCGGTGTTGGTCCCTTTCCTCCCAGGAGGGAGGGGGGGGAGGTGGAAGATAAGGCAAGACTCCAAGAGATCTCAGCGTCTCTCTCTCAGACTCATCACTGGGATGGTAATCCAGTGGAGTCTAAGAGAGGGCACTAAAGCCACATACACTCATGACTTGTGTGGTGAAGTCATTGCCAGGACTCCAGTGATGTATTTACAAAAGATCTCGAGGCCACTGGCGTTAGAACGTTTTTTTGGGGCCCCCTTATGAAATGAAATTTAAGTAATAATAATGAAAGTGAAATTAAGTAGCAATGCATTTTTCTTTGTAGCAACAAAACAGTGGTCGGCTTGAAAAAAAGATCACGAATCATTAAAATATCTTAATTTTCTTCATTCATAGGTAGAATTTCGAATATTATTACAACGATTAACTAAAACCACCGCAACATTTTATCTATTTTCTAGTAACTGGATAGATAAACGAACTCTGCTATCAGTATAGATTATCTTTGATATAATCGATGTTAATGAAGAATTGTGGCCGAAGTTCAGTAGTTGAGGTGTAATCACAGTATAGAAAAAAATACGTCATAATTCAGATACCTTTCCTGTCCGAGATAATCCATTGGTTAGGGATGGTTAGGGTGGTTAGATATAAATATAGAGTACATTTCAATAATTTAAAACTCAAAAAATCGTAAAATGAAGGTATTTCGATAAATATAGGAGATGGAGAAGGGACCGCTTTAAGCCCCTCAAGCCTTCAAAGTCTTGAAGGAGCTCTTAAGCTGTTTGCTGATGGTCCTTTGTCTTCGCCTAGGGTCAAGAATACGCTAATACCTCACTCCCGAAAAATTGAACTCGTCGTTTTCTTTGGAGTTGTCAAAAACACATTAAATATTGTATCACTTACTAATTTATTCACTTCTATTTACCTACTTTCGTGCTGAATAATTAATATTATATTCATAAAGCAAGGTCCTTTGAAAACCTCCTTCCACGGAGGAATGGTTATTTTTCTTTAAAAAAATACAATATACGGAGTAAACAGTAATTTTCATCATTATCTGATTCTGTTTACAGTTCTCACTACATATTTTTAATGTTTGATTTCAAATGACTATAGCTTGATTTGTTTTTTCTTTTCTTTTTTTTTATGTTTTTTAAAATGTTTGAGAATAGTCTCAGCGAAGAGACAAATTTGAAGAATTTTGCGAATTTGTCAGGTCACAACGAAATGTGTCCCGAGTGTTCTACATCCAAAACCACCCAGCCTAAAGTTCAGCGAAAACCATTTTGCACCAGCAATCACAATAGACCGGATAAGCAGATATTTAAGTTAGAATGCCCTGTTTGCGCCCCTTCTGGGTACTGAGAAGTACGGTTAGCTTTTAAGTGATCATGTCTAAAATCCTAATAGCAAAAAAAACAAATGTTCCTGAGTTAATCGTGGTTTGAATATTAAACTAATCACTTCCGTTTCTTGCATGACAAATAATAATTTTAGTAGTACTTAACACACATTTCTCCTACCTCAAATTTTAAGTGCATAGAAGGTACCTGAGGAACTCGTTATTGAAGCAGTGCCGGTTGTGGTCATTTAAAAAAATAGTTTTCCGAAGGATTTATTTTGATTTATTTTAGCTACACAGCTTTTTACACAAAGTATAAAAAATATCAAGGAGAAGTGTAAATCTCAAAGTATTCTGAAGAATGGTCTCTGAAGATTCTACGTACAGCAAAAACAAAATTAAAAAAGCGAGAGGAACAAACGGGAGATAAAAACCCTAACACCTGCACACCAGAAAGTGAAATATTTAACTTGAATATATCAGTTTATCAGATAAAATGTCAGAAGGTTGCGTGTTCAAATCACGTCGGGGTCACCAATATATGGAGGTATTATTTAAAAAATGGGGGTGTTGATGGAGTTATGTAAATTAAAAATGCTCAAATTTATTTTATTAAATTTAAATTATTAAAAATATGAGTGAAAGCAAGAAAAGAAAGTCTGATGTTCAAATAATTCAATCCTTTTCACTTTAAAGAGTGTAGTAAATTAATAGAAGTTGAACTAAGGTAGTAGTTTATAGTGAAAATACATTTCATTAAGTCTAGGTACAGCAGTAGAGTTTCAATCTATGACTACTTTTTTTGTTCTAGTGTGCTTGATGTAAGAATACTGAATTCCTATTATTTATCGTATTGCTACGTATTGAGAAAGCTGATTTGTGAATTGAATTATATTTTACGAATTAAAAATAAGTTGAGTTGGTCTAGGTCTAGTAGAAAAATTTCGAGATTGCTAACAGAGGTATCGCTGGTATGTAGCCCTTAAGAAGGAATTAGAGTTTTTTTTTCATCTTGTTACGATAATTTTCAGGGAGGAAAACTGAATGCATGCCTTTTAACAGATGTAATAAATGTCGAAGTTCTTGATTGGTAATATTTAACATTGATAGGAGCGTATTAATATTTTTGATGAATAGTAGGTATATAGTAGGCAATTATGGAGATAAAGATGATGAGAATGGAGAGCGGAGATAGCGAAGCCCACATCCAGGGAGGACGAGGGGGCACCTGCCTCCTTATCTCCCCCCTCCCTAATTAACACTTTGAGCTACTACCCTCTCCCCCACTCAACCACCTTCTGATATAGGATGCACAACTCCTCTTATCCCTTTCTCTCATCACTTAGGCGTAATTTTAGGGGGAGTTGATGATTTTTTTTTTTAATTTATCCATAAGACCCTTCATTTCAACTTCAAGCCCATCATGAATCGTTCAGAAAATGCCACATTTATATTTCTCGTTATTATTTTTCATATGGTGTATTGTTTATCAAACAAATATGTAACAACTAATATTATAAATAATTTATTATTAGTTACCTGTTCTCATCGCGAATCATAGAATTACCCTATGAATATCAGGATATTCCATTATATATACGATTGTTCTTCGATATTTAATATTCCTTCATTGAATATAATAGATACCGACTCTGTACTGTAACAAATATATATTTTTTTTAACATGTTTATTGAGAGATATTACAATATGTCACGATTAAGGACAAGTAACAATAATACTAATAATGAATTATTTGTGGCATTATTATTTTATGTTTTCAAAACGAAATGTTTTAAGTTAAGTTTTAACGTTGAGTTTCCTCATAATAATGTTTTTTATACAAAGATAGACTCTATTTGTATAGGGTTCTTCCCTGAAAACAAATAAATAAATAATTTGTACAATGGCGTAGAATAAAGAAATATCTGACTAAATATTGAACATAATTTACACAATTAATACATAATATATTATGCATTGCTATGTATTGAACCTAGCAGATAGTAATCTTTTAAACTTAATATGGGCTGCGGAAAATAAGTTGGGATATCCTGACACCAAACACATGAGGTATCTGCCTGGAACCCGCAAGGACCGACCTATACTTGGACCCTGGGTAAGGCTCAGAGTAAAAACTAGTAAAGAGCTAAGTAACTAGTTCCTTTTAGGGTTTTACCAATTATTGTGAAGTAATAGGGTGAAGTTAAGAACCAATGAAAACCATCCTTGTCCCACCCTGAATATTTATATAAAATCTATCCAGAAGCAAGAAAAGAGGTCTGATGTTGATTTTCGGCCTTGAGGATAAATCTTATGTTTTTCTCTGGCTTGGGGACTGAAGCCTTGGCCCTATATAGACCATGAAGATGACCCTCCTTGCTGATTTTGGACCTGGGATTGACGAGATGACCTCGGATCAGCAGATGCATCGATGAAACATGCCATAATTACACCATTTCACATGCCATAATAGCTAAGTTGTAATTCCCAATCCTAATTTTGAAATATTTCATGGCAATAATTCTCAGTCCATCTGAATTCACAGTCATTGATTAAATTTATTTAATCACGTATTTAGTTTCTTGTAAATATGATTTTTATATATACGTTATTAAACATTATTATCAATTCTTCCACCAATTTATATCATGATGATCACAGATAATGCTGGTAGTTATAAAGCATGATAAATACAAACCAGCCTTTGAGAAAAGAAATCCAATTAATTAATCATGGACCAAATATATTATAGATCCAAATTTATTTTACTATTTTTTTATTATTAATTTTTATTAAACGATTCTATATAATTATCGTTAATAATTATCCGGTGGCATCCCGCATAAATTTTAATACCCAAAAACATTGCAGCATATTAAAAAAAATAAGCAATAAAAAGAAAACATAACAAATTTATATTGACCTTTTTTGTTTAATTTTCTATTGATGAATTAAATATATATACTTTATAAAGTAGACTCTATTAGAGGACATATAGAATGACTGAGAAGCAAGAAAGCTTATTGTACCTCGCCGTAGTTGTGCCCTCAAATCGTATTTCTTTCCGAAATTCTTTCGCTCCCATCCATCTTTTAATTACTTTTCTCTCAAATTCCTTGTTTTTCCTGAATAGCTGGATCTTTTACGATGTTAAAAGAAAGAAAGAAATCTCTCATGATACTAGATTCATTACTTGCTTGATCATGAACGAGACGCAGTTGAGTAGCAATACTCATGAGTGTGTGAAAATGAAGATCAGAAGTGGAAAGTCAATATTCCGATTGAGATCTAATTTTCGCTTATATGTGAGCCACCAAAGGTTTAAGAGTGATATAAAAGCCATGATTGTCTGACAAGCCGTAAAATGGAAATTGAACTGTGTTCTGTAGTTAAAGAGATGTGATTGGCCTGTGATATAATACCTATTGGCCGTAATTAAATTTGATCAAATTTTCAAGAATTGTGAGTGCTCATATCTAGGTGGGCCATTATCGAATTAATCACTTTCGATTAGGGGTGCATTTTTGCATGACTAGACTATACTTAAAAAAAAGGCTTGACCTTTAGATATTATATCCAAACGACAAATCATAGATCTTGAAATACAGTTAATAATGTAAGCAATAGAAATGGCTAGAAAGCTATACTTACTCTACTTAACAGACTTTTTTACTTTCACTACTTAAATATACGTAATATATAGTAATGGAAAGTATTGCGATCGTGAAATTTTTTAAACGGAAACACACGTTTTTAGGTTCCTAGAGTCCAAACAAGTCCCGCAGAATGGTCTGTGTCTGTGTGTGTATTAGCAGTCTAGCTCAAAAACGAAAAGTCCTACGAAAGTCAAATTTCATATTTAAGGTTTTTATATGCCTGAAATGTTACAACTTTTTCCTAAAAATCGGCTAACCGGACGTGCCACTTATGCTATGTGTTTTATAAAACAAGATTTTTTTTAATTTTAATGATCTTAATCATTTGTTATATGTAAGTTTTAAGCTTTAGATCCACTTATGATACACTTCAAAAAATTTATAATAGCCCAACATGGCCAGAAAATAATTTCTATTCAAAGTAGAGGAGTAAGTTGTGTGTTGCGCGCACCAGATTTTTTTATTTAATGTGTTTTTATTGTTTAGTTAATGTGAAAAGTTATTTAGGATATAAGTTGCTAAATAATGAAATAGTGTATTAATTTTAAAAAAATAAAATAGTAGTTGGCTTATAACTTATATATTTAAACAATCAAAAGTATTTTTTATGTTTTGAAGTAAGGATTTTAATCTGGTACTTGCTAAGAATATGCAATGGGGCGACTAACATTTATGAGGACATATATATATATATATATATATATATATACCCTCCTGATTATTTCTGGCCTGATTTGGGATTCCTCCTTTAGGCACCCTCCGAAGACAATTGAATCTCCGAAGAAAGAGGAAGAGGTAGCAGATTGGCCGGCAGACTTGGACTCTCGGCGATGGCCTCATGGAAGATTCATGGTGTCCACTGAGTGTTCTCGCAATAACGACCCTCCTTCGCGGCTTTCATTTCCACTCTCTTCCTATTCCCTCCGGTAAACCTCCTCGTTTGTCCTCAGGGTTTTCGACACGGCAGAGAAATGCAGGATAAGCGGTTGCGACCCCACAGGGGAGCTACACAAATTTATAGCAAATCTGGAGTAAACCTTTCAATCCAAGAGCTATGCATGGATTGTGCCTTGGGATAAAATTTTGTACAATCTACCTAATGAATAAAGCTACTACTCAGAGCGATTTCAACCAAATTTAAAATTTCTTGAAAGACTATCTTATTTTATTTTTTAAATTTTTATTTTACTAAATAGATATTTTGTCGCCTGAACTATTTCCGCGCAACTGCTCCCATGTTTTCTACATCATGTTTGTTGATTTTGGCTATATTTTAATAACTAACAGTACCGGAGGACCGCAGAGGTTTAATTCTGATAATATTATAATGTCTGGCTGATATCACCAGCATCCTCATGCACTTCGGAGAGCGGCAAGGCCTCACCTAACATAATCCTCCGATTTAGGGTTCGGTCGATCCTCAATACATTTTACCGGTTGGTTCATTAATGAATAGACTTTTAGCGATTGTTCATAATGTGATTCGGTCATTTCAGCCGCTGCAAATTTATTAATACGAAATTGCTATTATTAAAAAAAAAATTCCAAATTAGAAGTGGCAGTTAAATGTGTGGGGTTTCTAATGAGTTCGTCGAATTTTCATAATTTTGTATCGGTCATGGGTATTTGTATGGGATTTTGATTTGTTATTCAGATTGTTGTATTTCCGCATGGTTTTCTGTTAGAGTTTCTGAATTGTTGGAATATCGTATGTATATGATGTACAATAAGGGAACCAGTGCTGAGCCCTGCGACATTCCTGCTACGGCTGGTCTAATGGTAGATAGTTTTGAACCTTGACAGACCAAAAAAATCTTTCAGAAATGAATAATAACATAACAAGTATGGTGAAGTATCGTCTCAAGTTTGAAAAGAAGAATCTGACGCCAAACTCTATGAAACTCTTGAATGAGATTTAGAAATTGCAGACAATTTTTGTTCTAATACCTTTTTTATTTAGTCCGTTACTCTGTTTAATTGACGAATGGCTGAATGCTATATTCAGAATCCTAATCGGGGATCATGTTTGATGTTTTTGTTGGTCAGTATGTCAAGAATTCTTTTTTAGAGTAGTTTTTCAAAGATTTTTGAACATATCATGAGCGGGATGAAGTAGTGTCTGTATACTCCTTCGTTTTGTGGACCATTATGAGGGAAATTCCGTCGTTCTGAAGTTTATACATGAGAAGTGCTAGTCTTTGGTGGGCTTACAAATACGCCCTCTCAGACTGGACTTTGTCTGATTCCAAATATGTCTGTATTGCTATATAATATTGCAAAAATAATTAAAAGCCTTAATTACTGTTTCAGCATGCATTGCTGTAATTTGTTCGAACAATGTTCATCTAATGATTTTATCTTATCAAGGTGTTATTTTTCTTGACAACTTACTTTTAACGTAGCGATGTGATTGTTAATAATTTTTTATACATCCTAAAGATTATTAGTATTATTTAACATTTCATGATGTATTGTCAGACCGGTCATATATTACGACTGAATAACTTAAATAAGACCTCTAACAGGTGCTTTAATTCATTTTAGACCTATTATTAAACTTTGAGCAGTGATTCATTTGATTTTTCAGATAAATAAATTCCCATCATGTTATTCGCCTTTTAGAAGCGGAATGAGCTGATTTTCTTTCTCTTCGACATCATCACCTCCATCTAATCTTCGGTATCCCCCTCCCCCTCCTATAAACTACAATACCATCTTCCGGATCTTCCAATATCAACGCCTCTTTCAATTGAGCCAGTATACCTTCATTTCTGTCCCTTACAATAACAGCTCCCTGGCATCTCATTTCAGTCTCTTTCTTATTGGACTTATTTGCTTTTCGCAATATTCACATCCTTTGTATTGGACTTCTAAGGATTTTAAATGACAGCTCCTTTTTCATTAATTCTCGAATTATAAAAGGACGATTTGAGTAAGTTCTAATGAACCATCGAAGGATTTCAAGAGAAGTGAACTCAAAGGATTTGATTACCGACTAGACGAGCTGAAAGTAATTTGGTTGCCTTCTTGCGTTCGCAATAAAAGATATTTATTGTCAGTCAACATAAAATAATATATCAATTAGTTGTGTCCATTCAGTTTATGCTAATTAATAGAAAGTGATTGTTTCTAAGTTTTAACGCATTAATCGACAGTCTTCTAAATTATAAAAATTAATAATTCAGTTATTACTTCTGAACTTTTGTAGTCCACCCTTTTTTTACCGATTTTGTGACCAAATTATCGTAAAATTTCAGTTTAAAGCAGATGGGCAGTCATAAGTTCTTAGTGCATCATTAAATAGACAAATATTACCAATCTCCAGGTTAAAAAAAAAAACCTATTTCCGAAAATAGGTTACGAAATTTTAGACGGATCTTAATAAGTTCATAAAAATGGGTCTATGCCGTGGACTGATATGTATCTTTCCTTTAAAAAATAATTATGGATTGTATATACAGTGAAAACTATAGAAACTAAATATCTATTTCTTTATGGTACAGATCCCTTTTTATCGAATTATTAACACCCGCCTGAAAGTTCTTAAATAGTTTCATTTCTTCGTAACCTACAACTATTTTATTTATGAAAACTCTCGGAATTGGGGCGTTTTCAATCTGGAGAGGGGCAAGCTTTGTCTATTTAATTGGGTACTAAAAACTCGTAAATACCCATTTGCTTTCTACTTGGGTCGTAAGATAATTTGATCACAAAATCGGTAAAAAAAGTGGCCTTCAAAAATATTGAGCCGTTTGCCGTGTCCTACACCCCCAAATTTTCAAAATAACGAGGCTATATAGAAAAACGGCCCAATATTTTTGTAGGCCACCTTTTTTATCGATTTGTGATCAAATTATGTTACGATCCAAGTAGAAAGAAAATAGATTTTTAGTACATAATTAAATAGACAAAGTTTGTCTCCCTCCAGATTGAAAACGTCCTAATTCCAAGAGTTTTCGTAACTAAAATAGTTGTAGGTTACGATGAGATGAAACTATTTACGAACTTTCAGGCGGATGTTAATAATTCGATAAAAAGAGGAGACTATTATTTTTCTGCTTGTAACATTTAACAAAACGCAGTTAAGAGGTGTTCATTGCCTACCTATGTTCCAAATATTGTTCAGACATAATTTATGCAAATTTAAAAAATATATTAACGTAGTTTGAAATAGACAAGCTCATTGTAAAAGTTACTTGTTAGTTGTCGCTTACTCATTGTGGAAAGAAGAAGCATTTTTCTCAATTTTATAATAATAATAATAATTAATATTAATAATAATAGTAATTTGTGCTGTAACTTTTTATATTTCCAGTAATGACATGACGCTAATATACCAAATCCTAAATCAGAAAATTGGTTGGGGTGATACGTAAAAAAAAATGTAAAAATAAATAATTATATTTATTTTTGTTTTTGCCGACGTTTCGGTCCTCAGTTCAGGCTTTCATCAGGGCTAAGAAAAAGCAGATAACAATAGGTATGAGAAACTATTAACATTAAAAAATTAAAAATAAAAATAATATGTAGGTGGAAGGTAGCCTTAATTGTTTTTTCACTGATCATCCCTACCAATCTTCTCTTCAATTATTCAAAACAGTCAACCATTAACCGACAAGTACTGAATAAGTCATTAAAAATTTTAAAAAAATTGGTCAGCTTAAAAATAATGCAACTTGTGATATGTTGAAAATGCTAGTTAACTTAAGTGTGGATTAACTTGAGTGGAGTGGCATATAATGCCCATGTTACGAAACACGATACTGCCATTCCATGAATAAAGCCATTAACGTTATTAGTCTTCAGCCTAAGCTCAATTCCATCATGTTCCTCCTTTTCAAGGTTCACGTATGTAGATTTATACAGAGTACAATGAAATACTATAACATTTAATTAGTTGATTTAAAATTCAACAATCGACGGATTTCTTTATCGAATATCCTTATATTTGAATTTTTTCAGCTCTTCTCTTCAACTTCCTTACTATCGAATATGAAGCATTGTATTTCTGAGACAAATGAAAAAAAATTTTTGTTTCAAAGTAAAAAATATTCCGCATTTTATATGTTAAACATCAAGGTACAAATTTGGTTTTCTATCTTTTGTCGTAAAATCCAAGTGACATAACGTTCATCTGTAATTGTGAATTTATGCGAAAATGGTTCAATATTAATTCTGTCGATTTTTTTTTTTCCAATGCATTCTTTAACGCATGCGCGAACGTATTTTCCTTGACATGATATATAAAAAACAGCTGATCCAATTTAGGGAACTAATTTAATAATGGTGATGTATCAATTTCATAAAATTCTACAAAAATGTGAATTTTATTTTTTTAATTTTTCCATCATATCCAATTGAAAATTAATTGTATTCTTCTTTCGTCACGCTTTACTTACACTTACCTATAATATATAGTAAGACAAAGTATTGCAACCGAGAAATGTTTAGGATCGGATTTTTCAACGGAAATACACGTTTCGAGTCCAAATAACCAAGTCCCACAAAATGGTATTTGAGCGTATGTGAACAGTGAGACTCATGAACGAAAAGTCGTACGGAACTGATACTGTGTATTAAAGATTTTATATGCCAGGGCTATAACCACAACTTTTTCTACAAAATTCTAACTGGAAGTGACATTGTGTATAATCGATTTTACACATCTTTATATTCATTACATAAGTGTAAAATTAAGCAGTTTTTAATATAATGTAGGTCTTATTCTCATTGATGTTCTCTAGCAGACTTAAATGTCTAATATTCAAAACTTCATCATCTAAAGTATCTTTATTTTTTTTTTGTTTGAAATAACTAACCGTTTCATATTGTAATCTGTATAAAAACTGGTAAGATATAAAATATGAAAGCGTTTGATAATAAAGCAAAAATAAAGGATGATGACGGAGATTAGAAGTATTAGAGGAACCGAATAACGCACCCCTGAGCTCATTCGAAAGGTTAGAATTGGAAAATTTACCAATTTTGTTGTTTTAATATATTTTTTCTTATGTACCCAAAAGAATTATATTCTCCAATTTAGTTGATGACACTTTCAGATAAAAGCATATTTTGGTAAACACACTAATATATTTTGGTACAACGGGTTAAATTAATATTTGCTAATTTTAAACTGTTTTATATATAAATGTTGTGACTGTTTTATATAATCACAAAAGTAACTGGAAACCAAATTAGAAACCAACCACTGCCTAATCTAACCACGCAAAAATTCATAGACATGAAATAGATTTTGATAATATTAAAATATAATTTTTCGGAATTGTGTAAATTGATGACAATCAAAGAACTTCAAGTAACTTTATTTTATTTTATTTACACCCTACCCTGCCGATAAGGCAATACGGGTGTTATGCAGTAGTGAGTAGCAACGCATGCGTTACAATTCACTGCTGCATTCAGACCAATTACATTTTTTACAGCTGTGCACACAGCCTGCTCTTTTTTTTCTTTTTATCCAGCATCCTGTTCCACCCTCTCTGGCGGTCTTCCGTATACATGTTCATTTCTTCTTCCCAATGAAAAGTGGTTTGACCCAACCAGTTCCTTCCACCCGTATACGAATGCCTTGTAATACGGGTATTTTTCCTTTGTCATAAGTTGAGGGAGATCGCTCTCCGTCAGAGCGTAGAGCCCCGTCTCCCTCAACAACTTAGCCCTCAGTGCCTCAAAGGCGGTACAGACTAGGATGATATGCTCGGCGGTCTCCGGCACTCTGCAACTTGGGCATAGGGGATCGATGTTCTTGCCATATTCAACGAGCT
This sequence comes from Nezara viridula, assembly GCA_928085145.1. Taxonomy (NCBI): domain Eukaryota; kingdom Metazoa; phylum Arthropoda; class Insecta; order Hemiptera; family Pentatomidae; genus Nezara; species Nezara viridula. The sequence continues at coordinate 78,239,986 of OV725082.1, forward strand.
TTGCTCGGAAACCCCCATGCCCTGTGAGGAACTGTGAGACCCAGTAGTCCGGGAGAACCCATGTCTGTTCCATTCTTGAACCAACAGTGGGGAAGTATTTTCTTAGCGTAGCCCCTTTTGGCGTCGTCACCCACCGCTGGTTCCATTCCTTTAATGTGTTCTCCCGAAGAATCCTCTTCCATCCATTAGGGTCTTCACTGATCCTCACACGAAGATTCGCCGGTAGATCCACCAGGCCTTCTCTCTTCATCTTATGCCGGAAGTATTCTTCTCATAGGAGAAGATCAATAGGAGTAGTTCCGGCTAAGACTTGTACCGCCTCATGAGACACTGAACGGTACGCTCTAGTGACCCGCAGCAGAGCCATCCGCTGGATTGTTGCCAACCTTTTCTTCTGTTGGTGCGAGAGATGATGACTCCACGCAGGGGACGCATATCTCAGAATGCCCAGAATAACTCCTTTATAAATAGTCAACGTGGCTGGGTACCTGAGACCCCAAAAGGCGCCCCCGATGCGACTAAGTCCATTGAGAGCCAGGGCCACCCTACTTTTCATGTAGTCCAAGTGAGGCGTAACGTTGAAATTTCTCCCAATTCTTATGCCAAGGTATGTAACAGCCTCACTTGGACGTATCCTTTCTCCTTCTATTCTGAGAGTAATAGGGTGGGCCCTGTCAGTCTTACCTCTTAAAAGAATGGACTGGGTCTTAGCAGCCGCCATCTTCATCTTTTTTCTCTCACACCATCCTCCTACGAGGTTGGCACATCGTTCAGCTTCTTCTTTTAACCTGGCTCTGCTGTTTGAGGCCACTACAACGGCCAGATCATCAACATAGGCCGTGGCGGGGAACCGCTCCTGTTCTAGTACCCCCAGCAACTCATCGAAGACTAATTTCCACAGGGCTGGTCCAAGAACCGAGCCCTGCGGACAACCTCTTTCCATCGACTCTTGTACTTCAAAGAAGCTACCTTTTATCTTCAATGTTCGGTCCTGGAGGTAGCTCCTTAAAAGATCATATAAGTTGCTGGGAGCCTCATACTTCTGCAACTGCTGGAGTACGCTCGGCCACCAGACGCTATCAAAGGCGGAAGATATGTCGAACAGGATAAGCATGACATACTTCTCCGCCTTCTCTTCAACGTCACGGCGCACTCTCAGCAGGGCATCTGCGGTTCCCCTGCCTTTAGTGGATCCGTACTGCCGTGGATGGCTAGCCCTAGAGAAGACTGGTCGTAGACTCATCATCAACAGGGTCTCCAATAATTTACTCATGATAGGGAGGAGGCATATAGGCCTATAAGATTTGGCTAATTGCTTGTCCTTGCCTCCTCCCTTGTAGAGGAGTCTAACATCAGCAATTTTCCAACTCTTAGGAAAGTATCCCCTGTCTAGACAATCATTGAATAATGTCAACAGTCTCTGTTCAATATAGGGGATACTGTTCCTGAGGATTGCTGCGTCAATGGAGTCTAACCCAGGTGCACGTCCAGTCTTTTGCCTATCCACAGCAGCACGTAGATCCCATATGTCCCACGGTGGGCACAAGTCCGTACCAGGTGGGCATACCGTAGTGCGTCTTATAAATATTTCCTCTTCATTATCCTGGGACGAATCATCTCTGGGGTAGGTCTCAGCTAGGAACATCTTTGCAGTCTCTTCCAGAGTGGTTGCCTGGGAACATCCGCGCCTCAAAGCTGCAATCACTTGCTGTGGAGCAAACTTACCAAGGGCCACTCTGTAAGGTACACCCCAGGGATTCTTAGATGACTCTTGAACAATGAATTCGTCCCAAGACTTCCGCTTTCTTAACCGCACCTCGTTTCGGTATGCCCTGGCTTTAGACTTGTACTCATCACGAAGTGTAATGCGCCTCTCTTCGCAAGTACACTTCTGGTATGAACGCCGTGCCTTGTAGAGTTCTCTCTTCATAGTGGTTAAGGCAGGCGTCCACCATGGGACAGGTCGAGCTCTCGCCTTCCGGTGCTGAAGGGATTCTTCAGCGGTATCGCGGATGACATCAGTGATCCTGGATACTCGGTAATCCAGATCATCTGTTTGCTCCGTTTCCGCCTCATCCCAGTCTTCGTCGACCAGTTTTCCCTCCAGCAATGACCGGAAGGCACTCCAATTTCCTTTTCGAGTAAGGTAACCTTTTTCTATTCCGAGGGAAACTTCTGTATTTTCCGTCAGCCTAAAGGCTATCGCTTGGTGGTCGGAACTCGTTTCAGATCGGAGGACCCAATCGATAATGCGGTTTGCCAGCACCGGTGATACCAAGGTAACATCAATCCAGCTCTGCCCCCTAGCGCTAGAGAACGTCGGGGTAGCAGAGGGATCGTTCATAACCACTAGATGGTTTCGGGCAATAAATTCACCGAGCTTAGCGCCCCTTCTATTAGTTCGATTAGATCCCCAGACCGTGTTCCAGGAGTTGGTATCTGAGCATATGATCACGTTCCTGGTGCAAGCCGTGATCATCTCCATGGCGGATATGTCTTCGTCAATATCGCCCCCGTCCGGTAAATATGATGAGACCAGCGTAAAGGCAACATGGTTCCATCTGATATGACAAGCAACACAATCCGCCATGGTAAACTGCCTCAGATCCATCACATCGAGGTTGGGGTTGTTAACCACAATAGCAGCCCTGGGCCTCCTCTCTCCACTGCTCAAGGCTATAACCCTCGATGTGAGACCAAACCCCGTGACCTTGTTTCCCCAGCAACTCGGTTCCTGGACTGCCATGATGTCGTAGCTTTGTGAGAGGGAGCGTAGCTCTTCCGCAACTAGACGCCGGCGGCCCATATTGAGCTGAAGGATGGAGATCTTATTCATAAGAAGTCCTCATCGCCATTTTTTGTGACCAATTTAAATGCACAGGACAATCACGACTGCCCGCCTTATGCTTAGTGTGTCTCGGATGGGCCTTTGCCCTCACACAGTTGATGCATGTCGGCCCTGCCTGAGCTAGTTTTTTGGGGCACTCCTTGAGAAAATGACCAGTACCTGCACACCAGATGCAGACCAGTGCATCTGTTGGACATGTGGCCTTAGAGTGCCCGTAGTCCTGACACTTGGTACAACGGGGGGCGTCGAGGTTATCTTCAAAGGTCATTGACCACCATCCTCCATTCAAGCTTGCCATGTCTAATAGATGGAATCGTAGGGTTGGGTGCACTTCCAGCACCCAGTTTTTAGTTATTCCATTCCTTGCTGTAGATGAGAAAACAGGCCGAAGTCCATCGTTCACGAGCGAAGCTGGGATCGATTTATCAATTAGCTTTGCCCGTAAAAGCGTAATTAATGCCTCCGCAGTCCACGAATTGGGCACACCTTTAATTTCAAGCCTAGGTCGTTTCTTAAGTGCAAGCTTGGCCTCTAGTCCTACTTCTCGTAGACCCTGCCACCCAATAACTTTCGCCGCTTGGGAGCTATCTTCCATCCGAACTAAGACCGAGCCTCCCTTAGTAGCACGTACTATGGAGGCATTAACTCCTATTTCAGTAGGAGATGGCAGCCCACTGATGATTTCCACGGGACTTTTACCGGGCCCACTAATTGTGACGTAGGTGGGTTTAGAGTTAGATATCTCTGCCGGCTTCAATGGCAGAGATTTTACAATATCTGCCATTGTCCGTGGCTTACTTTGTAATTGGGCTGAATCTTCAGGAGAGACATGACTGGTCGGCTCAATCAGGTTATTTAAATTACTAGCTGCCTTGTTAGCTGCTTTGGTCCTCCTGCGGCTTCTTTTACTGACTACGACTTTGTAGGGTTCAGTAGCCGCTGAGGGTCCAGCCGGGCTTGCTTCTCTGATATCTGCTTGCGCTTCACTTGAGTGACCGGCTTTGGCTAAGATTTGTGGTTGTGGTTCCACTCGAGCTGCCGTTAGTCCCTCAATAATTTTGGGCACCGTTTTTTCTATTACAAGTCGAGCAATCATCTCATGAATACTAGGAGTCTTAAGTGACTCATGAACCGCTTTTTGGATGAGCTCAGAAACGTCTTCATTTGTGTGTGCCTTTTTACTTTTGTCGTCTAGGGTTTCAATTATATCTATCAAGGTTAGAATTTTTCTATTTATATAATTTTGTACCTTGATATTCAACCCATTATCTGCCCGTTGAACATAAACCCTAAGATTCTCCTGGATTTGTAAGGCCGATTGTAGTAAACTTTTAGCTGCAGCCTCCTCCGAGTTTGCCTCCAAATCAAGAGAACCCTTTCTTGCCCGTTTGGCATTTCGCTTGGAAACCTTTTGGGAACTCTCCTCTTCCATATCAATAACAATTGGGTCAACCATACTGTAAGAAACTAGTAAACACTACAAATGATTTCAGTTTATAGTACACTACAGTTTAGAGGTTAACTAACTACGTTTATTAAATGAAAATTACCTTTCTATTTATGTCCAATGAAACTTGTATACAAGTTCTCTGTTATAAGTTTTAGCTCTCGTAGGAACGATTAAAGTCCAGAAAGTCTTCAACTACGAGAAGATTACGAACTCGTAGTTCCACTTAACCTTACTTAAAACTAAAAACTTATTTACAAAAGAAAACTCAAAAAAAAAGAACAAGAAAACATAATGAACAGTAAATTGGAAAACACTAGAACACGAACAATAACAAAATAAGTATATATACACCAGTCACAAGTCTAAACACAATACTTTGGAGAACCAATACGTTATCACCAATCACTATCACAATAACTATATAGACTGTGAAAACATTGTCGAACTTCAAGTAACTGTGGCAGACCTTAATGTTCGTAACTACAAATATTATCCATAATATTTATCTATTATTTTTAAACAGTTTTAATTGGACATTATTATTTCTTTCCAATAAGATATTTCGCCAAATAAATATTTAACCAAATATTACCTTTTCTTTCCTTCGAAAAATTCATGTAAAATTTGTTTTTACAAAATGAGTTAAATAAAATTATCACCTACAAGATTCTGTTAAATGTCAATTTCACATCGGATAATAAGTTAAATACTTTGACAACATGAAATGATCTCAAATCAGTTTTGGACATAAAATTATCAGTTCATTAGCCCATCAATCACTCCTGTCGTAGCCATTAAGAATTATTGGATTAAAATTTCCTGTCCAATGTTTAGTGGCCCAAGATAAATGGCTTAGATCCCGGAAAAAATCAACTCATAATTTTTATAATGGGCATTATCTATATTTATAATTAAAAACACTAATAATTATTTTAAAACATGTATATAATAATAAATATATATACTATGTATATTTGTATGATATGAATATATTAATAAACAATATATATATATATATATATACCCATTGAAGGGTTCAGTACTCAAGTGTGAAGTACTGTTGCTTTACCAACTGCTTCATAAAAGGTGATTTATGAATCAACAAATTATGATAAAAGTTTATTCTATAAAATCTAGTTCTCTTAGAATAATACAAATGTACAATCTCGAAGACATTGTCTGGCATCACATAACAATAATGAAATGATTAAATTATAAAATTATGATTATAACTATTGAGTTGTCGGGAAAATTAATGATGATTATGGTTGAAAAATAAAATATATGATATATGATAAGCAACTATGTTTATTCATCAGAATACGCTCTATTATTCGCAATACATTTTCCAACGTGTTGGTAACTTTTGCACACACTCTGAATAGAATATTGAGTAACTATTATTAAAAAATACTTTTTTTTTATCATTTCTTAATGATATTTCCAAATGTATTAAAGCAATACATTTAGTAAATTTGAACATTTGGATATAATGACGTGAAAACACTTGTTGAGTAACTATCCAATGGTAGCACTCTAATGATATGTTTACCTTAGGAGATCACGGGGCCATCTTCTTTTCAGACGCCTAGGAGAGTTATTAGAAGTTGAAGAGAAAGCAAGGTTAGAAACGAGAGGGTTGGGATGATTCTGAAGCTTATTATGGAAGGATTGGTATCTGGATTGGGCCAGATCTGAAACATAAGACACATTGAGGTCATTATGGATGATTTTATTTGTAACAAGTATTGAGGATTTTACGAAGGGTTTTGGATTGTAAGGATTGGATACTAGAGAAATTCGATGGTTTAGTGGAGCCCCATAGCTCAACTCCGTAAGTCCAAACTGGCCTTATTATAGTCATGTATATGAGTCTTTTGTAATTAATTGGAAGTTTAGAGCGTTTGTCTAGTAAGTGCTGAAGTAATCGGAAACGTCGAGCGTTTTCTTTAAAAAATGCATTTTCTAACGAATTTCAATCAATAACAACCGTCTGTAACTCTGTAAAGGGCTTCATCTTCTCCTAACTTAGACAACTTTTTTATCTACGAAAATCCTCATAAATCATCAGGTATTACAACTAATATCCATTTGTATTACAGGTGAATCCAAAGATAATTTTATCATAAAACTGAAAAAATATTGACCTACAAAAATATTGGGCCGTTTGGCCTATATAACCATCATTTTGTCATGCTAGGGGTGGTAGTCACGACAAACGGCCCAATATTTTTGTAGGCCACTTTTATTCTCGATTTTATGAACAAAATATCTTACGATTCAAGTGGAAAGTAAATGGGTGCTCTTGAGTTTTCATTACCTGATTAATTAAACAAATTTAATCAATATCTAAATTAAAAACGACTCCATTTCCGAGAGTTTTCGTAAATAAAATAGTTGTAAGTTACGATGAGATATCACTATTTACGAAGTTTCACTCGGATGTTAAGATATGTTTGATAAGTTAATAGGTTGCGATAAGATGAAGCGAACAAAAATGTTGGGTGGGTGTTAATAATTTGATAATAATAAGTTTGTATCGTCGAGTAAAGTTCAGCTATACATATGCATGTGATTTTTTCTACAAAATACGATCATTCATCAATCAGTCCAAATCATCCGATCGTTTATTCTTTGAATGAAATTCCTAAGCAAGTGTACTCAGGAAGATGTATTAATAATAAAGATGCATCAAGATATAATGAACTCGTTACTACTCTTCAACTTAAAATCACCTTTAATGCAGTACGTGTCTCTTCTGATCTTTAATTTTCTTGTAGGTTTTCTAGACCTAATCCTCCATGTGTAATTCATACAGCATGATGTACTATTCATGTGATCCACTTGGGGGCCGGGTACGATCTCATATTTCACCAGAAACATGAACGGACAGATATCATTTGGCCATTTGCAATTTCAATGAAGGACTTGATGAACCGAATCCATTGCCGGAGCCGTGATATAGCAGGAGGCGATAAAAAGGAGAAGGACGTAAATCCTGGCGGACCACTATACAGTAATGAAAGTAGAGGTGGATAATGGTGGAGAGGGATGGGGGAGGAGGGTAAGTATTAGCAATGTATGAGCTCCTCCTCTTGTCTTATCTCCAAGTCCGCTCGTCGGAATAAAGTCCCGGCCCAAAGTGATCGCCGCTTCGGCTCCTCAGGTGAGAGTTCCACTCCCTCACCTTCACTTCCCACTTTAGCACTCCACTCTTCCACTTAAGGAAAACTTTAATGCTGCAACTGTTTGTCGCAGGATTCTTCATTGGAGTTTGGTAGCTGGGGGCTGGTATATATTTACATCGATTATACGTCTCAGTGGCCAAGTTAAATCCTGCAGCTATTATATGTAGAGTATCAGACTAAAAAGAAGTAATCCGCTTAAAAAAAATAATAAACAAACATTTTGATAATAAAAACTATTAATAATATAGACATTTTATGAGGTAGTAAAAATATGCCCCATTATCGATATACTGGACGATTCGTCTCATTGCAAAAAGTCATTAAATTAATTGTTTTTTTCTTGTTGGTATTACAGACCATGTAGATCTTTTTCCGCCTTAATGAGCCTGCTCCATCTCTGCCTGTCTTGAGCTATTTCTTTCCATTTATTTGCACGCATCTTTGTTCCATTTATTTGCCCGCATCTATTGCATCTTTGTTGGTTCTATCTATCCAGCTGCTTTTTGGTCTTCCATGGTCTTTTGCCTTCTATTGGGATGCCTTCTATTGTTACGTAGAGGCTTCTAAGATGGATTGCTAAGAGCCACATGCCCCGCCCATATTAAACTCCGTGCCTTCATATCATGGGATATTGATTGATCAGTTCTTCATTGGTCTTTGTTCTTCATCTGTTAGTGCTCTGATTCCAGATCGCTCCGGATATCGTACGGAAGTTTTTCCTCTCAAATCTTTCAACACTTTTTTCTAAAATGCTGGTTAGTATCCAGGTCTCACAGCCATATATTAGGACTGGCTTATAGCATTGTACACCCTTAGTTTGAGATTTCTTGAGACTTTTCGGGATTTCAATACCTTTGAGAGAGAGAAGAAAGCTCTGTTTGCGCTAGTTATACGCTGGTCTATTTCTGTCCGGTGGTCATTCATTAAAGTTATTGTGGAGCCGAGGTATTTGAATTTGTCTACTCTCGGGAATGATTTCCCTTCTACACAGATCCTGTTATGGGGGTGAAAATTTCAGCTTATTATCGTATATTTTGTTTTGTCTTCATTTACTTGTAGGCCGATCTCCTCTGTCTCCATTATCTGTCTTATAGCGAGTTTCTAAATGTCTTCTTGATTACATCCAACGACAGCTATATCATCTAAAGTAATATTTTATAAAACTAAATCTCTAAGTATTTTGATGAACCGAATAATTTTGTTTTTCACTTTTACCTGTACAACTACAACCCATGAACTGTCTTGAGTTCAGTACTAGGTAGGAAGTACATTTACAAAGGCAACGGTTGTCCAGGGAAGTGATTAGGCCGGTATCACGCTTAACTGCCAGGTATTTTCTCTTAATTAATTACTTAATTAAGAGAATCCACTTTATAGAGGCTGGGTTTGCCCCACGAGGGTCTCTTGACTCCAGAGTCTATCCACAACTGCTAAAAAATTACTTCATCAGCCGGACTCGACCCGGACATTGAGCTCTGGAAGTCAGTGCTCACCCACTGAGCTACCCTGCTCCCCTAGATGAATTGGTATGACCAAATGAAGACTTCCTCAAGAACATGTAGCTCGTGGTACAGACTCCCGTTTATCAAATTATTAACATCCGCTAAAACTTAGGAAATAGTTTTATTTCATCGTAACCTACAACTATTCCGAAAATTATCGGAATTGGAGAGTTATCAAATTAAACGCGTATGGCATTACATTAATTAATTTAATGAAAAAACGCCCCATTTGTGGGAATTTTCTTAGATAATAAATATGTAGATAACGACAAGATGAAGACATTTAAGCCGTTAATAATTTGATAAAAAGGAATCTGTACCACGGACTAACGTTTTGTTACAGTAGTGAATGATGTAGTTTGAGGTTCTTTATTGTTAATGAATTATAACACCAATCACTGTATACAAAACAAAATATATCCAAAACTTGTGCTATTATATATTTTATTGTATTTATTATCAATGCATGACATATTATTTATACTGAATGTATGTCATATTTAATTTTATTTTATTGTATTATGTATTGCCTATTTTATTACCTATTTTGTTTTACTGTGTTATATTACTGTATTATATAGGGCATTCAATTACTGTTCATAATCTAGTTTTTGTATGGAAATATTTTAAATAAGAATGTTAGCCACAAATTTTGGTTTTCACTTGTATCACAAGGACAGCAATACGTATGACGGCGGTTTCCGTCTTTTTAATTAATATTCGCCATGTCTGGATTTGAGTACTTATATGAAGCTAAATCTTTTTAGATTATTTAGTTTATTTAACATCGTTTGGATTTAGGTATATTTTCGTATTGCGCGTATTGCGTATTGCGTGGATTTAGGTATAACAAAGTGTATTTCTCTGTAAAATACTTTAGGTATAATAAATAATCTTGTTACTTAAACCTTAAAAAATGATTTAGTATAGCTTTGTTTAAATTTTAAACAACTTTTCATTTAATTTTGCCTGGCTTGAAGAAAAAATATCTGGTGTGTCCACTCACACGACTTTCCTACCTATTTCAGAAAAGTTTTTATATCTTTTCATATGTTCATGAAGAAACAAATAGGAATTGAACTAGATTCATTTTCCAGAAAATTGATCAAACATAAGATTTGAGTACGATTTATTTGATAAACTAAAGCAATGTAAACCGGCTTAAGGTCGATCAGTATAAAAATTTCAATACTCAATAATATTGCTGATTGCAAGCATGTAACTTTCACTCTTCGGCGCAGATCCTGTTCGCCAATCCTTTTTAGTTCAATTCCTCTTCCCTACTCAGACACAGTACGATACCTTGGCTTTTTTTTGGACAAAAGACTGACTTGGAACCCACATACGAGACTTAAAAGACAAGAGATTACCGACGATTTGGGCAGCTATATTGACTACTAAACAGAACATCTCATCTCTCAACAGAAAACAAATTATTAATCTACAAGACCATATTGAAACCTATCTGGACCTACGGACTTGAACTGTGGGGGACAACTAAATCATCGAATATCAAACGCCTCCAATCCTTCCAGTCCAAAGTCCTTCGAACAATAGTCAGTGCTCCATATTATGTCACGAACAAGACCCTACACCATGACCTTAACATCCCATATGTCCATGACATCATCCCATCCAGATTCTCCAACTTTCACCAGAACCTCATTCATCATCCCAATCCTCTAGCGCAATCCCTATCCAGCTCCGAGCATCCATACCATCCCCCTCGAAGGTTGAAACGGCAGTGGCCTCGAGATCTTTTGTAAATATGCCTTTGGAGTCCTGGCAATGGCCAGCTTCTCCAATCATGTCCTGAGCGTCTGTGGCTCTAGTGCCCTCTTTCAGTCTCCACTGGCTTCTAATACTAGTGATGCGGCTGGAAAAGTGGCGCTGGGATCTTCCGGAGTCTTGCTTTGCCTTCCACGTGTGGGGGAAAAAGCCTGGCTCGGAGATTCTTGGGCGGATGTATATATTGTATATAGGTATGATTGTGTTTAGAAGTTTTTATTTTATTTTATTGGTTTATTTTATTTTTTTATTTTTTACTTCTTCACCAGTATTATTTATTTACTTCTTATATTTATATTTATTTCTTTATTATTTGTATATATTGTATGAATGAGAACTTTTAGCCCTAATGCTTATAGCCCTCCAGCAGTGGCTGATTGTATTATTATTCAATAAACATATTAAAAAAAAAAATATTTCTGATTAAAAATTTGTTGCCATAGCTCAATTTTGTCAAACAATAATCTCTATTAATAGTAGAGGAAATAGTGAAGCTTGGGTGATGCGGGTAACAGATTTTCTTACTTTCACTTAGTCATCTTTATTCTCTCCTTCGCCCCTTCCTGACACCAGATATGAACCCGTAATCTTACGTTGGCAATTGAATAGCTGTAATTTCGTTAATAGTCGTCCAAAATGGACGATTTTTATATGGCTTTGTAGGAAATTTCATTACCTGTCAAACAGCGTTTCCAGACTCAATGTGTAAAAAATAGAATAAGCTGTATCATACTGTATCATAAGCTAATTCTGGTTCGATTCCGATGATTTTTTTTTTTGTAAACCGCATGTCGGAAATTTGATCCGATTGCGATACTTTCCTTACCTAGTATAGGTAGGAAAGTAAAAAAAGGAAATGAAACGCATCAAAGTGACTGTCATCATTGAAACAATTCTCCGATATGATAACGTAATCGAGAACCGCTGTACTGCCAACAGCTTCACTGCTTCAGAAGCGGCCAGAAAGGAGCAGTACAGATACAACTTCATACCTAGATTGCCGAGCAGTGACAACGAAATAAGTTCCTTTATTTTCCACTAAAACAGTGCTTAACTGCTAGCAGTCGAAATAGTATCTTTAATTTGAAGATTATCCAAACTTTCTATTGAAAACAAATTACTTATCTACAAGACAATACTGAAACCTATATGGACATACGGACTTGAACTGTGGAGGACAGCAAAAGCTTCTAACATCAAACGTATTCAATCCTTTCAATCTAAAGTCCTTCGAACAATAGTTGATGCTCCGTTCTATGTAAATAACAAAATCCTACACCATGACCTTAATATCCCATTTGTCCTAGACTTAATTCCAGAAAAATTCTCCAAATTTCACCAGAACCTTACCTATCATCCAAATCCCCTTGCACAATCTCTATCCAGCACCATCCATCCTTACAATCCTCCTCGAAGGTTGAAGCGGCAGTGGCCCAGAGACCTTCTGTAAATAAGCATCTATTGGAGTTTTGGCAATGGCCAGATCCTCCACTCAAGCCCGAGTGTGTATGATTAGGTAGTTCTTTTGTTTATATACATTTATTTTATTTTATTGTATTTATTATTATTAAGTTTCTGTATTATTTATTTTTATTATTGTAAATAGAGTATGAGTATGCTCTCTGAACACTATTATAAATGTCCTTGATGTGACAGAATGTAATATTTCTAAATAAACAAATATAAAAAAAAAATAAAAAAATTGAAGGATCGACGAGCTTGGGACTTTGGTCTGTGGCTAAGTAACAAATCGTAATTTAAGTTTGAATGTAAATCAATATATCACTGTCCTATCAACAATCAATTTCTAAGGAACATTCAGCCTCTGTAAAATGATATACCTAACAGGTCACTAATAGAGCGTTGTTGCTGACCGCATACCCTTACCGTCAAACCTTTACATATCCTTTCACTGTTACTACTACAGATTTTTCTTCTGTTGGACCAGGGAGGAGTGCATCTGGTGAACTTGCTGAACGTGTACGGCCCCGGACTGGCCATCCTCTTCGTGGTGTTCGTGGAGGCGGCCGGGGTCTGCTGGATGTACGGGGTCGAGAGGTTCTCCTGCGACATAGAGCTAATGCTGGGTCACAAGCCTGGACTTTTCTGGCGTCTATGCTGGGCCTACATCAGTCCTATTTTTCTTTTGGTATATATTTTTTAAATATTTTTTGTATTAGTTTTAAGTAAATATTTTGTTTTTGTATAGATAATTTATTATTCCATATTTTCACAATTAACATATTTACAATTTCTTCGGATGTGTATCCTTGTACAATAAATTTTTAATATATACAATACATTACAAATAAAGTTTATTAAATTTATTGGTAAGACGTAAACACATAAAAAAAAATACTCTTTAAAATAAAATAAAATATAGACCATTTCAGAGTAGACTGTGCTTCGTTCTCTAATGTTTAAATTTGTATGTTAATTATAAATACTTAGCCATATCATTGTAACATTTATTTTACTAATATTTGAAGTTGATATGTTGTTTTTTTTTTACATAATTATTAATCCAAATTAATTGTTGAGTAATATTATAATTTGCAATTAATATATTTATTACCAAAAGTGCAATAATGTAAGTAAATTTTGTTTAAACAAGAAAGACAGTATAGAGGCATTAGAATATTTCATCATTACGATTTTACTACTATAAACTAAAAATTGGCCATATTTTCTTTCCAGAATATTTAACATTTCTATATTAAAACAATTTTTTAATTAAATTATTTATAATTATCTGCATACAGTGCACATTTAATTTTAACCCTCATGAACTTATCAGGTACAGAAAAAAAAAAGTCTGCCAACCAAGTAAAAAAATTCCAGTACATACTGAAGATTTATATCGCTACTGTGTGTGCAAAACCTCGCACGTAAAAATCGAGTGTTTTACAGGAGAATATAAAAACTAATTATTTGTTTATGATTTGTTAGTGTAATTTCATATTTTATTTTCTTCTTCTATTTTCCACAGTACCAGGCTGACTATATCATATTACGAAATGTCATATTGCGTATTACGAAATGCCACTTTAAGCACCAATAGAATAAAAATGGAAAATTGTTACATAGGAAGTTTTGTACTAATAATAGTGATATATACTTAATAGGTATGGTTTCACTATTAAAATGGATAGAACTAAAAATGTATTGGAAAAATTTAACTTTTTTTGTGTTCGGAGTTAACGAGACCTATATTTTCTCTTAGTCAGAACTAAACAAATTTAAGCTGGAATAAGAATATATGTTTAAAGTTCACACAACTTTGATGATTAAGGAGGAAATCGATAACATGACGTGCTGGTTGAACTTAAATAGAAACAAACAAAATCACAAATAAGATTTTGTTTATTAACAAAAAAAAGTAAAAGTTAATTAAAATTTATTGAACGTTACATGAAATCTAAGTGAAGACAGTAAGTGTCATGCTAGTAACACTTGCAATCGACCAAACAATACATTATAAATGAACTTTTTGAATCAAACCTAAAATGTTATAACCTCATAAAAATATTGTATTAACCTAATCCATATATCATGTGATCAATGCCTTCCATATTTCACAGCCATTATATTGTTAACAGTTATTTATATTAATCTTAGTAATTAAATTAGATTGTTACTTGTAATTTCTGAACTATTCTCCACATTTCGTCCAAGTTTGGGTCAAATTGAACAAGCCGTGTTTCAAACTATAGGCGTGTCAAATAATACGTTTACTAATCCAAAAGCGGAAGTATTTTTTTTCACTCACTTAATTATCTGTTGTCTTATCTCTAACTTCCCTCCAAATTTGAGCCGAATCGAACTAGCGGTTTTAGAGATATAAATGTATCAAGGAAAGCACGTTTGCACATATATAAGAGAAAGTAGATGACGAAATTCAATAAAATCGATATATAATCATTAATTTACCAAAACTCACCTTTCTTTCGACTTTAAGCCAACTCGAATGAGCAGTTTCTGAAATATTGGCATATTTATGAAAATACATTTACGCGTGCTCAAGCGGAAGTGCTGGATGGAATCTGATAAAATTTATACCATCGAGACATCAATCCGCAAAATCTCTAAAAGTTTAATGAAAATCAGATGGAAGGTAATAGGTAATAGCCCGTCACATGGACTCGACTACAGACAGACACCGAACCAAATTTGATCTTTGATGTCTGAAACTTAAAACGCGAGTGGAAATGTTCGATTCTGAGCATTTTTTTTTTTGAACCTCTCGGACGAATACAATGCTTCCCTACCTTCGGTAGTGAGGAAGCAAAAAGCAACCAGGATTTGTCTGTCCGAGTCACTTCTAATCCGTCTAGCTAATCCTAAAATTCAGCATGTCAAGCTTCAAGTGAGCTAGATTAGACGGGCTGACGTCCTTGGTTTTGAACGCCCCCAGAAAGTTCTTAAAATTAGTAATAATTTTGTTTTTAAAATTTATTGAGAAATTTATATTTTAAACCTATTCTGGCTTATTATAAAATATTTTTTAGACAAATAGAAAAATTAATACTATTGACTAGTTTTCCGGGTTTTTTTTTCCTAACTCAAATTTAGACAAATCTCTAGTTCTTCTACGCACATGTTGGTCAACTAAACACACCCAAACAGTGTATATTTATTATAATATATTTTATCATATTATTAAACTCTGTTAAAATTTATTGATTTATATTTTAACTCAATAAAATACATCTATTTCAGACTATATTTGTCGCCTCATTGCTCAGCTACGAAGAGATGTTGGAAGGAGAATATGTCTATCCCAAGTGGAGTATCAACTTAGGATGGGCTCTTACAGCCAGTTCTTTATCATGCATTCCTATATACTTCTTCTACAAGCTATACATCACTAAGGGAACCCTCTGGAATGTAATTATTAATATTTTTTTAATTTACATATTTTTTAAAAAAATAGAACACATTTTTTTGGTCAATTGGTTCCTGAGAACTACGATAAATAAATACTAAGCTCCATTTTCCTTCACTTAGTTCTGACAATTACTTTACTTCTGAATCTAAAAGCATTTGATATTTGACTTACAAGCGTATAGAGATTGTTTCAATAGTGATATCTATGGACTGTTTATAACTAATGAACTTTTATAATTATTTAAATGCTAAAAAATATATTCTCCTTTCCAGCGACTCGTGAAAATCATGAAACCAGAAGAGTATTGTTGCGAGAGCAGAGTGATCAGCGCCAACTACGGAACGGCCGGCACTCACGTCTGACTGGAGTGGCTGGTCTAAGAACCATCATATTTCTTCGGGATTTGTGCCACGCCACAAGCTCGGAATGTTGCGAGACACGGGCCAAGCGTTTGGGCGCCAGATATGGAAGAAACTTATAAGGGAATATTAGATAAGTAGTACATAGTGTAAAGTAGGAACATAATGATTAATGCTTCAAACCACAAGCAAGGCACATCTACTCAATGGTAGTGTTGCTGATCTCTCAGTGTTGATGAGTTCATATGCCCCCATGCCGTGTAAACTATGCCAAATATCTCATTTGTCTGTGTAGATATTGTAATTATAAGATATGCATTAGTCAAAAATAGATATGTTCCTATATTATTATTTCATATAGATCTAAGATTAAGTGTCGTATCCTTTAGCTACTATGTAATCAGTGATAAGTGATAAGTCCCCCGCTTACATCCTTCCTAGCTGATGTGCCGCCGAAAACAACAATGAAAACAGACACATCAGGCAAGAATACAAGGACAATCACAGTTATATGTAGATAAGACGCATAAATACTTATATGGTTAGTTGTTAAGTACTATATTATCATATATATGCTGTGAATGTGTGCCACATTGATGCAGGGATCCAACATTATTATATATTATTATATCTAGATGTCTATGTTAATATCACCATATCTTATATAAATTTGGTACCGTTTAGTTATTGAGCTCATACTGTACGGGTCATTGTGAAGCTTTTGTTCTCATATAGAAGACATTTGGTGTAGCTTTAACAAGGGGTGTCAATGTCTCTGAGTGATATCTCTTTTGAATGTATATGTTACGTATATATCATATTTTATATTGAATATATTTATCTAAAAGCCCAAGTTCCCCTACAGCCAATGGGAGTTTGGGCATATTATATATTTAATTGTACATTTTTTAAAGTTTCAGTACATAACTAAGATTTTTATTGGAAGTAAGCGTTCCTTAAAATAACCTTTTGTTTTTTTGTTTTTTAATAATCATTGATTATAAAAGTGTTATAAGGTTAGTAATGAAGTCAAATATATTGTAGTAAATTTAATTTATTTAAATGTACAAACATATGCAGTTGTATTAATAATGACAATAGGATAACTTGGGGTTTGTATTTAATTATTACCATTTAATCTAGTGTTAGTTTTTAAGTCAAGCAAAGGGTCAAATATTTGTACCCGAAGTTTCCGTGCCTACGGTGGAAGGTATCAGCCATTGCCTTCTTACCGACATAACCCCATGACAATATCTGTTTACATCTGGAACGATATATTCATATTGCTATCATATACATATTTATGTGTAATTGAAATAAACTTATACACTACAACTCTGCATTGTTTTTCCTACTTCCTTAATAACCACAATGAATCAATGTGTAATACTTAATTGTTGATAACATTAAGCTGAGATGAAATATGAATTTACTTATTATGAAATTTAGGTCTAGAAATAACTGACATGTATGGTACAGTGATGTCCAATTAATACAGCCTAAGTTAATTAGTTTGAAGAATTTTTTTCTTCACTTAAAAATAGCAAATAGTAATATAATAAAACATAATTAATATTTAAAATAGATTTAGAACAAAAGTAAAACATGAGGGACACCTTAAATAAAGGATTTGTCAAATTCAGCAGTATTACAGGTGGGACAAAATCAACTGTATGGCATCTGCATTGATAGATGAAATCTCGTTTATAGTAATACCGATTCGAATCCGGCCGAGGCAGGTTGAAATTTATTTTGTGGCGAATCTCTAGAACAACTCTTTCCTTCTCCTGAACGCCAGGAATAGTAGAGAGTAAAAAAATTTCAATTGACAGATTTACTAACTACAATTTCAACATTTTTTATTATTAATTTTAATGATATTTCTAGTGGGAGAATGTATAGTCACAGTTCTATATTTCAACACTGCAATCACCTACTCTCGAATAAACTTACTCAAAGTCTGTACAGATATTATAAATTTTCAAAATAGAAAAATGACCAAAATTACATTACTCAAAAATATGTAAATTGGAGTTGACCGCTGAAAGGCTCAAATATCAAAACATTTCTTGTGACACCATATTTTAGCCTTTTTGCCAGAGCACATAGAAACAGTGAGATCCCAATTTTTTTTTCATCTATGTTTTTATGGTTAATATAATCTGCCAAATCGAAGAGCATTAAGTATTAAGTAGGTAAGGGCTACTACTGCATTGTGTTCATTCATACAATATTTACATTCAATATAATATTCGCGTGGTCCTTAGTGACCGATACGTGATTAAAAAAAATAATAATAATAAAAAATGTAAGTAAGAAAAACAAAATAATTATTTTCTCTCTCTCTCTCTCTCTCTCTATATATATATATATATATATATATATATATATATATATATATATATATATATAAATGTAAAATAATAAATTGACTCTGAGTAAAATTAAAATAAATAAAACACTTATGGTTACAAGTAATATGGTTTGTTGAAGAGTTGTACTTACTATTGAATATGCTAAATAAATTTGAACTATCCAATTTTTTAAATATACACTAACAGGCATAAAATTCCACCAACTTGATTTTTCCATGTTTTCATATAAAAATATTTCTGTAAGTATTTGTATATAATACATGGTATTTGTAGATAATGCTTAGTATTTATGGAATTTTATAATCTTTTTTTACTTTTAATAATCAAAATGTGATAGGGTAAGAAAGATTAGAGAAAAGAAATTGAAAAACGAATCATTAATATTCCAAAAGAAATTAATTACATCATCGTTTAGTAGAGCGTGTTTCCTCCTCTTGCCTTCACTACTTCTTGAAGACGCCTCTCCATATTTTCCACCAGTCAGGAAATGTCCCTTTGCTGGATAGCCCATTCCTCCCGAAGAGCCCTTTCAAGGTCGGACCACCAATATTCGTATCAACAAGCTGTGGAGACGAAACTTAATGTAGAAGTAATTAATGACAGCTCTATGGTCGATGAACAGTGGAAGAGATGCAGCAACGCAATCAAACAGGCAGCAGATCAATCTCTTGGCTACGAGACTAAATCTAGAAGGCTTTGATGCTGAGTGCCTTCAAGCAGTAAAAGTGAAAAATGAAGCCTACAGAAAGAAGGTTTAGCGTCCCACAAGGCTCTCCCAAGAAACATATCGAAGAAAAAGACGCAAAGAGAAGAGATTATTCAGCGGAAAGAGAAGAGCTTGGGAAAATAAGAAAATGGAGGACACAGAGGCATTGCGCTGCCAAAATGAAAGTCGGCTGTTCTTTCAGAGAATAAACGAGGGTAGGGCAGCTTTCAGGCCCAGAGTGATGGCATGCAAAGACACGAACGGAACTCTTTTAAGCCACAAAGATGACGTACTAAGGAGATGGGTACAACACTTCAAAGACGCATTAAATTGAGGAACGGTGCCTGGAGAAGTAGGAGTAATGAAGAAAGACTCCCTGAATTCTATTGAACCCCCGGATGAGGAGGAAATGGAAAACGCCCTGTGGAAATTAAAAAATGGAAAGGCGCCAGGCCCGGACGGAATCCAGTCAGAGCTGTTGAAATGTGGAGGTGAAGAACTCAAGAAAGCTCTGCATGATTTAATGCTGACCATCTGGGAGAGGGAAGCTATGCCTACGGAATGGGCAATAGCCATTATCTGCCCAATACATAAGAAAGGAGATGAAACAGAATGCGCTAACTATCGAGGAATCTCACTCCTTTCGTGTGCTTATAAGCTGCTCTCTAACATTCTTTTTGAGAGGATCCTCTCGTACTCTGAAAAGGTACTGGGGAAATTTCAGGCTGGATTTCGACGAGGACGCTCAACCACTGATCAACTGTTCTCTCTCAGGATGGTCCTAGAAAAGACTATGGAGCTTAAGGTAGTCACCCACCATTTATTCCTGGACTTTAAAGCAACATACGACAGCGTTGATAGAGCACAACTATACTGCGCCTTGGAGGAGCTAAGCATCCCTCAGAAGCTCGTACTCCTAATCAAGATGACCATGGATAGCTCGAGATGTAGAATACGCGTCGGTTCTGATGCCTCCGAAGAATTTAAAGTGAGAAGTGGGGTTCGGCAAAGGGATGCCCTCGCCTGTCTATTGTTCAACTTGGCAGAGGAGAAAGCTGTAAGAGACTGCGGTATTCAGAACAGCGATATAATCTTCAATCACCTGACACAGCTTCTTGGTTTTGCTGATGATATTGACATAATAGGTATGCCTGAACGGGCTCTCAGAGAAGCATCTGCAAGACCTTGAAGCAGCTGCAAGACGATTTGGTCTAGAAGTCAACGAGAGGAAACTGAGTATATGAGAGTTGGTGGTGAGGTGGATCTGAACTTTCCATTTGAGGTAGGTTCTTTTAAGTTTGAGAGAGTAAAAAGTTTTATATATCTTGGGTCTGAAATTAATAGCAAAAATGACATGGCTCAAGAAATACAGAGAAGGATCACGGCTGCCAATAGATGTCCCTTGTATGGCCTGTTTATATGACGGCCATATGGCTCAGAGGCTTGGACGATGACGAAAAACGATGAGATGAAGCTGAGTGTGTTTGAGCGAGGAGTCCACAGAAGGATTTATGGTCCAGTAAAGGAGGGTGATGTCTGGAGGAAAAGAAAAAATAGGGAGCTCAGTTCTCTTTATACAGACATCGACGTAGCCACGTATATTAAATTGGCCAGACTAAGGTGGGCAGGGCATGTGGCCAGAATGAGCACCGTTGAAGTACCCAAGAAAATAATGATGGAGGAGGTGCACTTCGCAAGATGGGTAGGAAGGCCGAGGACGAGATGGTTGGACAACGTGGCCTATGATGCAAGAACCCTGCTTGGCGTACGGAACTGAAGAAGACAGAGCCAACTGGCGGAGGCTCTTGGAGGAGGCCCAGTCTCGGTAACGGGATGTCGCGCCACATATGTATGTATGAGTAAAATTAAAATAAATAAAACACTTATGGTTATAAGTAATATGGTTTGCTGAAGAGTTGTACTTACTATTGAATATGCTAAATAAATTTGAACTGTCCAATTTTTTAAACATACATAAAAAGCACCTATTAACCATAGAATAAAAATCTGATGTGTCCATCCACACGACTTTCCTACCTAACTCAGAAAAGTTTTTATATCTTTACATATGTCCATCAAGAAACAAAAAAAATTGATCAAAGTAAGATTTGAGTACGATTTATTTGATAAACTTAAGCAATGTAAACCGGCTTAAGGTAGATCAGTGTAAAAATTTCAATACCCTCTAATATTGCAGATCAAAAACTTTTTACCATAGCCTAATTTTGTCAAACAATGAAATGAAATGAAAATAGCCTTTATTTATGCATAAATATTACGATTTCTATGAAAACATACAATTACAAAACAAAATAAAACAATTGTTAACATTATTATAATTTATAAAAAACTTTTCACTATTCTTGCATAGGCCTTTCCTTAGGAGTAATAGTCTTTAACACTTCCCTGGGTGACTAGCCCTACTGGGAAGCGGGATTTCTGATATTTAACCATTTTTCTTTCCACACCTCTCTGTCCCTAGCTGCTCTCCACTAGATAGGTCCTGCCAAAAGCGTAAATGTGTCTCTCCATCTCTTCATTTGTCGGCCTCTCATCCTTTTCCGGGCATATGGAATCCATACGGTGACTATTTTTGACCATCTGTTATCATTGCATCGCAGATGTCCAGCCCACTTCCATTTGACTTTGCTTATTTGCGAGAGTGTGTCTTTGAGCTCTGTTTCTTCTTTTATCTTCTTGCATCTGATTATATCTATCTTCTTGATCTTCCTCTCTTGGGCTTTTGTCAATGACCGTGTTTTGGAGTCATAGGTCACCACTGGCATAATATATCTATCGAAAACTAGCCTTTTTAGGTCGATACCTATGTTTCCTTTTGTTATGTACTTCAGAGACCAGAACTTGCTCCAACCAAATGCTATTCTTCTCTGGACTTCTTTTGTAACTCTGAAAAGGAAACTGAGTTTCCCAAGTAAACATATTCCTGTACGTGTTCCAGGGTGAAGTTGTTCATTTTTATTTCTTCCTTTGAACTATTGGTCATTAGTTTCGTCTTATTGTGGTTTGGGTATAGACCAATTTCTTCACAGGCCCCTAGAAGGTGTTTTAGCATTTCTCGTAATTGTCGGCAAAAAGTACAATGTCATCTGGAAAACGCAAGTTGCTTAAAAATCGACCATTCACCTTTATGCCTGCATTTTCCCATTCAAGAGACCAAAAACTTATCTCCAACACCAGAATAAACAACAAGGGAGATAACGGATCTCTCTGCCTTGTCAAACAATAATTTCTGTTCAAAGTATAAGTAATAGTGGAGCTTGTGTGATGCAGGCAACACATTTTCTTTCTTTCACTAAGTTATCTTTTTTCTCTTACTCATCCCTTTCTGACACTAGGATATGTACCTTTAATCTTACACTGGAAATTGAATAGCTGTAACTTCGTTGGTATTTAGTTAGTATAAATAGTTGTCCGAAATGAAGTGCCCTTTATAAAGTATTCTTACAATTATACTGAAAATGTGAAAACATGATGGAGAATTTCATCTTAGGTTAATGTTTTTGAATTTCTTCTTAAATGTTACTAAATAAATAATAATACATAGTACATGTGATTTAATTTTAGGATTGCAGACTTAGCACAGCTGTCTTCATCAAAGTTTTATCAACTTTGTCCATGATATGATCACAGACGCTATCTTGGAATTGGCAGTGCCAATTTCGAGATACCATTATGGTATCAAATAAATAAAAAAGTTTAAAAAAAAGAAAAAAAAAGTTAAACTATTAAGTATCAAAAAAAAAATAATACAAATGATTATGGATAAAGGACAACCAATAACCTGCCGTAAGTACTGGGCCTTTATTTTTGTATTTTAGGAAGATTATAGATTTATATTCAGATTTTATTTTAATTCCATGCCATGCCCATTTCATGGTTATTGATTATATTGATCGTTGTTGACTAACTATTCTCAAAATTTATGATATTTCTTTTGTTATGTTTTCTATTGTTGCCCAAATGCGAGACCGAGAGGAATCTTGATCTTGCAACCTCAGTCTTGGTCATGGTCATGGTGTTGTTCAAGAGTCTCGCAACAGTCTTGCAGTTACTGATTAGCTTATTACTATAGAGACACTTTTTAGATAAGAGGGACCTAACTGAGCCCGAATGAAAAATTAGAGGAGGTAAATGCATAATTATATTGGTTATACCAATTATTAACATATAGTAACTAAAATTGTCGAGTATTAGTAACTATTCTGCCCTAATTTTTATTTTAAAAATCATGATATTTTTATCAGTCCTGGTCTTGGTCTTGCATATGCTAGGCGGCCTTCGTCGATTTTGGGCAACACTAATGTTTTCCAAAATTCTTGAAACTGACTTTCGGAAGTTTTTAAGAGCAAAACATTCGTTCACCGTTTGAACGTTCGTTCACCGGCTAGAATCAGTAGCGCCTTGGGGAAGGCGAAGGAGGCCCAAGGAGATTTTCGTTTTGTTTTTTAATTAAATGATGACTTTACTGAAAATAATAATTGGGAAAATCTAGATTTATTTAATTCACCATATTAATACACTTTAATTAAATAATAAAAATTTTATTAACGTGCCTGATCATAGAACATAGAAGAGTATTCATTTAATTTTAATTATTTTATTTATTGTTTCATCACTACCGAAGGTAGGGAAGCATTGTATTCCTGCGAGAGATCAAAGAAAATTGTGTGCTCAGAATTTTCATTCGCGTTCAATGTTTCAGACATCAAGGATCAAATTCGGTTTGGCGTCTGTCTGTCTGTAGTGAAATCGATGTAACGAGCACATTATTTTTCTTATCGATTTTTTGTTCCATCCATTTTCCTAGTGAAAATATACCTATTAAGTAAATAATCATGTATCATTAAATAAAGGAGAAAAAAATAAAGATGCATATCCAGGTTGAAAATGAATCTCCGGAAATACTAGTCAGAAGGTATGCGTATAATATATCGTTAGAAAGCGGAGAATTTTAGAAGAAAAACAATATCTAATATAGAAAGCTGTACAAGGTAACGGAGAATGGTGAAAAAATTGTAAATAATAATTTTTGAAAACTAATATCATTTAACGTTAATCACATGTTTTTCAAGGAAATTAAATGATATTTACTAACTAAATATAAACTTTTAAAACAATTTTAAGTTTGAAAAAAATATTTAAAATCCACCTAATCAAGTCAGTTCCGTTGTTTAAAAAACTATTTCATTGTATTTGTGTGAAAGAAGATGTGACATATCAAATCATTTAATGGATGTATAAAGCAGATGTTTATACCCTTAAATACATTTACTGTAGTTTAATAATTCTAGATCTGATATTAAATTTAAGTAATTAGGTATCAACGTCCTTTTATTCCGAAAAATTGTCATGTAACTTTTAAAAAAATTAAATTAGTGAATAACTTGATGAATTTTTCCTTTGCGATATTCCAACAGTATCCACTTACAATTAGTGTGACAACTTTTGACCTGTCTATGACAGACAATGCAAATCTCTTAATTCCGTTTTAGTAAACTTTGCAATGAAAGATTACTTCGCCACTTACTTCGTGGCTCCTCACTATAGGAGATTTTATTGGGGAGGCCCCATACGGTTTAGGCACTCTACTGAGTAGGATAGAATGATTACCTGTAGGATAAGTTAACCAAATGTCATCAATCTGCTAAAAAAAGTTGGAGATCGGTCGTTCCGTCTATTTTCTGGTATAGACGGATTGCTTCGGTATTAAATTAAATTAATGTGCACAAACGTGCTGCATTTTAAGATACTAGTAAATAATTTCTTAATATGTGTTGCAGCAAAAGCGAGAACTGAGACCATGCGAAAAAGAATGGAGTGTTACACATTTGGCGAAAGCGTCTCTCGAGCTAATTATCTGAAAGAAAATATGATTCAAAATTACCCGGCAGACTGAAATAAAGAGAATAATGGCAGTATCGACAGAAGGTGATCACGTTTAATTCTTTTCTCAGTGAAGAACTTGTTCATGGTATTAGTAAGTGTAGTGTAAGTGTAATTTGAGAATACGATTCCGATGCTCTAAGAGGAAATATTGGTTTGGTTATTAAGTTATAAACATCATTTTTTTTTTTTTTTTTTTGTTCGTCCCTTCTTCTTTTAGGGTGTACGAGGTTTCTTAGGCCAGGGGTGAGAGCGAGGGATTATGTATAAATGTAGGTTCTTACCTGCTTGCCTATCTCAACAGATCTGAATAATCCTTGGACTTCTGAACAATCATCTTGCATTTTTCTCTGACCTGCGCATTATTCATCCAGTTGTAAACAACAAACTTCCTATCCACCTCATTTAGCCACCTGCTTCTCACTCTTCCTTTCATTCAATTCATAATTAATTCAATTTTCTCATCTGTGGCATTATATTGCATCACATTCAACAGCTTCAAGAAATCCAATATCTGTTGAAATGTTTAATGAAAAGATGGGGCATTTACTATCTTTTTGTAGCCCCATTCTCTACTTCCAGAACCTCGTCTGATTTACTTTTGTAATTTTTCGTTTTCGGTTGTTCAGCACCTAAATCAATTCAACTCCTACAATTTTTTACATCAATATTCGTTGTGTTCTTCTAGCACTCCTGTTATGTATCCCTTCTATTTCTTCAAAGCGTTTATTAATTACCTAATCATTAAACTTTTTTTTTAAAACATATATGACTTTGCCATCTTTACTGTTCTTTACTTTAGGTGTGCTTTCACAAAACGTATAGTAATATTAAAGGAATGTCTCATTGTCATCATAACATGATCGACCTGATTTTCTAGGCCTCATATTTTTACTTCATGTTTCTTTTATGAGCATGTCATTGATATTGGGCATGTAAACTTTTTTGTTATATCGTGAAGCATTTTCTGGCGACTTCTGTATATGAAGATTGTTAAATGATAAATTCATTTATTCCATCAAATATCAAATGAGTACATTTTGCCGACTTAAGGAACAATAGGAATTAACACCGCCAAATCACATTGATTAAGACTAAACATAACATGTCAAAGATTAACAGCTTAATTCCAAACCAGCCGAACAGCGACTGTGATTTGATTCAATATATATGCCTCAACCGTTAACTACTGCTTGTAAATAATACCGTAGACAGCATAAGGCAATTTCTAAAAAACATTGATCGCTCAAACCACAACTATAGCATTAAAGGCAGTCCTCATTACAGCATATTATAAAATTGTTGAAGACCTAGAAATAAAGAGGCTAACTTTTTTTATTTTTATCTTAATGCTCCAGCCTTTGATGTTGGTGATATCCAGGATCAAGAAGGTACTTCCACAGGTGTACACGATCCGGAAGAGCAAGAACCTGGACCACAAGACGACAACCACCAACAAGATGTTGATCAGGGGCAAGGAAATACATCGGAAACTGTGCAGGTCCAAAAGGAACAAGAACACGCACCGTTTATCACGAGAGAAAGCTCATCTACGATGGAAAGCGATTTTAGCTCGAACCAATTCCTAATGGAGAACTTCAACTTCAGCTTTACCTCCATACATGAGAGGACAGCAACACCAGAGACGTGAGTATATAAAACTTTTGTAGTTGAATGGAAAATTGTTGTTTCTGTGATGTTAATCGATGAAAGTATGGTTTTTTTGTTAGGGACTTCTGCAGGATCTGCCACCAGAGGAGCCTCTCGGAGCCCAACCTCTCGCTGTGCCATTGCAGAGGCACCATGGGCCTCATCCACAAAAGCTGCTTGGAGCGATGGCTGGCCGCTAGCGACTCCAACAGGTGCGAACTCTGCCTTTACAACTTCACGATCAAGAGGCAACCGAAGTCAGTATACTCCTCCGATAGTGATAACGGTATAACAATTCTTACCCAAACCGTAACACCAACCTTACTTTTCACCAACCGTTTACTTTTTAGGTTTGGCATTTTGAGAGCAGTGACAATTTGGATGCAATCAGACGAGTGCAGGTTGGATAGGCTCCATATAGTCCTCGACATCATTCGCCTCGCCGTTACTTTACCGATTATCCTTTTTATCAACCACCTCACAGCAGTGCTCTTCGAGATATTTCACTTTGATGAACCAGAAGCCTGCGATTTCTTTTCATTCATAAAAAATATTGAATCCTATTTAAATGTAATATCAATAAGATATTCTTATTTGTATATATATATATATTTATTTTATTTGCCTTGTGCAAGTATTAAATTGTTGGTCACTGGAATTGTGGGCGTTTCAGTTTCGCTTCTAGAAGAAACTAACCTTAGTGAGAGATTAATATTCTCACATCTTGACTACCTTTCTCTATGCCTAATGTAACCATCGATTTTTGAAAATGTTAATCTCTAAACTTTCGATGATTGCTGAACTTCTTATAAAACTATAGTCATCAATTACATATAATTAAACCGTCTTATTTCCTAAGTTATTTTAAAATATTTAAGAAAGTTATAAGTAAATTTAAAAAATGATCACTTAACTTACCCAAACTTTTCATTCAAATTGTCAGGAGTTGTTCTTTGATTCAACTTATTCTTAATTATTGAAATTAATTAATCTGGGAATGGACGTGTAAAAGTTATAATAAAGCTAAATCCAAGATTTCTTTAATCTTTGACTCATCAACCAGATCTTAACTTAAATTTTTCAAATCATAAATTAATCTCTATCTTTAAAAAGTTAGCTTTCTTCTCAAGATTTTTTCTCAACTATAAAATATTAGCCAAACTCAAAACTATTAATCTCCTATCATAATATTTTGATGTAAATTAATATTTAAAAACAAATTATTTTAATATGCACCAATTATTTGAACACAGACATAATTATTTTGTTCAAGATTACCTCCATGAAGGATATATTCATCGTTACCGGGCGTTTGATGACGTACTTTAGCGTTGGATTCACGTCAGCTATGGACGTCTTTGCTATAGGCTGGCTTTTCTCCAGGTTTGAAGAACACTACCTTCAGTGGCACAGGTGGTACAGGACGCAGTGCATCATCAATGTCGTACTACCAGAGAGCACCAGAGAATTGGAAAAGAAATGAACTTGACTTTATCAATTTCGTGATTTATATCAGTTGAAATAAATGACTAATTATCCGTATCTCATTGATGTGGTATTCTTCTCCCAGATCTAAACTCTATAATTCTTTTATCCTAAAACTATTGTCCCTTATTCTCACCAACATAAAATCGTTTCATTCAATATTTAAAAACAAAATATTTTAATATGTACCAATTATTTGAACACAAACATAATTAGTTTGTTCAAGATTTCCTCCATGATGTTTACATCGTTACAGGGCGTTTAATGACGTACTTTAGCATTGGATTCACGTAAGCACTGGAACTAATGTCCAAACGTTGTCCAAATGTTTATGATTTAAATTTTTTCTAATTATACATTCGCTTGCTCAGTTTTAACAAGAGAATAGCCATAAAATGTTTCATGAGTATCTGGAATGTTTCGGAGGGTTGTATAGTTTTCGGGTTATTAGAAAAACTACACATCAGCATTTTAAAAAAAAATGTATGTAAATAAATAATAATTATATACAAGAAGTATCATCTGGATTCTCATTATTGAGAAACTATAGCTGAGAGAAGACAGTTTTCGATAGAGCTGGTTGGACTAAAAAGTGCAGTGGGTAGGAATTGCTAACCACATCCCGGTAATACGAATTGTGGCAGAAGTGAGCCTTTGTGGGCTGGTGCATAATAGCGGCACTAAGGTTTCACAATATAAGGAATATAAAAGGAAAGTCTTTTTTTTAAGTAGTTGTTTTATAAAATAAAATAATTTTTAAATAATTTTATTATGTAAAAACTAAATTAAGAACTTGAAATTGCAGCGATTCATTCCGATATTATTTCATCATTTGCTGTCTCTCGTCTTGAAATACCTTTTTCGTAGAGAACTTGAGCTTTAGAAAACAAAAACACGGTGGTATTAAATTGTAAATTCTCATTTTACATATTTATTTATTTAAAGACGGTAGTATTAATTAAATCTACAGCTTTTTCACTGTTATAGGCCAGAATTTTGGAATGTTTTTTCTATCTAATGCTTGGAATGTAAGGCAGATAAAATAATTCTCCACGGGTGTTAATGGTTGTTCTGGCAACACTTTTTTATTATTCTTTTTCAGTGGGAAAGAACCTGACAATATTTCATGTGATATAGTCCAGCTATTAGTAAAAGTTCACCATAAAGGAAAGCAGAATCTGGAAGGAGACCATCATATTTTTCATCTAAAAAAACATCTGCCTAGTAAGGTCAGTATAGCTTCCTCACCGAGCTCTCTTGAGTAATATAAATTGAATATGAGTGCAAAAAAAAAAGAAAAAGAAAGAAAATATCTATATCAGACACAACTGTTATCGATTTCGATGATTTTTTTTTTTACGTTTTGTTGGGAATTTAATAAGGTTTCAAATACTCATATGGATAATGTTCCCTTTTAAATTCCCTTATAATGTTGCAAGGGTGGTCATCCCAATGTCATTTTACTCCAAAGAAAATTCTATTTATGTTACATATTTTATATAGTAGCAATAGGCCATTCTTAGCTAATTCGTAAATATCATTATTTGATAAATACTTATACTTTTTTTAAATTGAAATCGCACACTGGTAATCTTGTTTTTATCAAAATTTCATGTTTAAATGATCACCTAGTTTTTACTTTAATTTTAATTAGGAATTTCGATTATTGTAATTCTTTATTTCGATTCGTGCAAGAATTCATTTTTTTTTTTCAGCGTACTGAGACTAACAATAATGATAATTCAATTTTATCATTGAACGAATCGTTTAGCATGTAAAGCGGCATTAGTAAAAACGAAATTTCAAAAGTCACAAATTTTGTTTGTTTTGTAGTATATGTACCGCCGAAGCGTATATATACTTTTGATTATTATTTTGCTTCTATTTATTTTATATTTTTTGTACATATAGTGTGAGTTATCTTACCTTACTATAACTAAGTCCAAGAGACAGATTGTTGTAATACTCAAACAAAAATTTTGTTAAATAGATACATGGATGAATGAGCTATTCTATATCTATTATTTCCATTTTTAAACTTGAATGTGACAGAATCTCTCAATAAACAATTGAAAAAAAAGGTAGAAAATGGTCATGAACTTCTATAAAAATAATTTACACAAGTTTCATTACAATCGTATTGAGCAGGAGTCTACAACAAAGCAAGTTTTTAAGCTAGTGCGCACGGTTTTCCAATTTGGTACACAAGAACTGACAAAGCCCAACAAAACCAAAACACAGAGGTACACTCGTTAAAGCCTACAAATCCACGTTTGTAGCGGTATCAACGTTGGGGACAGAACTTCATTATATTTTCTCCATTGAAAATTATTTTGCTTGAGCAATTTTTACTTCCACATGCCTATATACGCAATATACAGAGCGTTTCAGGATTAAGTGGCCAAACTGCAACTGAGGACCTCAAAACAAAAAACAAAATTTCCTCTGAAGCTATGTATGCAAACGCTTTGTTCAGAAGATATTCGCACTTAAAGATTTTCGTTATATGAAATAAATAAAACCTATTTATTTGTTCAAATTACTTTATTAATTTAATGTTAACATTAACATTCATATTAAATATTCTTCATAATTCACAATTTTCAAGGAAAATTCTCTGGACCGATAAATCTACCTTTACTAGAAGAGGTATCTTCAATCAGAAAAATAATTGGACAGTTTCAGTGCAATGTGTGGTTGGGAATAATAGACAATATTTTAATAGGTCAGCATTTTGCCGCCTCGAATCAATGCGGACACATTTTTGGAATTTCTTAATAATGATTACTATGATTTAGTTGAACATATTCCACTACAACTGAGAAGGGACATGTGGCTTCAATTAGATTGGTTGTCCTGCACATTATGGAAGACATACACGACAATGGCTAAATGTTAATTATCCCAATCAATGGATTGGCCGTGCAGAATCAGTGGCTTGATCTGCACGCTCTCCAGACCTGACACCACTGCATTTTTTTTTTTTTTTGTTTGTTTTCCTTTTGGTTTGACATTAAACAAAAGTTCTATGCAAGTCCGGTCAATGACCTTAATTCCTTACGAAGAAGGATAATTGAATCTTGTGAAACAATAACACATATCCGGTGCGGTTCTGCCACTGCTGCTGTTGAAGAAAGATGCCGAGCCTGTCTCAATGCTCAAAGGAAATCACTTTGAACAACATTTAATATGAATTTAATGTTTACGTTTAATTATTAAAGTAGTTGGAACGAATAAATAAGTTTTATTTACTTAATATAACGTAAATAATTCATAGCAATGAAAATCATTAGGTGTGCATATCTCCTAAACAAACCGTTCGCGGACATACCTTCATAGGAATTTTTTTTCTTGTTATGAGTTCCTGAATTCATATATTCAGTTCGGCCACTTGACCCTGAAACGCCCTGTGTAGGCGTACCTTCAAAGTGGTAGAGTACTGCGTTCATGAAAATTTTCTAATCTGAGTTTTCTAATCTGAACGGAAATACATTTTTTGAGGTCCCCTGAGTCGAAATAACCATAAGTTATAGTTTATAAATAACAGTTTAATAAGTAATAGTCGTACAATCCATAATCAACGGATCATGCAATCCATAATCAACCATTGATATAATAAATAGGATTTTTGTTATTTAAATGGTATTAATGATTTGTTAGCTGTTAATTTTAATTTTTTGCTCAGTAGAAAATGCACTTCAAAAATTTTATAATAGCCCAATATCGCCAGAAAATAATTTCATTCCAAGTAGAGCGGTAAGTGAAAGTTAGGTTGCGCGAGCAACATTGCATCGGTGGCCATTATGCTTAAGGACTTAAGGAGCAATTATACAAAATAACTATGTCAAGGAAGGATAAAGGGTTGAGAAAAATAATGTGCACTCTTCTTAATTAGTTTTTACCTTCGGCTTTTTATAATGCACATTTTGAATACCCTAATAGTCCGTGGCACAGATCTCTTTTTATCGAATTATTCACATCTTCCTGAAAATTCGTAAATAGTCTGTAGGTGGCCTTCAAAAATATTGGTCCGTTTGGCGTGAACTACACTGTCTAATATTCAAAATAACGAGGTTATATTGGACAAATGGCCCAATATTTTTGTAGAACGCCTTTTTTATCGATTTTGTGATCAAATTATCCTATGATCCAAGTAGAAAGCAAATTTATATTTATGAGTTTTTTAGTACCTAATTAAATAGACAAAGTTTGCCCTCCTCCAGATTGAAAACGCCCTAATTCCGATAGTTTTCGTAAATAAAATAGTTGTGGGTTACGATGAGTTGAAACTTTTTCAGGCGAAGTTTCAGGCGGATATTAATAATTCGATAAAATAAGGTATCTGTACCACGGACTATAATATATAGATAATAAAAAAAAAAACTGAAGGGTTGACAAATTTATTTGGAATGCCATTTCCAGAGCTAGGATGGCATGAGCTCAACGATAATCTGAGACTCATACCACCGATACCAATGACTGATATAGAAGTCCAGATTGTGCATCTTAGTCGCGATGTAGTCCAGAGTTATCGGCGTGGCCACGGCTAGCGAGAGCATTTTCAATATCTTATTGCCAACTTCTGCCAGATCCTGAAGGAAGTAGACGATAAGTTGTAAGAAATAACTGCTTATAAGATAACTGTTCTCATTCAGATTTATTAGGACATTGTGCAGTTTGTAACTTAAATGTAATTTTTAAAAATAGCAATATTATATAGACCCAAAATAAAATATTATATAGACAAGTTCGATTGCGCTCACACCCTGGACACCACAGCTTCGAGCCACATCTAATCTAGCAAACCTTAGTGTCTGCTTGACCAAAAATTCAGCCAACTTGACGGATCAGCTGACTCATATTTGTTCAAAAATATTTTATAAAATTTTCTTTAACTCACTCTAGTCTTATGAAGTCGAAACATAACCACAATAGACCAGCAATGTGTCCGACTAACAATAAGTGGAGAAGTTCACTTCAGATCTCAGTGAGAAAATTTATAATATGTTTTTAATAGGTATTTACATGTATTACTTATATATCTTGTAAAGCGTCGATTTATTGAAATAACTCACTAACAAAAGGTCACAGTCAGTTGATCACATGTTGTATAGTCACTTGGATTTCAATCAAATATTTCTTGGTAATTATACATCGATAAATATTGGTCATGTTCGTTCCAGTGGACGTTAAGACAAGAAAACTATTATTCTACAAACAATATTTCCAATTGTATTCATTGAGATCAAAAATTAAAAAAAAAAAACTTAAGTCTTCCCAAAAAAGTAGGTACAAGTAAAATTTTGTTAACAAACATCAACAGCTTCTGTTTTAGCAACATTTCACGAAATGTTTTGTGCCCTTAGTGTCTATGGAGTCCTAACATTCCTGCGCATTGGTGCATCGTCTTGAAAGTAAAGCAGCTTTTTAAGGTGATTAATAAAAACTGGTATTATAGACCTTGTAGATATTTTGCCGTCTTAATAAGCCTTCTGTATCGCTGACTTTCAGGAGGTATTTCTTTCCAGTTACCTGCATGCAGCTCTGTTGCATCGTTGTTAATTCGGTCTATCCATCTGCTTTTTGGCCTTCCAACTGATCTTTTGCTTACTATTGAGGCATTCATTATCGAGGCTTCCAGACGGATCGCTCCAAGTTACATGCGCCGACCATCTTAACCTCCTTGCCTTTATATCATGAGATATCGATTGACCACTTTTGCGTAGGTCAATCAATATATTTATAGCTCTTTTTCCTCCAGGTGTTAATACTCAGATCCCAGACCACTCCGGTTCAATCATTCCTCTCAAATCTCAAGTACTTTTTTATAAGATGCTAGAACTGGCTTTAACGTAGCATTGTAAATCCTTAATTTGAGATTTCTTGAGACTTGAGACATTGAGATCCTGAAACAAACCCAAGAAATCTCAAATCAAGGATGTACAATGCTACGATTAAGCCAGTTGTAGGAGATTAAGAAGGTCGGCGCATGTAACTCGGAGCGATCCATCTGGAAGCCTCTACACGACAATGATTGCCTCAATAGTAAGTAAAAGATTAGGTGGAAGGTCAACAAGCAGATGGATAGATAAAGTCAACAACGATGCAACAGAGCTGCCTGCAGGTAATTGGAACGAAATACCTCCTAATAACCAGCGATACAGAAGGCTTATTAAGACGGCAAAAGATCTACAAGTTCTGCATTGCCAGTTTTTTTTTTAAATAACCTTGACAAACTACTATAATTTCAAGAGAATCCACCAATCTCCAAGAATGTTAGGACCCTATAGACAATACCTTTGATAGTGAGAAGAAACCTTTGTTTGAGCTTTTTATACACTGCTCTATTCCGATAGTTGATCATTCATTGAGGTTATTGTGGAATCGAGGTATTTAAATTTTTCTACTCTCGGGAACAATTTCCCTTCGATGCAGATTCTGTTATTGGGATTTTTCGGTATTTTCGGCTCACTTTTTTTTTT
This sequence comes from Nezara viridula, assembly GCA_928085145.1. Lineage (NCBI taxonomy): Eukaryota > Metazoa > Arthropoda > Insecta > Hemiptera > Pentatomidae > Nezara > Nezara viridula. The sequence continues at coordinate 78,274,611 of OV725082.1, forward strand.
TTTTTTTTTCATTTCCTTGTAGGCTGATTTGCTCTGCTTCTGTCATCAGAGACTTAACGAGGTTTTGTATTCTTGTTTGCTTCCAAGGACAGCTATATGATCTGCATGTCCGAGGATTTCATTCCGAAGTTGACCTCTCCGTTTTCACGTGATATTGTTCTTATCACTTTCTTAAGTTATGACATCGGTAAGAGTCCATCTCCCTACAATAAGCCAGTTCGAACGTAGAAGGCTTCAGAGACCTCTCCTTGTTTTAGTTCTCGATATCTAAGGTATTTTTACGCGCCTTTGTCAATATCAGCATCATCCCGGGTCATGATTTTCCAAATAAGGCGTAAACATCCTAATCTACTCCCATCGTGTTTCGAGTACTTGTTTTAGGATGAAGATATATTGAGTTTGGCGTGTTCCTACTTCTTCAGAATCCAACTAGGTGGTCACCACAACCGTAAGGAGCGCTGTTTCTCTGTAATTAAATGGAACAAAAAGGAGTTTATTTTCGGTAGTACGAATAATTAGGCGAATAAAAAAAATCAGAAAGATAGGCGAAAAGTTTTGTTTTATTGAAATTTACAATTACAGTAAATAAATGAAACAATTAAATGTGAAAAAATCGAAAATAGTGTCATGAACAGATTTGTGGAGATACTACACAACGGTAGATCTCCATTAATTGCTATAAGTCAAAAGATAAGCAAGGGTGGAAACGAGTGGGTTTACACAAGTCTAGAACAGAGGAATCAGTAATTTATAGTACATTAAGATCTTTATGAATGATTTTATTTCTGATAAAATATGGAGAATTGTGGATTGTGAGGATTGAATATGATAGGGATTCGATGATTTGGTTGGAGTCCCAAAGCTCAACTCTCAGCTCAGTATATCTATACAGGCCTTATTACAGTAATTTAAATTAGCCTTTTTTATTTTAGTTAACTAAAAGTTAGTTGGAAGTGTTGGAGCAGAGGGAAACATCGAGCAGTTTCTTGATTGCGAATTCCAAGTAAGAAGTTGGTCCCAGGGGAGTCTTATGTGGCTTATTTGTTCAACAGGGGTATTGTTGAATATGAACAGTGGAATATTGTTGAAGGAAACTGCAGGACAAGACGTCATAGGTTTACAATGGAGGGGACAGGTGAACATAAAATCATAATTATCTGTATTTGTTAACAAACCTGGTACATATCTGTACCACCTTCATTCAGTTTTTGCAAAACCAATAGAAAATAATATAAGCAACTATTCATAAGAATACTATGAATTATATTTATAAATATAGGTAATTAATGATAAATAGTAAATATTACTACTGAGTCATGATTACGTTCCAATTCAGTTCTGGCTCGATAAAAGGATCAACAAAGTCCTGTAAGGACATGTCTAACCGCTGGATGCTGCCCAAGAGTTCCAGCGTCTGGTAGTTGATGACGAAGAGCACCGCCAGTGCTGCCGATAGCTTCAGTATGTCCAGGGCCATTTCTATTCTATCATCCCTCGACCTCTTTAGCGTAAACCAAACCACGATCGCTCTAAAGACTCCGTACCTAATATGATAATAGCTATCAGTGATATCAGTAAAAACAAATTGAATTCACTTAACAGAGTTAGCAAATTTACTCTGTTAATGAACTTATAATATAATTATTAAATTCCCTAGCCTACTTGAGTTTCTTTCTGAGATTGAACCTGTAGCCGCAGAGCTCGCACTTGTTCTGGCGACTCGAAGCCAGCCAGAGCTCCAAGCAACTCTTGTGTACTAGCTCCAGGGTGCCTTTACAGCCGCAGAGGGAGAGGTTCGGCTCTAATAAGTTCCTCTGGTAGCAGATTCTGCAACCGCTGCTGCAAAGAAAGTAGTACTAACTTTATTACATTGATCCAAATATCTATTAGCAACTACTGAAATAACTAACGGTAGTGAAAAAATGTCCTACTGTAACATTCAAACTTATTTTTGTTGTTTTAAATAAAAGATACAAGTCAAGCTTATCAGAAGTGCTAAATGTAAATGCAGGGATGTCCAACTTATTTCTTACGGATGCCAAAGGGTTTCCCATATTGGAATGTGTCGCAACTATTCTTCAATCTTATTCTTAAATACGAAATGAGCTACGCATTCTCTTTCCACTTTCCATCCATACACAAAGGCCTCATAGTACATTTACTATAGTACAGATAGTTATTTGCTGAGACGAGGACATCTTCGTCGATAATGTAGAGGCCAATGTAGAGACTCTTGGCGGTGGCCCTCAGTGCAGTTAGTGATATGTTCGGCAGCTTTCGGAACGCCACAACATGTCGATTTCGTTTATAAGATTGCGCAACTTAGATCCAATGCCCAGTGAGCATTTGAGAGACCCAATCTTGAAATAATCGTGACTGGACAGTAACAGCATACTACCTTGGAGCAGCCCCTTAGAGGCCGTGACCCACCGACCTGTTCCATTCCTGAACAGTGGCTTTTCTCAATATTTCCTTCAATGTTAAGGTTGTTCCTCAAGCCTTCTCTCTTGATCGGATCTTCTTGCAGAAGAAGATCGAGAGAAATCTCGAGCGATATTGTCCAACATGCTCTGTTGACGCGCAACTGTATCGTCCTCTGGATGGACGCCAACTTGTTCTTCGTTTGGTTAGTGAGCCACCGATTGCGTGGGAGTTGTATAAGTGCAAACCAACACTACTCCTGCTTTTCTTCCTTCAGCTAATTTGAATTTCAAAAGTTTAGACATAGGCTTTTTTGTTCCAAGACTCATATAATAAAATGTATTTAATTTTCTGAACTCTATCAAACATGTCGAATTTAAAATATACCTTCATCACTAAAAAAAAAATTATTAAAAAAAAACTTTTTAATATCAAAATATATAATAAATAATGTGAGCTAATTAATTATTTAAAATGAACCATATTTGAGGTACTTTAGAGGAAGACGTATATGAACGTTGGCCATTTAGACCCTGTAAAGTGACATCAATGGGGATAAGACCTAATTGATATTAGGTTAAAGAACCACTTAATTATACAATGATACACCAAGTTTAATCAAAATCGTTAGAGCCGTTTTTTAGAAAATTGTAAAAATCTGTTTCAGCGTTGATATAAAGTGGCATTTCCGGTTAGACGATTTTAACAAAAAAGTTGCTTTCACATCTAAGGCTATCTTAAATACGTAATATCAGTTTTGTAAGACTTTTCGTTTTTGAGCTCTTCTGCTGAAAAACATACACACACCCACACACACAGACCATTTTGCGTTGCGGGACTTGGTTATTTAGACTCAGGAGACCTCAAAACATGTATTTCCGTTGAAAACTCAGATTCGAAAATTTTCTTATAATTACCTATATATACTTACCCTTACTATATATTTCATATATATGCAAGCGAAAGTAAAAAATTAAAATCTACTTACTCCCACCTTATATGAATTATGGGTTGGACACCCCAAGTTTAATGCAACAATACATACTCTATAGGAGTCATTTGCCTTCCTTGTATTTTACTTTTGATTAAAGACTGTTGGTCATTAGGCGTATTTCTACTTTCAGTATCAGCAGCTTCTGGAGCATCTATAAAAAAAAAACATTATGCAAGAAAAGATAGTGTCTTAGAAAGTGGAGGTAATTGAACATAATTCTAATTTAAGAAGTAGTTGGTCGGTTGTGCGGTCAATATCGGATGTGCACTCCCCAGTTATTCTGTTTTTCTAATGTTATAGAATTACAATGCACACGATACAGATTAATAATTGAATATATTCAAACTTGAATTTAAAAATAAAAAATCAGATGAATTACAGATCTTACAGTATCCTAGGATACTGCAACTGAATGCTCTGAGCAGGTTTTTTATCTTTCTCCTCCCCTCCTCATCTTGGCTAATGCATACTATTGAGATAAAGGATTGGCGGACCCAGAATGAATCTGACAAGTCTCAAAGTTCTAAACGATGTCTAACATCATGCTTATTAATAAATTCCACGGTCAAATACAATATTCACTGAAACGTGAACACTTACGAATCGATTCTGAATCAGTTTGGGGTTCCATCGTGCTAGTTACTGAATTAAAGTGTTCCACGATAAACGAAAGTAATCACTGTTTTGTTGGATTTTGTTGGAGTTCTTAGTTTCACAAAATATCATTTTGTTTATAAATTTAAAGGTTAGTTCAGCTGTACTTTTATTTTTTCAAGAGGCTATCCTGCAGCGAGTGAAGGGTTCCGCCTCAACGAAAAAGATTCGTCAAATTAGAAAATCATTTATTCTCCGGAACTAATACACTTCCGCCTTCTAATTCGAAATATTATCCAATTATATAGTTGTTCTCATCAAGCTTTGGATCATTTGGAATCGAGGTGAAATGTTTCTTCATCGTGACCAACCAGTATTACTCCTTCTAACCTTAAACCAAAATTTATAATTCTAACCTGCTTGTTAAAAAAAAAAAATGTTTACATGATCAGTGTTGTATGTTACCTGTAACTTTGATTATACATTAGTCATATTTAATATCCAATTACATATCTTTTCAACGTGTGACGTAGGGAACAGTGAAAACCTTTAACGTAAGTAAAGAAATTAGATTATAAATAAACATGATATTTCATTATTTTTAGTGAACCTGACTAGTTGGTATGAAGATTTACCGGAAAAAGAGGCCCGTTTGAAAATTAAAAACTAATACATTTTATTTTGAACAGATTATGTGAAATAAAATTATTTGTAAGCGTAAGTAATAGGTAAGGTGGAGAGTGATTCCATCAATCCATTTAAACCACGGAACACCAGTCTCTGAGCATTATATACTATATGAGTATATATACTAAGAATTTTAAAGTACATAGAAATCTTTAATCTATATTCGGTTGTAACAAATATTGTGTTTAAATTACATATCAAAAGCTTTATTACATATCACATATTTTGAACATTGGTGAATACTGCACTTCAAAGTAAAGTCCATTGTTCTCAACTAGTTTTATCCATCATTCTGTCAGTAATTGGACTTGATGAGCACACACTCGGTGTTTTGAGAGAAAAGAACTCTTCACATCCAATAGTTTCATCTTCGTAAGACCCGACCTTTCACAAAATGAGTCATTGATCTAAACCAGGGGTCTCCAAACTCCGGATTGCAAGCACGTTCAGTCCGGCATGCGAATTTTTCTTTGATCAAATAGTAAAATTTCAAAAACTACTTACAAACATGAAATTTAACTAATTACTCACACACGTTGTTACTACAATATATATTGCATAGGTTTTTTTCTCTTAGAAATCTCAATTATCTCCCGCAGCTGAAGTGTCATTTATAGAACAAGACTATTTTTTCATCACATGCCATGGCCCGCGAGATTTGTGGGGAGGTCTCAATGCGGCCCGCGGGACAAAACGTTTGGAGACTCCTGATCAAGACAAACCATAATCTGATGGTAATTCATCAGGGCTATACGTAGAATGAGGCAAAATGTTTACTGCTTGCAATTCCGATAATTTTTCCTTAATCAAACGAGAACGATATGCAGGGGCGAAATGGCTTGGTTACCAGAGTGGGGGATGCTTTACACTCAAATCTGCATAAATATTATCTAACTATTCATGTATGTTTTCTTCACTTGTGAATTTTTTTTCCAGAACCTGTCACCTAAAATGCGCAAGACTCTGTATTTGAGTCTTGGCTGGAGTTGTTTTGGTATAACCTTTTATGCTCAAAGTGATACGTGAAACCAGCCACATCTTGATTGACAGTTTTGAAGGAAAATTTTACAAATATCAACTCACAGCTGGGCTTAGGTCTCTGTCGTAATAAATGTGGGTCGGACTTTGGTCTTAAACTCAAATGGGCATTAGAAGCCCATAGTACGTCCAATAAATCAGGAGTGGTTGAATGTGGGTTCTGGTTCACACATTCAAGAAGAACGTAATCATCAACAACCGATACGGGACTTGATCTTGGTTCACCTGCTTGTTTCATATTCCCATTGCTGAAACGCCTGACAAAACAAAATATATGATTATAAGTCGAAAATACCATCCCAATAGGATCTGAGTAGAAGGAAAATCATTCCCGTGAGTAGAAAAATTCAAATACCTCAGCTCCACAATAACCTCAATGAATGACCAACGGTCTGCAATAGACCAGCGTGTAACTAGCGCAAACAGATATTTTTTCTTTCTTTCGAAGGTAATGGAATCCCGAAAAATCTCAATTATCTCAAATTATGATTGTGCAATGCTATGATAAAACAATTTCTAATTCTATTGGCTGTGTGACCTGGTCCTTAACTAGCAACCTAGAAAAAATTATTGAAAAATCCTCCGTACGATAACGAGAGCGATCTGGGATCAGAGTACTAACACACGGAGAAGAAACAGAAACTGGTCAATCAATATCCCATGATATAAAGGCACGAGGAGGTTACGATGGGTATGACATGTAGCTCGTAGCAATCCATGTGGAAGCCTCGAGGTAACAATGAATGCCTCGATAGAAGGCAAAAGACAACGGAAATGCCAAAAAGCAGATGGATAAATAGAATCAACAAACATGCAATAAAGCTGCATGCAGATAAATTGAAAGAAATAGCCCAAGACAGGTAGAGATGAAGTAGGCTAGTTAAGGTGGAAAAACGATCCACATGGTCTGTAATGCCAACATAAAAAACATTTTCTATCCTGCTAACACGCAAATAAAATTCTATTTAAAGATATGTACAGATCAGAAGTATTCTCGACTGTCACCATTTTTTTTTTTTTTAATTGGCTAGTAACTAATTTCAAAACTTTATTACAAGATGTGGCTGGTTTCACGTATCACTTTGAGCACAAAAGGTTATGCCAAAAAAACTCAAGTGTATTCCATTTTTTTTTTTTTTTTTTGTATTTAATATATAAACACCATATGGACTAATATAACAAAAAAGGTATCAGAGCATTATTAGACATCCTCTTTTCTCTTTTCTCTTTCTACTTGGGGTGTGCTTAGACCAAGGACTTCAGCCCACTGTCATGTTTAACCATTCTTGCCTAATACACATGACGTGACTGGCTGACGTTATTGGCCTCACAATATGATTAGTCTATGTTATTGATAAAATGAATGGAAACTTAAATAATGTTGGTGTTTATTGATTTAGAATGAGATTTGGTGCACGGAGATGGAGGACGATCGCTGGAGCGAGGGCTGGACAATCACCTGGTCCGGGTAGCCGATGAGGGTCACCTTGCAGTTGCGGCGGTACCAGGTGTACCACTTGGTCACGTGGGCCTGGAGCCGCATCGCCACCCACGAGATGTAGGCCATGTCCATCGTGATCACCATCGAGATGATCCCCATCTGGCCCAGTCGGGATATCATCGTCCCCACCACTTCCAGGGTCGTGTGCGACTAGGCATAATAATACAATATCAAATACAGAGTTTCCTGTGAACAACCTTAAAAATCAATATTATATTTATCAGGTAAAAATAAACTATCGATTAAGCATGGATTCTGATTACATTCTTGTATAACCAAATTAAAAAATAGCATCTACATTCATCATTAGTATAATCCAATGAGAACTCTCACATACAATTTACTTAATAAGTGATTAGCTTTTCCTAGTGGAAAATATCCCTCCAATAATTAGACAATAGTGCACATTCTATCTCTTCAGAGATCTAAACAGATTTTACGCCTTTACTATACAACAACTAACCAACATTCTATCTCTCAACGTATTTGTTTTTTGCAGAACAGCATTGGTTTATAATTATTTTCCTTACTAATAATATAGACGTTTATTACAGATAGTACAGAAGTAATACATCGATTTTTTTTTTTTTTATTTATGGGAAATATGAAAGCGTTTTTCTCTATATTATCCGTGCCGGGATTATAGAGCCAGAGGTGCCCACAAGGGAGTTTCTCAAAATTGTCGAGAGGGGCACGATTTTGACGGGGTTCTGAATTTTTGAGGGGAGCACATTTCGACGGGGTTATGAATTTTCGGATTGAAAAGTTTCAAACCAGCGGACAAGAGAAAAGCATAGTACAGACCACTGAAAGTGTAATTGTATAAGACCTATGATTTTTAAAATTTTACCTTAGCCTGCACTGTTTTAAGAAGAGAAAGGAAATAAAATATCTTAGGAGAAGGGGTGGAGGGGGATAATGCGCCATCGACCTTGGGGGGGGGGGGGCATGTGCACACCTGTATACAGCTATTATCTCCCTTTAGATTACCTTATTACCAATTCAACTGATTTTTAGTTAATAAATAAACAATAATAAATAACAATATTTTTGTGGGCGGGGTGGCCGAATGGGCTAAAGCGTGTGCACTGCACCGCCGTTGCCCGGCAACCTGACATATGAATCACTGACATATAAAAGTAGTCACGAGTTCGCATCCCGGTGCCGGGGAGTCTTTTAAATCGCCGCTCACACCCGCTGGCCCGGGAAAATCCCGTATAGCCTTAGCGGCGAGGAAGGGAAGGACCCAAAAAAAAAAAAATAAATAAAATAACAACGTTTTAATTTTCAAAAGCAAAATAAAACCTGATAATTATTCCATGTCAACTATAATTCCAAGAAGCTTTCGGCAAGAACAACGGTTTATCTCGAAAACGGAACTTTAAAAAGCATGGTCTGGTATTTCTTTTGGGACTATACCGGCTCTTGATGATAGCGAAAACAAAGTTTATCCCGTCTCGTTTTGTTGAATTTGAAACCATCTGAGTTTTAAAACCTTCCATTTTTTTTAAAATATATTTTATTAAACTTGTTGAAGGAATTTAAGGATAGAAGTTGGGTTCGTCACTTTTCCATGAAATTCCCTTTCGTTCTGTACCTCATTCGACAAAATCCATCGCTCCTGTGAGTCGGAAAAGGAATATATGTATCACTGTATTATATATAGCGTAGATAGGTGACGTGTAAATAATCGAGGCAATGATGGCTGGAGATGCTACCCAAAGTATTACACATTATAAAAAAAAATTGGATACTATTTAATCTTATCCGACTGTTTTAGATAAGGAATCAATTATAAGGAACAAAATAATTACAAATCACAAACTGTCTTCTTGAGAATTGAATAAAAGGGGATTTCTTGAGAACTAAAAACGTAACATGTACACAAGGCATGTAAGCACAAATATTAGAGGCAGTGAGAGGTTTGAACTACTAGTTAAACAAACGTTACATTCATACATGTGCATGTTGGCGCAAACACTGATCTTCCAGCCTTCCTGAGGAATACAAAAAAGATAAGATCTTAGCTGATTGGTTCTAAAAAAAATATTTGAAACCATCATTACAGTAAAGAATCTCAACCTAATGAGGGTAACAACTTTTTTTTTCTCTTTATTTTAGTTTTAGAGCACACACAGATTGAAGTAATTTAAGCCTAAACAAAAGTGCCACATGATTTCCACAAATATAGTCTCTAACATATAAAGATTGTTCAAGTCGGGCGAAAAATCTCCGTACTTATCATATTAAAAAAAAAAGTAATATCTCTCATACCTTGTTCGAAAAATCTGGCTCGATACCCCTTCGAGGAAGCACGCGTATTTCAGTTTGTTCCATCTTCTCCATGGACTCCAGGATGAAGAGGGAGTCTGCCAACTGGAGCGCCAGGATGGTGGAGAGGCCGATGATGGGACTGATGATGAGCAGGGCCAAAATGTCTATGAGGAGGTTCCGCCGCTCTCTGGAGGTCGAGTTGCTGGTCAGCCAGGCGAAGATCGACGACATCAGCCCGTACCTGCAGGAAGATGGATCCTTAAAAACCTAAAAGCCTTCAAGTGGTAAAAGTGCTTAAACTACGAAGTTCTTTTTGTGCATATTTAAGCAGTAGGGAATTTATTTGAATAATGAATTTTCCAGAAGCGCTGAACGTTAACATTCTGGAACCAAGTAAAAATAACAAAACGTGTTAACTCCAAAAAGCAACTTGGCGTAAATTTTATTTCTGGAAAGGAGCATGTGGCTTCTTCAACATATTATGATTAGCTCCGCCAATAACTAGCTCATTTATAATGTGTCAACTACATTAATTGAAAGTAGTTAGTAAATTTAGTTTATCTTATCTAATCAAATTAAGTATCGGGTATATAGGCTTTACTTTACAGGAGGATTGAGTGTGCCCCAGAAGGATCTCAAGACCTTAAGCTCCATATATAATACAGTGTAAAATAAAAATTAATACATTTTTTTTTTACTACAACTGTAAATTTTATGGAGTCCCAAGTAGATTACTCCTTAAAATCGAAAATTTAGCTTTAAGATATCACTCAACATATTTCGTTTACCATTGAATGTCATAGTCTAATATTAAACTAACTATTGTAATCTAATTAATAGTAATATATTTCCACCAATATATCAGATTCACCGAACGACTTATGCATACCAGTATTCAGACTACTCACTTCGGCACCCTTTTAGTTCTGTACTTGTACCCGCACAGCTCGCAGTGGCTGGAATCGCTTTCCGCAAGCCACCTTTCCAGGCAGGTCTTGTGGACTCTGGACAAGGAACCTCTACAGCAACATGGTGAAATGAACTGTTCGCTGCTTCCACCCTCGTGGCAGATCCGGCAGAACAGCGAGCCGTTCCTGAAAATGACTCTTCGCTGAATTCATTCAAAGGATGATGTTACAGGTTGTAGCTAGGGAAAGCAATGTGAGGTAGCTGTTCTTTCCCCCATCCAACATACAAAAATATTAAAAATAAACTCGCGAAAAATATACACATATTTCTGAAAAAGTTATTGATAGTAACAGATTGATTGTTAGAATTCCGATATTTTGAATGAAAGTAATTTCCAAAAAAAAAAAACACCTCTAATTAAGGAAATTATATTGTTATAAACTTTATCGAAATTTCTTTTTATATGGCCACTCCCTAGGGTTATCTCCTAAATCAATAGGAAGATTACCTATTTTATTCGATATTTTTCAAATATTGACAAATAAAACTGTTGTTTTTAATGTTGAATACAAAAGAATATTGAGTCAAGAATCTCTTGCAACTTGACCGAATTAACACGGATGGACTCGTATGTGAAAGATGTAGTTTCTTTTTTTGCATTTTAAAATCTTAATCGAAAAATACATATTATAAAACCTCTCACTGTTTTAAACTTTTTTCACTAGAATCGGATTTTTTTCCTAATTTGAATGCTACCAAAAAAAATATAAATGTATATATTTTGATTAGCATAAAAATACATCCCATAGAAAAAGAAAAAATAATTCTTTGATGGTTCTTTTGATTTTCCACTTAAATTTCGGATGTTCCAGTCTCTCAAATGCTCTATGAGCTTATTAGTTTTATGAAACAGGCATAAAATTTTTAAAAAATAATAAGACAATATCTTAATTTAATAATTTATAAATTTAAAATTTTGTAAATTAGCTATTATTCATTTTTAATGTTAACATTTCTCAATACATATAATAAAATCAATTGGGTTTTAACGGCTTGATATCAAACTAATTTTTAACATTAGAAAACTAATGTTCGCTAATTTTTAGCAAAAGGAAGTAATAAGAATGTATATACAGCTTCATCTATAACACTACATGTTTCTTAACATATGTACCTAATCCTGTCATAAATATTGTTACAAGGAAATGTATACAGGTTTCAACAGAAATATTAATTTTTTCAAAACTTTATAAGAAAATAAAATGTATATCCATAGAGAGTAAAACAAAAAATAAATTATTCTAAATGTCTCCCTTTTGACTTGACACAGGCATTTCATCTCCGTAGCCAGTCATCGATAGCAGCACGCAGCACTTCTTGAGGAAAGCGCTCAACTGCTCGGACCAGATATATTTTTATGCTTTCCAAGTTAGGGTGTGCTCTGTGGCATGCCATCCTCTCCAGTTCGGACCAAAGCTGCTAATCTAGTGGGTTGAGATCAGGGCTTTCTTAGGACCAAACCGAGGCAGAGATAAACTCTAAAACGTTCTATTGCAGCCACTGCTGAGTTGACCTGGCTTTGTGAGCTGGAGCGGAATCCTGCTGAAAAATCCAATGACTTCCAGCAAACAGAGTATCATTCATAGACATGACAACATGTTCCAAAATATCGTCCTGATAGTTTTTAGCGGCTGTTTTAACTCCTTTTTTCACAAAAGTGGTGCCATCAAAGCAAACTCGCCATCAAAGCAAACTCGCCACCAAACCATCAATGAGAAAGGGTGGTCTCTTTCCACTCTTCCAATGAATTTCTGGAGTTCTTTAGAGCAGCGTACGTACAGACGATCATTTTGACGATTAAATTTTTCTTGAATTATAAAAATTTTCTCATCGCTAAACAAAATCTTTCGATAAAGACAATTGGTGTAACGGCCAAGGATCAATTTGCATCTATCCACTCTATTTTTTTTTTAGGGAATGGTTAGCCTTTGTCTCTTCATCCTGTCGAAAAGCACCCATCCTAAGGTAACTTTTTATTATGCGGGACATTGATCTGACAGAGATTCCTATTTCCCGAGACACGATTTGTTGTTTTCGAATGGGAACTCTTCTGATTCGAGCAGGCAACTGCTCTCACTGCAATTGCCGTTCTCACAGTGCGGGGACGGGGGTCGAGGTCTGTCACATACAAATAAGGTCTCATCTATATCTACTTATAGTGCAGTGCACGAACATGCGGCTGATACCCAAAGGTTTCAAAGTGTTGAAAATCTCTGACCTACATTTTCCAACTTTGTGTAAGGTGATCACAACTATTCGGTTTTCTTTATCACACCGCCTCATGTTAACTGAGCGAAAAAAAAATACAAACTAATTGGGATTATTATCCTGACATGTAAAAAAAATAACCTGATAGAGGTAAGGATTATCTAAATAATAACCAAGAATGTAAATAAAGTTTACTTGTGTAACAGTATTTATGGCAGAACTAGGTATCTGTAATCTATCTGGGATCAAAGTGCTAATGCATTGGGGAGAAAGACCAATAATGATATTGATTGACCAATACAGAAACTGATCAATCGATACCTCATGTTATGAAGGTAAGGAGGTGAAGATAGAAGCAATCCATCTGGAAGTCTCTAAACAAAAATTAATGTATCAAAAGAAGGCAAAAGACATGGAAGGACAACAACCAGATGAATAGATTTAATCAACAAAGATGCAATAAAGTTGCATGTTTGTTGTAATTAACTATAGTGATGGTTCTGTCGGAATTGTTTGTACAATTGAAGGGGAGGAAGGTCATGGTTCTGGATGTTTATAAATTTTCAGATTGAAGTTCGTAGTCTCTCAGCACGTTATTCTGGTGTATCTGGAATAATCATTGATGAGGATGAAATGAAATGAAAATATTTTTGTTATTATCCTGGGACTGTTGTCCTTTAGGACAAATCACAGTTACAGAATAAATGCCTGTGTGGCTATTCATAAAATTAATTATTTACAATTCTTATTAAAATTAAAATATTGGAAGAAGAATAAAACTAAAAACACTAAAAAAAATACAAATGTATGTAATAAAAACATGGAAAAGTAAAATAACATAAGTAAACAAAATCTTTTCTGGAGGAAAGTTCTCTTACCTACATTTCATAATCAATCGGGTTAAAAGGAGTAAGTGGTTAAAAAGGAGAGATTTAAATGAGGAAACTGATTGTACATGTCGGATATCGGGAGGGATAGTATTCCAGAAGGAGACGGCTTGAATAATAAAGGATTTTTTAAACGTTGCAGTTCGGTGGGGATGGTACTGAGACGGGATTGAATGGAATATTTGAATTGTAGGCTATGAAAAATATAGGAAGGCCGCTGAGTTCTGATGACTTGGTATAGAAAGAAAGCAAGGAAGTACAGACGGCGGTTGGATGGATAGAGCCACTTCAACTTGGTGTAATACTGGGTTATATGCGTATCTCTTGAGATTCCGAAAACAAAACGTATTGCGCAGTTCATTAAGCGTTTAAGTTTGACCTCGAATTCTTCCGAGTGTCCGCCGTACACCAGACAGCCATAGTCGAAGTGGAAGAACACAAGGGAGGAAACCAGGAGTTGACGGGATTTATATGGAAGGAGATAGCGGAGACGGTTAAACTGCTTCAGGGTAGAGATAGTACGACGGGAAACTTGGGAGATGTGTGGTTTCCAGGAGAGCGTTTGACCGAATGTAACACCAAGGTTTTTTACGGAAGTATGGAATGAGATAGGTGAGTTGTTCAGGAAAAGATTGGGGAGTATCTGTATGGATTTGAGGAGTGAGGGAGACCCGATCAGGATCGCTTTCGTCTTATTGGCGTTTAGAATAATTCTATTGTGCATTGCCCAGGCACATATTGCGTTTATATCTTCCTGTAATTTTTGGATGGCGTCAGAGGATTCGGTTGAATTAAAGGAGAGGTAAATCTGGACGTCGTCGGCGTACAGATGGTATTGACAGTATAGGATAGAGGATGAAAGGTCATTGATGGGACTGGGATGTTGTATGAAATCTGGATAAGATCACGGGAAGACAGAAATGGAACCGGGTGCTAAGATGCTTACAAGAGTATATCCAGGGACTCCAAGATAAACAAATGAAGCCAGGACTCTGAGAACTGGGTATGATTGATAAGATTGTAGGGTGCTATATAAAGGCTTACTGATTGGAGGAGGCCAGTCAGGTAGGAATGGTCAGAAGATGGTATCATTAAATTGGTATTGAAATCTCAGGTGAGGATAATATTGGAGTAGGAAGGGATCAAGTTGTAAAGGGAAGTCTCAAATGATTCATCAAACGGAATTCTGGGTGGACGATAAATGACTGCAAAGAGAAGGGGGGATGATAGGGTGAGGATTTCAGTAAAAAGATGTTACAGATGCGGAGAATCGATATGGGAAGAGCAATGAAGGATTTTGAATTAAGGCAGTCATGAACAAAGGGACCTACACACCACCGGTACGATCCACTCTGTCATGACGAAGGAGGGTATAATTGGGCAAAGCGATTTGGGAAGACGGAATAGAGGGCTTTAACCAGGTTTCAGAAACTGCGATTAGATGGTAGAAGTTGTGGAGGAAAAAATCATAAAATTCATCAAGAGTGACAGGTTAAAAGGATATTAGTCATGGAAGAAGGAGGGGTGGCTTGGTTAACAGATTGGAAGTGCTAGGGGTAGGAATATTTTTATAGTGGTTGGAGCTAGTATGAGCCCAGAGTACATAATTGTTGATGACACCTCTATTAAGAAGAAACATGAATGTGATAATAAATGATGCTAAACATAAACAAAAAATGAAGAATAATAATTTCCCAGGTATTATTAATGGAAAAGTTGGAGATATACAATTCAGTAAACGAAAGATGCACCTCTATATCGGAAAAAAAAACATTTAAGTATATTAAAATGTCTAAAAAAATCAAGCTTAGACTGATCTTATAAACAATAATAAAATAATTATCAAAATAAATTAGATCTAAAACATTTAAATTGTAATCTTGAAAAAAATAAAAATCGAAATGGGCAAAAACAGAAATGAAAAATAAAGTGTGCAGAGCAATTAAACATGTGAGTAAAAATCATGCGAATATGTCCAAGTCCGATGGTGAGTTAATCACGACAACCTGCTGGCCGTCATCACGTCGACATTTCCCCTTGCCCACATTGAACCAGACGTATCTGATCTTCTCCGCAGAACTCTTCTAGGGCTAACCAATATAGATGTCGGTTGGTTCGAGATATTGCCTCGCTTACATATATATTATTTGTGAGAGTCATTTTCCTGCCATCCCATGTGTCGAGTTGAGAAGTCCCGTATAACCTTCCGCCTTTGGACCAACTCGTCTCTGGATGATGTAAAAGTTACGTATTCTTTATAACTTTGTAGTTGACATAAAAAATTTAGTTCCTTGCTAGTAAGGATATTTTAATATCTTACGTTAAGTATATATAATCCAAATTCCATTCTAGTGGAGTAACAAAAAAAGTGATATAAATAATTACCCGATCACGGACGATGGTTTGGAAGTAATCGAACAAGATCGATAGAGTGATGGAGAGGATTTTGAGGACAGGATGGCCTTTGATTTCACGTCATCCTTGTAGAAAGCCTTGTGGTGGTCGTGCGAAGCTGACGTCACCAGCGCTATCTGCATATGGTTGCTAGCCGTGAATTCCAATTCCAGGCGAAGTTTGCTGGGGTCTCTGAAAAAAATATTATTATATCTAATAATATAAATAAATAAGTAAATATTTACAGGAATTAAGCGATGGGGTCTCAGAAATTTAAATTATTGTTTAAACCAGTGGTTGAGTGAAACAGGTAAGTCATAATTAAAAATTAAAAAATTAACTATTACCAATATAAGTGAATGTATAAATGTTTGAAATCTTACTGTCTGTTTTGATACATGTCATTTGAAAACAGTTATATACATAACTTTTATTTTCAAACCTCATTAATAAAAGTCTTTATATATCAGTTTTTATAAACCATTTACTTGAATAGGTTTTAATGAAAAAGTAATAAGCTTCTACTTTTTTATCAATAGAAAATATAATTATCAGTATATGTACATAGCTATATAAAACATTATAATAATTAACATATCAAATATTTACCAGGTTCACTCACTACAAGATATGGAACAAGAAAGTATGTATTACGTTAATTCAAAATCATTTAATCTTTTACTTTTCTTATAAAACAATTCTGATTAAGAAATTAAACATATAATGTTCTACAAAGTTAACATTGTGTATATATATATATATATATATATATATATATATATATTATTTTTATATATATATATACGTATTATTTGCTTTCAATTTGGTTCGTAAGATAATTTGATTATAAAATAGAAAATAAAGGTGACCTACAAAAATATTGGGCTGTTTGGCTTATATAACCTCTTTATGTTGGCAATTTCGGGGTGTAGGTTAGCCCAACGGCTCAATATTTTTTAAGGCCACCTGTTTTACCGACTTCGTGTTCAAGTTCAAGTGGAAAGCGAATGGATATTTATGAGTTTTTAGGATCTAATTAAATAGCCAAAGTGTGCAGATCTTCTGATTGAAAACGATCCATTTCCGAGAATTTTCGTAAATTAAATGTTTGTAGGTTACGATGAGATGAAGCTATTTACGAAGTTTCAGGCGGATGTTAATAATTCGATAATGGGGTACCACGCACTGGTATTGAAACGTTAGACTGATTGGATGAAGATACAAACTAAACTATTAAAGTTATTAAATTTATTTCCACTCCTAAAGAATAATTAAGGCATTTTTAATTATATATATATTTTTAACTTTTGTTAACAGTGAAACATGTTTATGTATTTTCAAACATTGTTCCATCACATTGATGCCATTATCAAGCAAAAAACATAACATCAGATGTTTAGGCGTTGAAAAGAGGAAACCGTGGAGAAATTTCTTCAAAGTGTAGTAGTAGCCAGGGAATTAAAGCCAGCAGTTTTTAGTCCTTAATTAAATAGACAAACTTTGCCGACCTTCAGATCGAAAACGCCCCAATTCCATGAATTTTGGAATATTTTTAGGCTTCAACTAGATGAAGCTATACGAAGTTGCAGCCGGAGGTTGATATTTTGGTAAAAAGGGGTCTATACCACGGACTAGGATGCCAAGCCACAGTTAAGCATTCTTATAGGTATAACACACAAATAATAAAAATCTGTACCATTACAACCCACGAAGGATCGTGGGTTCAGTACTATTTATGGAAAGCACTGTTTCTAGGTAACGGTTGTGCAAGGAGATAATTTGACCGAGATCACGCTCAACCACCAGGTTGACCCCTTAATCAATTATTTCATTAAGGACACCCACTTTATAGAGGCTGGGTGTGCCACAGGAGGGTCTCCTGACACAGGGTAGCCCCACGGCCAATGAAACAGATAAATCAATTTTCTGCCATGAGCCGGGGTTCGAACCTGGGACCTTTAGCATTGGAAGCTCAGTACCACTGAGCTACACCTACTTTTAAATAATGATTAATTTACTGATAATAAATAATAAAAAAAAAACTGCTTGACTTTACTTTATTCACAATTTAATAAAAAGTATTTATTTATTATGTTTTTCTATATTATATCTTATTTAATAGTAGCCTCCGTCAAAACTGCAATTTTTATATCTACTCCACACCTTAAAAGTTCTTATATAAACAATAAATTATATGGATTAATGACGCAAACTAAGTTGATAAACATGATTATATACCTCACACGGTTGTCATCACTTAACTGCAGCTCAGATTTTTCTCTGGAGGCATTGATGGAGATTATGGACGAAGACACATCGGCTGAAAAAATGAAATACAACACACAAAAAAATCATATCTTCGTACCAACTTTAAAGTATCCAATGTGAATTAACGCGTTTTTCATAACCGCTTCATCGAATATGTGATTCTCTCAAATCACATTCTAGACACAATCAGCAATCGCTCATAACATCTCTTTACAAATAAACAACATAGTATAAAAAATGCGTTTTTCCACATTTGATACTTCACAGTTGACATGATATTACAAAATAAACGAAATAACCTATTTTAGTTTTAGTTCAATATTCTTTTTCTTGTAATCCAATGCAATAACTTTTATAATCTATGAAGGAAATCACCCGTTTTTATATATAGGCGGAGAGCTAGAGGTGGTGTTTAATTCGACAGAGTGAATTCTTAACATCAGCCCACAAAAATAAACGATAAAGGATTTTATCGCTGCCCCTATTGAAATAGTTAATGTAGAGCAGGTTGTTGGGAATGACGATACTAACTTCATCACCAGTTATTTTTCAGATAATTACTTACATTTTTTGTGTTATATGGGTATTATTTTAAAATTTAAGTATTGCACAAATCATCTAAAAGATGGAGCAGTAATGGAATAAAATAAAAGGTATTGTCTTATCGCCTCATACACTCATTTAAATCGTAAATAATATTTGTGTCATTTTTACTGGTTTTGCATTAAGATAGCTTTAGAACATATTATTCATAATCTTACATTTACTTCTAAAAAAAAGCCTTTCTCTAATCCATGATGGAAGCCAGTTAGCTTTTCTTTCTAATTCGCAAATACGTATACTAATAAAATACTTAATGAAAAAATACATAATTAAAATAAGCCTATTAAAATTAAATTAAAATCCCCTCTTCTCCCTGAAAATTACGGATAAATGCATAAAGAAGAAAATGCATACATTAATAAAATATTTATAGGACTAATACGCACAATAAAATTATAGGAAATATAGAAAATTTTGATCGCTGCGAAAATTCATACCTTCGTAATTATTGTTATTTGTAGTTTATAATTCGATTATTAGATGTAATTGGAATCATACAAATTATATTTATAACAATATTTTAACAAGAATAATCATTATCGACTATTATAATAGAGTAAAAATTTATCTATTAAATTCTCAGGAGACGGTATGCTTCGTGTTCTTTCGGATACATTAGGGACTTTTCGGGAATCTAGGATTAGCTAGCATGCTCTGAGTGATCTTGAAACCGGACGCCACATTAAAGTAGCGAAATAGAACTCGTCACAAAAACATATTCGATTTATCATTACATTATAGATAACTTTTTTTTTAATGTGACTTTTCATTCGAAATATAGACCTTTTTTTAATATACAAAATATATTTTTCCAATAAAAAAAATTAATCAAAAGGATCCAAAAAAAATCATGATGAATAACGGCCATCCATACATAGACGTTTGACTATATATTTTATATGTTCGAATGTAAATATGACATGTTTTCTTAAATAAGCTTTCGAAAAAACAATTAAATATTTATTTTCTAAATAACAGCTTCAACTATTCCAAAATTATTTTTAACACATAACGCTTAAATAGAAAAATGAGAACCGTTCTCATAAACAAAAATTTCAGAAAAAACAATCCAAAATATTTATAAAGTAGAACTGAGAGCGATTGTATAGTATCGTGTTTGATATCTGTACACTACCGCAGTTTCTAGACACTGTGTTATTTATAGTTTATAGTTTTATATAAACCTCTTATTTATGAAATAAAAAATGCAATTTCAATCTATACACATTCTATATCACTTAGGTTCTAATGCGGCTCGTACCTACCTGATTTTAGTTTCATGCAAGTACACAATTTCTAGTAGTGGACATCAATGTCTACAAAAGCTATTTTATAGTTGTGAAGTTTTCAGGGAAGATTGAGCTATTCAAATTTGCTTCTAAAATTAATTACGAATCACTAAATCTTCCGAAATGTTTTTATAGTATGTGAAAAGGATTAGAAAACATAAATGTTTTTAATATTCGTTGTTTTTCATGTATATTTTATGTTTTACTAATACGAATACATTTTTAGTTAATTAAGAGTTTTCTCGAATAATTTTGTGTATGAACATTATCAAGCAAAACGTTGAGTTTATATTGTCTTTAATTTTTCTGAGCACTGAAAAATATGCTTGTATATACTAACTTTATATATAAGCTACAATACTAATTAGTACTAGGTATTACCTTAGAATAATAAAATACTAAAAACATAAACTATATTATTTTTTTGCATTTTTCTCAATACGGAAATGTTTGGTGGTTCAATTAGATTAGTTTTTTGTTGTTTATTTTTTAGCCTGTAATAACTCATTCTCAAATAAACTGTCACTTATGTTTTTGAAGGAAATTTGGAAACTTAGAAACGTCTTTTACAAATGCTGGAGAAGGTCCAACTGAAGTATTTTGTGTTTGTCATTTCATTTATTTGCAATGAATTTTTAAAGACTCTTTGTTTCATGGAAATTCTCTTTTCTTTTTATTTTTGCTTGCTCAGATCCCATAAGGTTTATAGAAAACTTACTGCAGGGTAGATCAGTTTTTTTTTTAAATTAATAGTTTAATATGTTTCTTCGGAATACGAAGTCATGTTCGTAACTAGCAGTTTTTTTTAAACTTTAAGATCCTTATTTAGGCAAACGGATTTAGCACTCGTGTTCATACTGAAATCCCCTTTCCAAACATATAAATCTTAAAATAAAAACAATGCTCAATATGCTCAATTCTATATTGAAAATTTGGGATGTTTACTGTCTTCTGATCTATCTTTTGATAGATTTCAAAAACCTTTAATTTAGTTTTTACTATAATAAATTGTACAGCACCACCCTCATTCTAGAACAGAATAGTGTGACCTAGAATTAAAAAAAAAATTATGAGTAACGCCTTGAAATTTTTCAACTTGCACTACCATAAATTTGCATTTAACCCTGTCGTATACACAGTTTTGTTTTGTCCTTAAAAGTTACGACAGTAGAATGCATTTTTAATTCTATTTAAATTTGAAAATGGCCTCTCATGCACCTTTGATTAAAAAACTACACCACCAACAAGACAAACTACTTCTATTAAGTTTGAACTAAACTACAGAACTATGTTTCAAAATATTTGGGGTTGAAGTATGTATTATTTATACATAATTTATATCACAACCTCCAAAACAAGTAGAACTACTAGCTCTCTGCCTACATATTTAAATATATTAAATTATTTTAAGAACAATTTGTCACTATAAAATTTGTATTTATATTTATTAATTATTAGTTGATGAACTCCAGATGTATTTATTATTCAAATTTTGAAATGCACAAAATGAACAATTCGAATGCAGACTCAGTACCAGATAAAAACATGTGCACATTCACAAAACAGGTTTCTAATATATTTTCGATAGATAAGTGATTACTGTTACTCATGTAGGCGATGTTAATTCGATTCCGTGAGATAAATTTAATAAAAAAACATCTAAGTCGATAGAGTATTAAATGTTCCAAAAATAAATCTTCCAAGATAATCTCCTGGATACATAATCATGAATCTCTATTGATACTCCAGTTATCTAAAGGAAAAATCCTTCTAAACTAGGTATCTTCCTTGATACAAGGTAATTGGGCTGGATACCCTCTGGGTACATTTTTCCACTTCATCGTCCTTTAGATTCAATATCAGCATCCAACTTCTTCTACGTTCTGTAGCAGAATAAAAGAAGTTAACTCCATTAAACTATCTAAGAGTTAGAACTTTGTATTCCGAATTTTAAGAGCCAAAATTGTAAAAATTAGTTATGTGCATCTGTTTTAATCAATTCATAAAAACCTTTATTATATATACTCCATTAATTACTGTAACACGACTTTTTTTTTTTTGGCCTTTTTCGATTCTTCGATTCTTCTGGATATTCGTACATAGCCAGTTATTTAACAACGAAATGCGGTTAAAATTTTATTAAGAACTGTTATGGGAAGAATAATTATTATTAATAAATTGAACTGCTTATTAATTATTAAATCTCTAGAAAACTGTGGATCTATTCGGGTGTTTTCAAATAATACGTTTTTTATACAGCATAGTCATTTTTCTTGTGTACAAAAAAAGGCTGTTAAAATAATGTTATAAATCGCACCTTCAATTTATTTTTCCTGAAAGATCTGTCGTTTCGTTAGAAACAGTTAGGAAATAGATCGATTTTAAATCAGAACATTTTTTGGGGGAGAGGGAAGCACTAGACATTAAGCTATAATATCCCTATATAATTAAAAACAAACATAAAAATTAATTTTATATTTTAATTTTTTTTTTATTCGAAGGGATCTTTCGTGTGTTGGAAATGGCTCCGGTTCCTCAAAATTCTGGATAAATATGGATAGATTCGATTAATTCTATCCGTCAAAAAAAAATATTCGTACTCATACTCTTTGTCGTTGTAAGAAACATATCCATGCCATCGAACCTTTTTTTTTTATCAGTACCATTTTGGGGACGAAAATCGGCCTTTTTTCGGAGTTTCCGTACTTGCTTCTGCGCTCTTCTGACGGTTCGCGTCTTGGCTCGGTTTCTCCGCATTCATAACCAACTGCCTTATTTCCCGCCTCAGTTCTATCTGCTTCATCAGAGGAAGCTTCTTTGTCTTATTGTACATCGTTTTGAAGAACAAATCCAATAGGAAGTTATCATCTTTCCCATCGGAAGATGCTTCTTCCTTGGAGTGTTTGGATTGGCTTTGGAGTGTTTCAGTATCGTATTTTGTTGACCTCCACGGTATTCTTTTTTTACTTATGCTTGATCCCGGCACCACAACCTCTTCATCCACCGATCCTTTCCTGCCAAACATCCTGAAACTATCAACATCATTTGTAACACATCCGCTTCAATATACGGTTCGATGTATAGTTAATAAAAGTGAAATGCGCCCACATACCCAGTAGATATTGGTGAGGTTTTTGGATTCCCATTGTCTTCCACCAGTGGTTTGAGTTTCCAACGTCCTGCCATGAGATCTGCGAAAATCCCTTCACTACTTCCTTGGTTTATGTTTGCAGCCCTTATCGTTTGTTTAGGAGCTGAAAATAGAAGAAACGTGCGTATTTCATCCATTATTGTTTTGGTTAGTGTTTTCCTGCTGATACATGTCTGCGATAATTTGACCTAGCAATAGTCAAACTAACTTTTCACATTCAGGTAAATAAAAGTTAATATAAATATGGCATAAATGAACTGTTATAATGAATAAGGAATGATAGGTGTTTGATGATTTCATCTTAACTAAACTGATATTTAAAAATTATATTTGATAACAATTCTCATTGTTTAGTTCTGACACAATGCAGTTGTTCGCCAGTACTGAGCTACCGAGCATCGATGGAAACAATCTGGCCAGGCAGTATTTGGTAGACATCATTGAGTCAGTTCCTTCTGCGTTTAATAATTCTTCAAATCATGGTCGAATAGATCCAACGTCAAACTCCAGAGACTGGTTATTCTCAATCTGCCTTGTGACTACAATGGTTTCATTATTCTTGAGCATGGAGTCTCTTCTTCTATCATCGTGAAAAGCTCTTCTCAAAACAATCCTTTTCCATTTGAATTACAACTAAAAATATCTGGTCTCTATTAATGGTCGTATATTTCAAGATTTCTTTTTTTTTTTAATCCTAATTAGCAAAAGTAAAGATTTACTACGTTTCATATGTTGTTTAGTTCATTTTCAAAGTTTTTACTACATTCTTGGAAGAAATATCGGGACTAAAAGTAATAATTGATCTGAGTAGAGAAATTTTAAAACTGAGAAATCGAAGGTTGCTTGACAGTTATTTTATTATGCTACTCCAACGATTGAGAGTCTTCTTAATTTTTAACGAAATATCCCTGTTAGGAGCCGTTACCACAGATCCAAGATATGATTCATATACAAGAGATGGCATAAATGAAATATTGTAAACATTAATTTTATTGAATATTAACTATTTCCTCTAGAATTATGTGTTGCATTCCAATAAATGAATTTTGTTTTCCTGTTTCCGTTTTGTTTTTTCCACTGGTAGTAACTATATTTTTTACATCCAACCGTTTTTACGATCTTCAACGTATTTATATATATATATATATATATATATATATATCATCAGTTCATCATTAATTTCAGTTCATAGCTAATAACTATAGTTATAATGGGTGTTCCATGAGCAGGAAATATTTAATTAGGTAATAGTAGACCTCGAAAGGTGATTCCCAACTTATTTCGTAATAAAAGCCCTGCTTAATTAATATGGACTTAAATCTTATCAAAGAAGGACGTTTTTCTAAAAGTGGAATATCTGTAGTAAAGTTGGAGGGAGGGGGATTAAAACAAAAAATCGCTAGCAGTTCATGATTTTTTTAAAACTATAACTTACTATAGTTTATCCGCTCAAATGTCTTCTTTAAATGGTTTTAACAATGAAAAAATATAATTTTGTTTGAAGTAAATTTTGTCTAGTTTACTAAGCAATTGTTAATTAGCTGAATTAAATTTAGTTACCGCTTCCAATTAAAAAAAAAAAGTGGCTTACTTGAAAAAACTCAAAATTATTATTTCCTACTTTTTTGCCGAAAATCGGACCACTATTTATACGAAATTATTTGTAGCTCTTAAGATCTACTACTGGGTCAATCCATTTGTAATCATCCAGACCACGTTACATGACATTTTTTATTTTTATAATTTTTTCACCAGTTATTCCATATTTGTTTGAGAGTTCAAGACCGCAATTAAAAAAAATTTGAAACTTACAGTTTTTTCTCGGCGACCATTTTTAATTTTCTTTTCGACTGTGAATATGTTTTGAGAAATTGCCTGTAACTCTGGTTGTTTTGTCGATATCAAGCAAAAAACAAAATGATATAATTTAGAATACTTTTTCTACGTTGTTTTTGATCATGAAAATATAAAAAAAAAAAAAGTGACCTATAGGGCTGCAAAAGTGTAATAAATAAAAGGATTTTAACTTTAATTTTTTCTTCATTTGTATTCCTACCACTATACTTCTTGCTTGAAATTTCAATCCTTTATTAAATATGAATTTTCAAAAACGCTCCAAAGTCGTATTATTTTAACTCTCAAATAAATCTGGAATAACTGGTGAAAAAATCTCAAAAATGTCGAGCAAAAAAATTAATTGAGATTGGGTGATTTCAAATGGATTGACCCTACTAACTTTTTAAATATTTATCTCTAAACCCTGAAGAGAAACTGGGTTTAAAATCTTGAACCAAATCCAAAAATAAATCAACTTGTTGAATATGGATACCGTTTAAGGTAATCTGCAATGCTTCATCTTATGGTTCACATTCTATACGTATAATGATATCACGCAATGTTGGAAGACAAACAAATAAACAGTTGTGATATTATCAAGAAATAAAAGTAATAGATATTACAGAATTAGTAGTATTGAGAAGAAAATCTGAAGAGATAAAGGGAATAAGAACATTTTAGTTGGATAGAAATCCAAGTTAGTAAGGCGGTCACAGCAGGCTAAACCGCAATTCGGTTACTCGAGTTTATCCCACCAATTGACTGAGTCGGCTTTCAGTCCACATGCCGCCATAAACTAGCTTATAAGTCTGAATATTGTAGTATTTTCAACTTTATATTAAAATTTTAAAAAGGATATATTCATGAATCTGAATTCCTTTTTTTCAACGCTTACAATAAGATTTAATTGATCTTTTAACAACAGATCCGGCCTAAACAAATCTTTATTCTTTCGTAGGTTGAGTGGATTTAATTCAGAAAAAGTACTGAATTATTTATATCTCTTAATCGGTGGTTTCTTATTTGAAAAGAAAGTTTTTGATTTTCCGAACAATTTTTTTAAATTATTCTTAATTTTTGTATAACGAGATCATTCTTATATTTAGTGTTGCCCAAATGCGAGACTGAGACGAGCCTTGGTCTTGCGCAAGAGTCTCGCAACAGTCTTGCAGTTACTTATTAGCTTATTACTATAGAGATATTACTGTAATTTTTTAGATAAGAGAAACCTAACTAAGCCCGAATGAAAAATTAGAGGAGTTAAATGCAAAAGTATATTCGTTATACCAATTAGTAACATATAAGTAATTATTAACATAAAACTAAAATTGTCGAGTATTAGTAACTATTTTGCCCCAATTTTTATTTTAAAAAATTTACCAGTCATGGTCTTGGTCTTGCAACAATTAGGCGGCCTTGGTCTTAGTCCAAGACCGATT
Source organism: Nezara viridula (assembly GCA_928085145.1). Classification (NCBI taxonomy): domain Eukaryota; kingdom Metazoa; phylum Arthropoda; class Insecta; order Hemiptera; family Pentatomidae; genus Nezara; species Nezara viridula. The sequence goes on from OV725082.1 coordinate 78,301,164, forward strand.
TTGGGCAATACTACTTATATTATTTGACTATTTGATGTCGCCGGGCTTTACATTCATTTTTCAGGTTGAAAAAAAAAGTAATGGTGTTATTTTTCTGTATTATTTTAAGAAATGGAATGGTGAAATTAAAATTAATCTAACTCGACCACAAGAAGGGAGATCCCAATGTAAATTTAAATAAAGTAACGAATATTGCTGTCCCCAACGTGTGGATGCGAAGTTCTTCATGCTTCGATATGAAATAATCTGTATCCATTAATTTTTAACGATGGGGAATCTTATTATTATATTACGCTATTTCGAATTATATATACCTTATTTAGCTGTCTCAAATACTATGATTATAAAGGAGGAAAATTGTTTGTTCTCAAAATTGAGAAAAACGACGTAACGAATGTATATTAATTTCCATACAATCCGGTTAATTTAATATGAAGGAAATTTGTTTTTAAAAAATCTGTTTGTGGTACCAGGTATCATCAGTCCATGTGTAATCTTGAGGCATAAAATAGCCGACTGGAGACTATACATTTTTTTTTCCGAAACATGCCCTGTCACAAAAATGCGTAATGAATGTTATAATGAGTTTAATTAACATTGTTCCATTAACATAATGGATGATAATTGCAAAATACGCAGTATCGAGGTATTTATTTAGGGTTAAGGTTTCATGTCTATCCAACATTTGGTTAAATCAATAACAGCGATTTTGCATGAAAACGTAACGAATGCTACTATTATTAGTATAAATTTAATAAAATTTATTTTAATTGTTCCTATTGCCAATTAATCAGTATTTTTATTATAAACATTTAGAGAACAGGAAGAGGAATTTAGGTGTTTTTCTTATAAGTATTGATGAAAGATACGAAAATCATATTTTTTTTTTTTTAATTTATATCATGTTGACTTGAAATATTTATGGTTTACTTTTATCTTTATTATATTTATAGCCATTATATCTTTCCAATATTCTAAGAAAGTTTGTTTATTTAAACTTTTTGAAGAAAAACTTTCTCGTTTAATAAGCTTTAAGTACATATCAATTAAGTTATAGTTTAAAAAAAAAACATTAAAACTTAAAAAAACAAATAAGAAAAGTAATATTAAGAAAACTGATTATCGAAGCTCAGATTTGTTATCTAGGACATCAATAATATATATTTGAGATCAATTTTTCTTCGAAATGTTGATATTTTTTTTAATCCGCATTGCTAGATTCAGAAATGCTTAATGGTCAAATCATATAAGAATGACCCAATGATATCATGAATACTTTTTTTCCAGAATTTATATTCTTAAAGTAAATCAGACTATTGTTGGATCATTATTAATTCCCTAATCGCTTAGGGTATAATTGGATCAAATGTTTTATGAGCAGTTTTCGACGGTTATATGCTTTTCAGAGCCCCTTGAATCCGTAATACCCATTTTCGGCCATTGGTATTTCTTGGTCAAAGAGAGGATTACATCTTGAAAGAGTGACTGATTTTATCGTTTCCTCTGACTTTTGTTTTGTTTTTTTTCGGATTTAAACTCCCCACAAGAAGATATACCATTCCTTTGTAGAAAGCGTAGCCACTTACGGATCAGAAGTCTGGACACTGACAAAAAAGATGGAAAATAAGCTGCTTTCCATGGAAATGAATTTCTGGAGAAGAAGCTGTGGCATATCCAGAATCGAGCGGATCCCAAACGCAGCTATTAGAGACAAGTTCGGATGTCAAAAGAACATCCTTCACCTGATCGGGACCAAACGGTTAAAGTGGTATGGCCACTTACTGCGGATGGATGAGAACCGCTGGCCAAAGAAAATCTATAACTATATGCCACCTGAAAGAAGGAAGCGTGGAAGGCCAAAGAAGAAATGGACAGAGGACGTGGAAGAAAGCATGGCAGCCAGAGGGCTTCGTGAGGGAGATTGGATGGACAGGGAGCAGTGGCTTTTGGGTGTTGGGGATATGACTCCTTAAGTTGTGCAAAACCCAAATAAAAAAAAATAAAAAAACTCCCCACATTGCATAGTAACATTTTTTTATTTTTTGACATAAAATCCAAGAAAGTGAAATGCAATCTCAGTAATCCGGAACTTCGATAGTCCGGGACACACCAATAACCCAAAGTTTAAAAAAAAAATAATTAATATATTTCAATTTTATAGGTCAGGACTTCAGTTCATTAGTAATAATGAAAACATTCAATTTGATCACGAAAATCATACTTTGTTTCTTTCTCGATATCTTCGCAACCCTCGGGTCACTTTTAAGCGAAAAAACTATTTTAAAAGATAATTAAAATGGATTGAATTGCCCTTGTCAATATCAGCCCAAATGATTTAAATTTTCTTTTAACTTAGCTTTCTTCCCTTGAAAATGGTCTAAGGGCTGAAACGTTGGTGTAGAGTTTAGAAAAAAGTAGGACTTATTATTATTAATAAAACAAATATATTGTAAGTTAACAGTGTATTTTTATAAATTTATCGAAGACAAGATATGGAAGATTGTTCTACCTTCTGACTGTTTAAAAAGTGAGAGAAATTTCGCTTTTTTAATTCATGAAGCACACCACTTTTTTAATAACAACTGTTTTTATCTAGTACTGATCTGATCCTTCGCATGCTATTGAAATCTATACGTAACATGGGTTGTATGTAAAATGTGTTTCACATTAAAGACAGCCCATCCAAAATTTCATATCGTATAATATGACTCCAGGGGAGCAAAATGAATATTACTTTACAAGCTAACATTCTCATTCTAACATCTTTAACATGCTTTCATCGCTATGTCTTGATAGCCATTTGGTCGAGTTATACTTTTCACAAAATAGAACTTACCCCTCAGAACAGAGAGTTGAGACATTCCTTGATGCTCGAATGGCTGTCCTATGATACTGCCCAAGGATGTAGGCAGCACTGGTATAGGAGGTGGCAGCATACCCTGGTTTCAGGAAGTTCGTTAGCAATGGGTGATGTTATCAGAGAGGATGTCAATCCAATCCTATCTTATTTTCATTGAGGAAGGCTTACAGTAGTCGTTAATTTATTGTTGAAAGTTAGATAACCCATTTGTAGGGGAAAACGTGGATTCGAAATCAAATTTTAACGAAAAAAAAAAAAACGTTAGGCCCGTAGATCTCCTAATATTCCCACATTTCATATCCAAAACACGCAATATACAAAAATACCAAATTTATTAAAAACAACGTTTCGACACAATTTTTGCATTCCTAAATTCTAATAATACAAAACAAATATTAAATGGTAATTTGAAAATTGACAAAAATAAAAATACTATGTAAAGATTTATTATATTGGGTGTAGTATGTTTTGGATACTAAATTAGTATTATGGAGGTAAGTTCAAATGTGTACTTCATCTTAAATAGTGAAGATAATAACTAAAGAAAAAATGAAAGTTAAGTAACATGTAATCTTCGGCATCAATTTAAATTGGAACTGATAGTTTATTGTGTCAAATAATGAGTATTTTGACAGGGATCAACCAGTTGAAATATAATAAAACTAACTGTTTTTATTACTCAAAATGCACTCCATTAATCACGAAACATGTCTCTCTGCATACAGTTTTTTCGGTTGGCGCTACAGACCATGAAGATCTTTGACCACGAGTGTGGTGTCCTAGACCACATCCCGATTCCCGAATTGAAGTAAGGGGTAGGGTTATCAATCCTACGCCTGGTCGGTGTGAGTTGCCTACAGTAGCCTGACGGGCCTCATATACCCGAGGGGGAGAAATCTCGGGCAGCGTGACTTTCCTTGGTGGACGGTCACCGATCCAAGTCCACGCTTGGCGTTGCTTAACTTGAATTAATCTATTGCAAGCACCTTAGCCCGCAAGCCTACACCACCCCCTTCTCCCTGTATATGTATATGTTTATATATATATATATATATATATATATATATATATATATATATATAATAACTAAATGTTATCTTTTATCTATTCTCTCTAAATAGAATGTTACACCGTTGTTATTATACAAATGGCTGAAGAATGAGACAGATTTCTAAAAAAAATGGTAGTCTGTAGATACCATATAGATGTTGTTTAGATATAGAGAGATGTTTGGTGAACAGAGCGGGTGTGGTTTGTTTCTGTTTTGGCAAAGAAGTTCAGAGTCAATTGCACAACGAAGATTTGGCGGTCATTTAATGCATAAGAAACGCAACATTTAATTTTTTACCTCATCACTATGAGGTGATGGAATCTATTTGCTAACTAAGAGTTTCTCTGAAAGTTCTCGAACATTTGTTCTGGAATTTTCAATTGGCTTCAAGGAATAAGTGAAAATTTCTGCTCGAAATTTTTTGAACCATCGTTGAATGGTGCATTCACTCACACTGTCGGCGCCCCAGACTTCGCTAATATTTCTGATCTTTTGAACCACGATCCGGACAAGTTTGAACTCGTAAAATGAAATGAAAATCACGCTTTGACTTCTCAGAAAAGAATGAATTATTTCCAATTACTGAAGTGTTGCAGAAGATGAAAGATATTTTAGTTTGGAAGAGGATTAATAAGTGTTGACACCTATACAAAATAATGATCCCTCAAACGTCAACAGTATGTTAAATAGATGTAAAGAAAATATGATCCTGAATTATTTTCCGGACCCCTAGAAATTTATCATTATTTGATACATGAATTGAAGTAAAAACAATATTTTGTGAAGTTGGTGTAAATTCATAAAACTCATTCCTCTTTCGTGTTTCAACTAAAGAGGAACAGAGGCAAAAACCTTCATAGGTAAAATTTGGAGAGAAATAAACTGATTGATTGAAACTGACAAATCAGGAAAGTTATAGTAATAGTTGGATATTATAGTTTATGAGTGTACTAACCGGGTCGCTGCCTGCTGAACTCCTGGCATCCTGCTCTCCTAGAGCCGACCAAGTCTCCTCAAAGTTTTCGTTGAGCGGGTCATGGTGGACGTCATCAGTCACGCCGTCGTCACCGCTAACATCGTTCCCATCTGGTATACCTCCCAAATCCATGGCATTCTGGCTTCTGCAAACGAAACACTGAATGCTGCAATCAATATTAGCAATGTATAATACAGAATAAATAGCTCCTTCAATACGTATTATGTATCAATATTTCGCAAAGTCAACAAGAACGAATAATCTGATGAACTACTGTGCTTTACAATCAAAGCATATGTGATAGAAAAGGTCTTGGACGATCATCAAGGGAACCACAGTGCGATGATGAACTAATCCATTAACATCTGATCGTGTTAAAGCACCCTAAATCTTACTTCAATTCCTTTATTTCGTTTCTTTCCTTTATTTCATAACAAGTATATTATAGTTTATTATGTAGCATATATTATAATTATTTTCCCATCAATTTCAATTTAATCAAATCTATCTGTAATTGGGGACCGATATAGCAGAATATTTAGCGCGCTATTCTAGTAAAGTAGAGATCACAGGAACGAATCCCGGCCTCTACTTCCCAGTATGATTGGTCCTCGCGGGAAGTTAGATCATTACCTTCTTAATCAGGGGAGGCCTACAGATTGAAACATACTTGTAAAAACAGACTAGAAAAAAAAATGTTACTGGCTATATTATAACAGTTAATATTAAATATTAAATTAATTATTAAATAGGTAAATATGCAATGATCGAAGAACAAACTTGAAGAGAAACAACAGGAATAAAGTTATTTTATCAATCATCCAACATTTAGCAAGATAATGTCCTTCATATCATTCAATAATTGTTTTATCTAACAACCATTAGACCAAGTACTTAAGGAATATTAGGGGAAGGGAACAAAGATTAGAACAACATACATAAAGTAGCCCAATCACCAGATTATTACCTGTAATATAATATAATTATTCCTTTTATTGTTTATTGAATTATTTTGTGAGTTATTTTTTACGTAAATGATACTGAAATATTGGAAAGCTAGTGAGTGGAACTAGCATCCTTCCAAAAAAAATATCTTTCGGTGCTGGTTGACACCTGTACTAAGATCACTGGATGAATTGATAAAATTTAAAATTGAATTTACGTTATTCTTCCGTTATATGAAGAATTGACTTAACATCTAGAATATATTAGCTAGTGATCCCATCATACTTCACCTTTTAATTTGGCATGGATCTAACCAATTTATATCTGAATAATGCACTAGCGGATCCAGGATTTATTTTTGGGGGGGGCTTCAGCCCGAAAGTTTTTTTTTCATAAAAACAACGATAATTACTTTGGAAAAAAAGAAAGAAACTAACTACCTGTATGAAATGGTGTTTAAGTTATTCCTAAAGCCCTTTTAAATGTTATTACATGAATAATAATACTTTAAGAGATACTTTTTAAATATTTTTTTCGATAAAACATGGTTATATTTTAGCATTTTGGGGGGGGGGCTTCAGCCCGAAAGCCCCCTCCCGTAGATCCGCCCGTGGAATAATGTGTTGTTTAGAAGTGTTTAGAAATTTTCGAAATTCAGAATTTTGAAAACAACTACAGGCAAATTCTTGTTTTGAGGTTGTAATGTTGAAAATCATATGAAAGATGACGCAGTAACCTTTCAAATGAGCCATCAAACTATAATTAGAGCCATAAATAGAACCATTAAAAATGATTAGATTTTTTATATGTTCAGTTGCTATAACTTATATTCGAAAAAACATATAAATTTGAGACGATTGGGGTCAAGCTGCTTTCAAATAGAAGGAGCCTACGTAACTACCCTACCCTTAATTCTCAGCATATACTACTAGTAAGATAACCTGTACAACTTCGATAAACATATTTTATGGAAACATAATCTGATTGAAAAAGAAGTGATTTAACTTTGTGATATCAATAATCGTTTAGCTTTTAGTACAAAGCTTATAGTAAAATTGAGAAGAATTCCAAAACCAGCTAAGTACATATTCTAGTTTTTTTTTTTTTTACCATCATTCTACAGTTCTTCTAATAGGGAACAAATTATATTTTAACCTTGTGATAACAAGGTGAAAGGACTTCTTCCATAAGCAGAGATGTCAATCAAACAATGATTTCATGTAATTAGTTCAAAACGTTATCAGCTAATTCTGAAATAACATCAAGCGCCTAGTAATAAATTTTTAAAAAATATATGCTTTCAAAAATTAATCACTTACACTTCAGACCCTTCGTATTTTCAATATTTTTCCTCCTCCTCTTCTACATGTCCTGAAACGTGATTTTAGATGCTTAACCTACACATGTGTTAAACACCACATGTTATATTTTATGCGAAAAACCTAAGTGGGTTTTCTAGAGTGAGAAAACAATGCTGAAAATATTTTATGCCCAATATTTTACCTTCCCCTCTCCGTGTAAAATTTTATCTATTACGCTCTTTTGTCGCAAAAATCATTTATTATGAAGTTTAACTAGTATTTAGCTATTAAACTTCACCAAAGAATTTTTTTTTACTTTTATTAATCAAGCAATAATTTGATAACATAAATGAGAAGTCAGTTTAGATTATAGGAGAAAATATCTCGTAGCTGTAAAAAGGGCTTATATAATTTTTATATTAAGACAAAATGCTTACAATAAATAACAAAAAAAAATTTAATCTAATATTTCCTCAAATCTTGATATTGAAGTACCCATTAATAATGCAGTTTCTATATAAGCGAGAACAACCTCCTGCACATCTTGCTATCATGAATTGGAATTGTGGTTATTTTATCCTAAAAAAATTGATGGATGGGCTATATCGTTGGAAGGTAATTCAGGTACTCAGCGACTTAAGAAATTGTATTTGTAGACAGCTAGGTACTCTGGGTAAAGAAAAGAATGCTAATGATGTTCTGATGTTCTCCCAGAGAACAGAGGTACTTCTCGACGTTCTAATCCAGGAAATATTCGAGTGTCCTGTGGCAGACCACTACATATAGAAAAATTAAGTCTAACAAAAATAAAAATTGAAGAATGCAGCCAAAATTTATTTAAAAAATTTGTCACAGTTCAAGGTGCCTATGTTATGGCCCTGAAAAGAGATAAAATAGGGACATGAGCAAGATTAATCAGACCAGGAAGGTGGACCACTTTACATTCGCTCCATCATTCTACCCCCAATGTCGTGTTAGAAACTGTCCGGTATTTTATGAATTCGGTATTTAAGGCGAAACACTTTTAATCAGAAAAAGTGGAAGGGAACAAAAATATATATTACGAATATGTTACTGTTACGTTACGTTAATTATGCTAGAAATAGCTGGCAAAAGAGCCTGGAAGAGGATCTCAAGAAAATTGGTGTAACTAACTGGAGAAAAAAAGGACCAGAATAAAGGGAAAAGAAGTTGTTCGGGAGGCCAAAGACTATCGACCAAACAAGTAAGTACGTTAATTATGTGTATCTTAGGATGTTAAACAGTATTGCAATTCAAAAAAACAAAAAAAAAGTTGTACAAATACTTCCTTTATTGATTATTCTCACTGATAAAGGCATATTTTCATTGCATCCTTTTAGTATTAAAAACAATCTGTGATTACTCAACATACCTAATTGAATTCCCTTTTATTGCTTAATTTGACTAAATAAGTTAACAAACGTAAAGGAATGATAAGATCAAAAGTAGGCTGCTCTGACAGCCTTATGTTTCTTTATTTAATTCTTTTCCTTTCTCGGGGACAACAGGACAGTCGTAAATTCGGTCTGAGATGGAATTCCGAGGATTTGTCTGACAAAACCCTGTTGTCAGTCCCATGTCTGTTATGGCATAGGTAATGTTTTTTTCTAGCGAGGCTGCATCGCCTGGTTTTATTCTCAACAGGCTTTAAAAAAAATAGTAATTTATTTCCGAAACATCGGTGAAATATTGTTAATATAAATAATTATATCATATTATATACACATTTTGCATTATATACCTTATAAAATTGAGGCACTTACATAATTCCTTATATATCTACGTTACATAGTATGTGTGTATTTAAGTGACATCACTTTGGGTGTATAATCTTAGTGCCGTAATTAAGGATTGCACCCAATACAAGCCTTTTTCAGAATGAGGGGAACTGAATTATGGCTAAAATTAAAGAGGTTAAATGATATTTTTTTAATATATATTAATATGTGTGACATTTTATATCTGCCATTCACTTAAATTCAATATTTGGTTCGTAGAAGAAATGATAGAGGTTCCAATTGACCGAAAAACATCTGCTTTTTAACAGAAAAAGTTTATTTGAATACAGTTTTCTCAGAGTTCAAAAAGTGTTACTAATCGCCTTACCTATGCGACCCTTCAGTTGTTAATACCAATGTAATTATAACTTTTTACTATCCCAAATGAACAGGTATTTTTTTTTTACTAGTTTAAATTTGAATATGGATTTTCGCTAAATGTTTTGCAGTCTTATCGATTTCTTCTCGACTCTCCAAAAATAACAGATAAAATTACTGTAATAATCCTGTGACATGTCAAAAATTATTAGACAATGTAGCTGGTACGGCATAAGAGCCGGGGCTACAGTGAATCCCAAGCCATTTAGGGATTATTGTGAATTAGAAGGCAGTTGGTTTGACTAGACCAGAGGTCTTCAAACTACGGTCCGGATGCCGGATCTGGCTCATGAAAGTTTCTGTAATTACACGGTAAAATTTTATGAAAGTTAGTAAATCACTCACACACGAAGTTACTACTACTATCTATATAATTGTCATTCAGAGTAACAGATTTTTTTTTCAACAAAAGCCATGGCCGCGGAACTTAGTCCAGGTCTCAATGCGGCTCGCGGACCAAAACATTTGGAAACCCCTGACCTAGACTTTTGATTCGCATATAAAGTACTGGATGAAATGCTGCCATATTTTTTTTATTTACCTTAGGCCTCTTAGTTTCCTCCATGAGTTTTCAAACAGCTCAGTTAATGTCGGAATTTGATGAATTGGGTGTTCGTATATACGACAAAGGAGACAATGATTTAAGATTCCTACATCCATAGAGAACTCGTTGCTGAAGAAACTACGGTTAGTGAATCCTACTACACCTATTTAATGTTTTTTTTAATAAGTAATCATGTCCGGTGATAATCCTAAATTCTGCAACTGCGTCCTTCGTGGTTGCAGAATTTCGGAATATCGATTGGAATGTACCCGTTTTCCATTAACACGGCCCATTGTTTACCGAAAGTAGCTCCGTCTAATCATCTTGCAGTTTCTCTTGTTGGCATAACTATATTTCTTTACGTGCTCAACACTATCTTATCCTATTCTCTGTATATAACTACGTTACCCTATCCTTCGCTAAAACGTCCGCCTTGTTATCACGTTGCAGTCACAGTGCTCTGGAATTCATTGGAGTAAAACCTCTCTCTTCCTCAACAACAGTTCTTCTATGATTCCAGACAACGCATTGCATCAACCAATGTAACATCGCTAGGTCTTGAAACTACCAGAATTACAGTTTAGATGCTGCCATATTAAATCAAATATTATTTGGTTGTTTTGTATTTTATGGGGTTGGAAACTAATAGAAATGGGAGTTATTACTACGTGCATTGTCATTACATATGTATATTTAATTGTTTTTTTTTTTGTGGGTTTTTTAAGCGGCTATTATTCGAAACGCGTGTTTTCCTTTGAAAAAACGTGAAATAGATAAGTAAATAGATTTGTTCTATATTTTTTTCAATACCTTCCTTGGTTCCACCTCCTTCTTTACTCGTTAAAAATAAAAACACCTGACGAACCACAATTGTTTCAATTTTATCACTTAATAGTATTTTTGTTTAACAGCTGTTAAATTAATCATACTTTGTCTTCTCCATATATATATGTTACAATTATTCAGCTGACAATATATTGAAGGCACTAGCGGATCCAGGATTTAATTTTGGGGGGGGCTTCAGCCCGAAACCTTTTTTTTCATAAAAATAACGATAATTACTTTGGAAAAACAGAAAGAAACTAACTACCTATATGAAATGGTGTTTAAGTTATTCCTTAAGTATTTTTAAATGTAATTACACGAAAAATAATACTTTAAGAGGTATTTTTAAAAATATTTTCCCATAAAACATGGTTATATTTTTCCATTTTGGGGGGGGGCTTCGGCCCGAAAGCCTCCCCCCCCCCTCCCCCCGCAGATCCGCCCGTGATTGAAGGTTAATTGGGAGGACAACTACACAATTTTTATAGCCTCAGCGGATATTCATAAACTGGAGTCAGTCTAATAATTCTGCGGGAATCAAGTTGCCGGGTATAAAAATTTACTTAGAATATGGATGACCGTTTGACCCCCTTAACATTTGGACAAATCACAATCCTCTGCAGATGACTGAGAGGTAAAATTTTCTTTCACTTTGTCATTCTTTTCCATGTGATTCAACCTATTATTCACTAATAATGAAGATAAATTCAACTTCTCGTAAATAAACATTATAGGTTATATTACAAACCTACAAAAGAACACGATCTGAAATATTATCTCATCCGTGTTATGAATTATGAAGTATTTTTTCTACAAACTCAAAATGAACTGGATTCAGTCCACGGAACCATCTTGTGTTAACTGGTTTAAATTATCAAAAGTTGATCATTTCGCCACACACACAGTAGCATGTGCCAGAAATTATTCCAAATAAAAAAAATTGATTAAAAAAATTGTCCCTTCCGTTCCTTCTGAATTGATCTGGATATGCCCTTGATTAGCATCCTACAATTTCGTTCCAACAAACATATAGTTTTATTTGATTTTTTTTTTTCAAGTTTAAAGTATATACTTTAAAGCTTACACAAACATTATGTTTGCATTCAATTAGTTTTTTATTACTCTATAATATAATCGAAAAACATTTGTAATGAAATCTTAATATCGATTATTTTTGAGTCGTTTAACCTCCTCGCTGGTTATTTATTTACAGTATTGTAGTCCGTGCTAGAAATTACTCTAGATAAAGTTCCTAGTTCTGTACCATTTAATTATTGGATGGTAGGAGCAATGTCTCTCGAAAATATTCCAAAGGATCTGAGATCAGCTAGAGCCTGTTTAGTGTGCTCTTTAATTAAGGTAATTTTTATAAACACAAGCTGTTTTTGTCTTTAAAACTGTTTTTTAAGTATTTTTTTTAATAGTCATTTGAGCAATTTGAATTTGATGGGTGTGATAACTGTGATGAATTCTTAAGGATGAAAAACAACAGAGAAAATGTTTATGACTGTACCAGCTCAAATTTTGATGGGTAAGATTAACACATCCTTTTTGCTTTATTTCTATACTTATTAAACATTTTAATATTGTCTGTTGGGTTTTTTTTCTTTTTTTTTTTTATCCAGAATGATAGCTCTAATGTCGCCTGAAGATAGCTGGGTTGGTAAATGGCAGCGAATCAGTAAGTCATTTATATATATGGTAGTAAAATTGTGATAATGTCATAGTTTCATTTCTTTATATTTATAGATAAAATATGAATTTTAAAGCTAATATAATAAAAAATCATTAGCCAGTCTTATAAAAATTAAATGAATGAAGAAATAATTTTATTCTGGGACTTAAATTTCCTAAGAATAATAATGGAGTACAAAAAAATTAGTCTGGCTTCACATAATACGAAGAGGTGCTTGTCATTTAAATGTTAATTTCAATTGCAATTCCAATTATACAGTATACAAAGTGTTGATAATTTTGTTTTAACTGTTATTTAAGTACTTATATATTTTTTAAGTAGATTGTTATAATACATATCAATCTAAAGTCACTTTTTTTATCTGTTTTCAAAATCAAAACAATGTATGTGATTTAAGTTTTGAGAGTCAAACAAAATTTCATGTTCGTTTTTTCTTAGTAATATATGCACATTCATGCTTCTGTCTTTTGACATATAATATAAAATTTGTAACTTTTTAATTCAGAAATTTCGGTGTAAAATTTAACACTTATAGCCTTTCGAATTTTATCACCTTCATCAGACATCAATATTTTCTGTAATAAACCAATATATATCTTAGTAATATTGAATATTAATGAGATAGATGTTAATGTATTTCAGTTAATATTACGTTCAGATACAGTTTTTCATTGTCTTAATTAAATAAATCCACTTTATATAAGTTTAATTCCACCAACGAATTTCTAAAATGTTCCTGAGGGTAACAATAAATTTCTTGTTAAGTACAACAATAAGAATAAAGTTTTTATTACTGGTTTATTTGTTAAGTTGAGTAGAAAGGTTAACATTTTTATTAAACTTTTTCGCCACCTCGTGTTTGATATTTAAAAATTATAATCCACCATGAAAAATCAGCTGAAATCAACTTTCAAAGATTCTGATATAAATGTTTAATCACTATTTTTTTCTTTAATTCTGCAAATGAGTTTTCTTGATTGTCTTTGCAATGAATTTTCTAGTGCTATTAGCTTCTTAAAATTTTTAATAGCGGATTGATCAGTGCTTTCTATTTCAGTTTGAACTTTCATGAAAAAATAAGCCTGAGAAACTTATTGTATTAAAGTGATTTGTCTTCACTAATTAATATGGATATTTGGAAGAACATACTTATGAAATGTAACCCACAGAACACTTTTCCAAGCTAGATATTGAGTCTTCTTTGTATGCTTCTTTCCATCTGAATCAAGCATGTTCTTATACAATGGTTGCATGTATATATGTTTTTTTTTATTATACATTTTATGAACAGTACTTATTTAACAATATGGATTTATTTTTATTTTTACTATAGATAGATTCACCAGAGGAATATATGCCATATCAGTTGCTGGAAAACTACCTAATAGTGTCATCAGAGACATGAAGAGCAGAGGAATCACTTACAAACCCAGAGATAAATGTCAACGATAAATTTAGGTCATATTAATGATACCGTATTCAATTTAAGGGTGGAAGAAAATGTTCCCTTTATTTATTATAGTTTATTTTATGTCTTGAAATATCATATTGATGCTGAAATGCTAATCAGATGATCTTTCTTATATAAATATTACATTAATTGAAGACTTCTGGGGAAAACACACTAGCAAAAAAACTTGATTAGAGAAAATGAATCCATAGTTGGACTTAGCCTTCTATCCCCCTTTGTTATTTCGCAATTGCATTTTCGATAGAATTTTAATGTTTTCTTTTATCTATTTTAACCTACCGATTAATCAGTTTTGAAAAAATTTGACATCTCTGTTTTCCCATGTGGTTTTCAATTGTCTATTTTAATGGTTGTCTATTGTCATAACAAAATATTCTCAGCTTATTGTTTTATTGTCATGCTTTTTGAACTAAAATTTGTAATACATTTTTATATGATATCAATTTTAATTGTTGTTACACCCTTAATTAAGAAAAAGTTGCTGTGTCCATTTAATTCTAAAACAAATTGTACCTTTTCTTGCTAAATTGATTATTAATTTACTTTGTTTTACATTATAAAAATTTGAACCCATTTAATTAAGATTTTAAGTCAAGAATTATTATAATTATGTTATTAAACATTCTGATAATGCATCCCTACTACTTTAGTAACTTACATAGCCATTTATATTTAACATAAAGTCAGCTTATTCAGAAGAGGGACACTAATATTTTTTCGCTCAATCTGATTTTCCTACATTTTTAGGGATAAGTATTTTTTTTTATGACTTTACATTTCAGTTAAGAAGTGTATTTGAATTACTATGTAATTAATTATTATGTAAATAAGTAATAAAGTTTTTATTTTTAATATATGTTTTGGTATATTTCCTTTTTTACTTTCACTTACCTATATATGCAATATATAGTAAGGGTAAGTATTGCAATAGTGAACATTTTTGAGTATTGATTTTTCAACGAAAATACATGTTTTGAGGTCTCCTGGTTCCAAATAACCCAGTCCCCCAAAATGGTCTCTGTGTGTGTATCTTAGCTATATTATCAGTATAGCTCAAAAACGAAAAGTTATATGAAAGTGGAATTGCATATTTAATATTTTTATAAGCTTTCGATGTTACAGAAACATTTTAAGCAAACCGGAAGTGGCACTTTATATAATCGATTTAACATATTTTTACGATTTTCACAAAAACGGCTCTAACCATTTTGATTAAACTCAGTATATCAGTGTATTATTAAGTAGTTTTTAATATAATGTAGGTTTTATTTTCATTGATGTTCTCTATCAGGTCTTAAATGGCTAATTTTTTATATTGGCTTCCTCTAAAGCTCTCTCTCTCTCAGATTATGGTTAAGGTCTTCCTTACTCCATCTGAACTTGCACATCCACTGTAAGAGAGTGTCCTACTGGAAATTGTAGAAATGTGCAAACTCATATTTATAAAATAAAAAATGGAACCTATAGCTCATTAAGTCACAGCTAGCAGCACCAGAGAAGAAGTGGCCCCTTGCCCAGCTGGATATTGAGCTTTAAAAGTTGATTCATCTCTTCATAAATACTGAAGATATACCATTAAGATGCAAAGTCTTGACTACTGTCCATCTCTCTGAATAATTTTTTTTTAAATATTTAGCCTAATAGAGATAATTCAACAGCTTTAGGCATACACTAGAGCTGGTAAAATAACATAATTCTAACGCAGAGAAGATATATTTAATAATCATGTATTACTAGCATTTGATATATATGTATATTTGTTTCAATGAAAAAACAAATGATAATGATACATAGTTTATTTCATTTTCAAAAATTTTTACTTTCAATTACATATATATAGTGAAGAAAAGTATTGTGAAAATTTTCTTATCTGAATTTTCAACAGAAATACAAAATGGTCTCTGTTTGTATGTTAACAGCCTAGCTCAAAAACAAAAGATTGTACTGAAATTGTCTATTTAAGGAGTGTGCATGTCTGGGATGTTACAGCAACATTTTCATCAAAATCGGCTTACCAGAAGTGCCATTTTAAATTATAGATTTTACCATTTTCTCGAAAATTTCTCTGAACGATTTTGATTAAATTCATTATATCAGTGTAAAATTAAGCGGTTTTTAATATGATGTAGGTCTTATTTTCATTGATATTCCCTAACAGGGTTTAAATGTCTAATTTTCAAAATTTCTTTCTCTAAAATACTTTTAATTTTTTTTTTATGTGAAATAATTAATTCACATTAACAACTGATAATGAATGATGAAAATTTACAGGTAACTAAAGGAGAAATTAGGGTTGGAAGCTGTATGGAAACAGCTGAGAGTGCCCAACCTTTGCCGATCCTCTCTGTACAGATACCTGATACCCCTCTATACAAGGGTTTCATATTGTTAGTTTAGCATTTATATATCACTCACTTATCCATAATTTTAAAAAGGATTTCACTCGAAATGTTGATTTAGTCACATTAAGTTATTGTTTCAATGAGTTTCGTGATAAATATTTCCGGTAAAACTCAAAATTTTTCCAAAAATTATTTTTTCGGACAATCAGTATTGTTTAATACTATACACAGTTGTAAAAGGAAATGATGAGTGATACAAACGTATTAATTTAACAGATTCAATGAATTGTTTTAAATGAAGTTATACTGAAGTTTTCACTTTGACTTCCCAATATTTGAAATCCTATCTTCTCTATTGTCAGTCAGTGAAAGTTGTGCGATGTGAGCATTGCACCAGATTTTATTCTTAAATGTTTTCATCCCTGACCTTAGCTTGATATTAATATTTTATTAATTGTAAAATCTTCCATAAACTGGTTATGGCGGTATTATTTCATAGATCAAGTGCTTATGATCTAGATGTTTTAACATGAATATCACATCAAACTAACTTCTAACATGGAATTACTATCTGTTGAATTTTCTCCACATAAAAGCTTGAAATTCGAAAATAAAGAAACTTTTTGAGTTTCGGCATGATCCATCTCACAATGTAAGGATAAACTTGAGGTGAAGATATGATATGATTATCCAAAATAGAGATATAATAAAACATTAATTCTCTCCTATTCTACGGAAATAATTAAAATGCATTATTGCTACGATGGATTGATGCATTTATTAAAAATAGGAATGGCACTCGTGGAAAGATTATTCTTTATTTAATATAGTAATGTGTTAAGATTAACAATGGTCAAGCAATTTTAAAATCTTGTGGCATCGGTTCTTACAAAACATTCTCTGTCAGACAAGGGAGAAATATGGTTAACTTTGATTTTTTATTTAAGAACTAATACTAATTTAGTTTTTGCCTTCCAGTCTATGGTTGATTTTGAACAGCACCCTGAATATATTTTTAGTTATTAGGAATTACCTTATACATAACTTATTTCCTTAATTTCAATTTTTAAAAAATCCTGTTAATATTTAAGTAGATATTTTGTTTTTAAATTGTATTTTTTTTTTGTTAAACTTCTTATACATTAACAAAACTGTTCCTTTCTTTCTAGTACAATATTAAAAAATCGTTGTGATTTTAAGAAACTGAATGCAAAAGATAAATCTGCTCATGATTCTATTGTGGATAGCTGGTATCCTAATAAAAATTAAATCCAAAATTTAAATTTTGTACTTATTATTCTGTGGCCTTGTTCTTTTAGCTGAATATTTCAAGCTAATTTGTCTTTCTATTCTTCATTATTGATTATGACTCTTTTCACCTTTAAGTTTCAAACTTTCGGAGTTCTTTTTTCTCTTTGTTTTTTTAGTAGTAAATATCTTGCATATAAATCACTACTATCATTCCTTCTATGCTTTAAGCTAAAAAGAAAAAAAGTTTAATGTTATAACTGGTTAACTCAATATGATTTTCATTATCTTGACCAAGTGATTAACTTAAAACAGTGTGATATAGAAAGTTACTGTAACCACAATATGAAAAAATTAGTTAGAAAACTGATAGGTGCCAAAGTCATAGTTAAATAATTAGAAAACGTTAATCATATTATCATTAAAGCTTGCCAATTTTTCAAAATTTCAGTATCTTCTTGCAGTCATATATCTTCAAAACTTAAATTTTATGTGGTACTAGACATGTTATGAGGACATTTAATTTCTTTTCAATTAATTTAAATTTTAACTCTTAAAATGGATAAAATATTACTATATGTCTCAAAAAAGGGTAAAGTAAAACTCAATTGAATTATGAAGAAAATCTTCAAGATAATAGGTTCAAATGGACTTTGGCGAGAGCAGATTCACAAGTTAATCGAGCTATTTGATGATGACGCAGTAACTTCCATTAAAGTATCTTCAGATGAATGTGCGGTAAAAATGCTTGAAGACCAGATCTCCAAATGAATGAATGATTGAGAAAGGGATCCATTGTCAACGAAATAAGAGACTTGATCAAGGTTATGCTGAGCATATGGTGTGACTGACGATAAGCAGTCTATCCTTTGTATCCAGAACTGGAAAGCACGGGTGCAGAATGGAGATAACTGGTAGGATGTGTTGCAAGAGACCCTGGCCTGTGTGTGGAGCATAGTGATATATAATAAGATCTTAAATTTTGAAGAAACTAGGTAAGTTAATGTTTCAGAAGCTCATTTTCAAGTTTTTCCTAGTTAGGGAGCAATAAACTAAATTGGTTTTCTAATGAGTAATTACTTATCTGTCTTAGTTACCAATCTAAGACAGATTTTTTTTTTTTTTAGAACACATCAATAGGTCAATTTGTCAGAATTGAATAAATAATTAACAATTATTTGATGTTATTTCTGACCACCTCATTCTTATTTTTTCAAATGGTAAATTATCTACACATAGAGCAAGTTCCTAAATTGAACTCTGAGCTCATTGACAGAATCAGATGCATCTCCAAACTGAGTGAAACAAATAAACCTTATAGAATATCTGACATAAAAATGGGTGAGAATCTAACCTCCTTGCGTGGGCTAATTCTTTAGTTGAGACAGGAGAAAATTACGATGGATAAAAGACTAAAAGCGGGCATTCATGAAATTGGAGGTTTCATGCATTTTCATTTTATTAATAGAATAGAAAATTTAAAATTATTAAAAAATTAAATCAATCCCACAAGTCCGAAGACAAAATCCATGACTTCAAAATATTTGAGAAATAAAATATGTTTAGCACAGTGCTCCAACTACCCGATTCATCTCTTCAGCTATGATTATTTGAGCCTTTCAGTTGACAGAATGACTCCAATTTCAAAATTTTTGAGTTGTCGTTTTAGTGATATTTCTAGTTGGAAAATTTATATCTGTACAAAAAGTGGATAAGTTGATTCCGGAGTAGGTGATTGCAGTGTTGAAATACAGAACTGTGAATAAAGGTATAAATTTTCCAACTGGAAAAATCTCTAAAGCTAATAATAAAAAATGTTGAAATTGGAGTTGTCATTCCATCAGCTGCTCATCATTTATCTTTAAGAACTTTAAGTAATCAAGACAGGATTTAAATCATAGTCCTTCAGCACAGAAAATCAGGTTATCATATTCCAATTATAACTATTTTTGATCCTTCGAATTTGTGACTTGAAGAGATGGTATAAATAAATAAACAAAACATGTATTGGCAAAATATTTAATATAAAATAAAACAAATCACAATTAAACGGTACATATCAAGGAAACATACAAAAACAAAAATGATAGTAAATTGTCTGTATATAATTCAAAGGAAATGACATGTTACAATACTAACAATTTTCCATCTATGTCTTTAGACATCTATGGAAATCATATATTATAAAATATACACTCTAAATGTTTTAACTAATCTTAAGATAGATGACTCATCTAAAGAAAGTAGGTGTAATTAACAAATTTTTTTATATCTACTTCGGAGAGACAAACCTCTGAATATCTTCAAGCATTCGAATATAGCTTTCATGCTCATAAGATGTGGAGAAATCAATCAATTTTTCGACAAACTCATTGCTGATTCCTTTATCTTCTAAGAGGTTCATGAACAAGTCATAAAGTGTCTGAAAAAAACAAAAACATTTTATGTACTATGTATAAAATCCCATTTTGTAGAATTTGACATCATCCTCAATATTCGAATGACTAATATGAAGTGTTAGCCAAATGGAAAATCTGAGAATTTTAACTAACTCGGAGTTTCGTGGACTACCTAAAGAACTCAGTGATCTGGTTACCGATTATCATTGTGATCAGATAATCGTGTCCATTTTTGCTATATTGAAATGTAAATGCCACAGCGTTAATTTATTTTATTTTTGCAGTTAAAAATGCAACAGCGTTAATTTATTTTATTTTCACAGTTAAAAACGCTACAGCGTTAATTCATTTCATTTTACACTTAACTAGTTTGATTAATTGTTGATTTGTTTTATTTTAGCAAAGTGAAATCAATTAATAAGATGTATATTTATGTATAAGATATGTGTATATTAAGTATTATAGGCCCATAGCGTATATTGTTCATATTATATAGATCAATAGTTTATACTTGGACTACTTGTTATGGATTTTAGCCCTAGCTATAAACAAGTCCTAAGCCTGTAGACCTCGCAATGCACAGTCTGACTCCGGCCGTTATAGAGCTCTGGCCTGCCAACTGATGTACTGCCCACTGCGGTCCACTTGAGGTGAATTCTCTCTCTCGAGCCACCATCGCCGCTGCCCACTTGCAGTTGTTTTGAGCATGCTCATTGAAGAGTTACAATTGGTTTCTGCATAGAGAAAGAGGTTTACGAAAGTCCTGCTTCATCCACATAACGTTGTACAATTTAATAATATGTTATATATATAAATTTCATATTGGGACTCTAGAGAATTTTTTTTTTATTTTATTTTTATTGTAATTTGGGCCATAGAAATAGTTTTGGTTTATTATTTTCAATAATGAAACATTGTGATCGACCAAAAAATTCAAAAACAACCCCCTCTCAAAATTTGAGGTTTCACGTTTCAAGATGCGTATAATTCGAAAAACGAATAAAATTTTTTTTTTCTCCGAAACTACTGGACCGATTTTTTTAAAATTTTTATATAAAATCAGAGGTCACCCGAGGATGATCCTCCTTCATCGACATTACTCTCCGCCTTTAACTTTCAAAATGGCGGCCGAAAAACCTGCGTTGCTATAGACTGTAGCTTCTAAACGAATGTACAATTTCAATGAAACTTCGCTAAAGTCATTTTCTCGACGCCCTTTACATTTATCTATATAACATACTTCAACGAAAAGAAGCTGGAAAAAAAGTTACGAGGGATGGTAAAATTAAATTCCGAATAACTCGAAAAGTTTTTACTTTTTTGTGGATATTGTATTATAGTTTTTAAAAGTTTATGAAATTTCCTTAAAAAAAAAAAAAAAAATCGTTAAAATCAGACAATTAGGAGCAAAGATATGGTCTCCGGTTTTTTTATGTGTTCTACTCCAAATGTGTTATCCTTGGTTTGGTTTTTAAATTTTAAATGTGTTACTGAACTAATGATATTTTTTTTAGCATATTACTAATGATTAAAGAAAAACAGTTTAGTCCAATAATTGGAATCACCTTTTGTTTCTTTGTAACTCGGAAGGTAATGTTACTTTAGATGTATAATTGTTTGGAGATAATAAACCATTGTGAAATCATTTGCAGCATTTTTTTTATGAGCAAGCATGGAAATATTGTCACAATTGTTTGTTCAGCTGGTCTTTATTTTATGCTAGAAGTTTATTATTATTATTTTTTTTTTACCTAACTAACAAGTGTAAAACTGATTCATTTTGTTTTTATGTTTTCAATATTAGATTTCGTAAATGTTCCAAAATAAATGTTTGAAGATACAGTCCACTTTCTTTCTTTTTTTTTCTTTTATTAGATCACAATTAAATAGTTAGGCTTCATTTGAGGTTTCACATAAACTAAGAGGGAGCTAACATGAATCAAGTTTAAAATTGGCATGACCATTATGTTTTATTTTCAGTGATAAACATGTAATCTTTGATTCTGATTGTGCATATATCTGGTTCCACAAATATTCTTCAAGGCAAAATATTTACACTTGCAGGATCTTTCATTTGAATATAAAAAAAAATATTCCTTACTATTTCATTCAATGGATTTCAAATATTTAATTTTTCATGTTCCATCTTAGTTTAGTAGAACACTTTTACATAATTAGTTTTTATATATTTTACCATTTTTTTAAGTAATTAGTTTACATATATTTCACCCTTGCTTAATGCTCAGCCACGTGATGACTTTGCAGTTATCTGTATTCTGTTACCATAGTAAGATGTTTAATCGTTAAGTCTATTTGATGTCAATTTTGTTATCAAGTCTCGATCAAAATATATCACAGAAAAACGTTATTAAAAAACACATAAAATTAATTTTTAAAAAATTAAAAAACTTACTCCATCAAGAACCTCTCCAGAAACTGAATAATTTGAATCTTTCCAGTCTCCTTGGTACATAACAACTTCATCAATAAGAAATAGATCATCTACAAAAAAACAAAAACAGTAGTTTGATTTTCATTATTTTTTTTTAATTAAAAAGTGTTAATAAGTGTTAAAAAGTGTTAATTCTATAATTAAGATTCTTAAGTTTGAAATAAACCCAATTTTTATGGACAAATGAATTTAAAAGAAGTTGAAATAATAATATTACAATTAAATACATATAAATATAAATAAATCAGTAAAAAAATTATAAAATATGTGACAAAATCAGTAGATTAAAGAATATAACCAAATAAAAAAAAAAATTAATGAACAAATAACAAAAATTAAGAACTCTGCTGCTTGATCTCCTATGTTTACTATACAGGAAAGAAGTTTGCAACGACCACAATACCAAATTACTTACTGTAACTTTCTTCTTGCTGGCCTTGCTGGTGAGAAGGTGATACAGTTGAACACGTGAAGCCCAGTGTCTGCCCTGCCCTATTGATTTCAACTTCAAAAGTAGGTCTAGATTTCATCTCGCCAAGTTCAGGTTTGTCCATTGTAGGTTCAATTTCAGGTTCAACTGGGTCGGTATCGACAGAATGATTGACATTGAAGTTTACTTCAATTCTAAAATTAAAATTCGAATCATTTCAATACTAATTTTTAATTTAAAACATCAATAAAATGCTTATACATTTTGAGGATAAGTTACACTTTTCTTTTCTAAAAAAAAACTAATGTTACCCATATTATCAATCTGTTCAGGATATATCAGCATTATTTTAAAAAAAGTTAAAATGGTATTTACCTTCTAAATTAAAAAAAAAAAAAGTATCATAAATACATAACATAAATTACAAAACTGAGTTCATTCCATTAAATGGCGTCTTGCTACATAAATATAACAATAAAAGTGCAATGCAATATCAGCAATTTGAATTAATTGTTGCAGGGGGTATCATAAAAGGATTACCAAAAAGCTCAGTATACAGGTATGCAAGCAGCAAAATGAATTTACAATCTATTTTTATATATAATACGATAGTTTTTCACAGTAACCCTTTACAGCTCTCATGTGCGATGGATTTTGATGAATGAGATATCAAACGAAAGGATACTAAATGTAGCAGTGATGAATCATACTAACATCCACCCAAAATTTTAGGGAAAAGTTAGGAATGAAAAAAAACCTTATTTACGAATAACTTAATAAGTACACATTGTTTTCTTGATTAGACCCATGATTATTAGAAAATTTATTAAATTCCCTACAAAACCAAACAAAAAAAAAAAGTATCATTATTAACAAAGATAGATTTTGTTGTACACATGTTTAGGATTAACATTTTGAATGAACTAATTCAACTGAGAAAAAGAAAATTATTTCTTCTATCTCATAATACATTGAATTAAATTATTTTTATATTATATTGTCAGTTGTTCTATGAGAATTATAATAATTCTATGTGGATTATTTGCACAGGCCAACTAGTAAAATATTAAAACTCGATTAACACATAAAACTTTATTAACAGAATAAATAAATGAAATTCACCAGAAAACAATGAATTCTTGATTAAATATATATATATATATATATATATATATATATATATATATATATATATATATATATATATATATATATATATTTATAATTTAGTTATATTTTTTTACTTTCAATATTTCGTAATTAAAATATTTATTAAAATAAAATAACTTTTTTCTATATTTCTTTAACCTCTTTTTCTTTCCTATTTGGCCATTTTTGGCATACCTATGGTTCTCCTGCAAGTTATCAACCTATTCTAAGCAGAGTGAGAAGGTGAACATTCAACAAGTTCACTATGACATGACATAATAAAAGCCAGATTTGAACTGACATAGTTTCACTTAAAATTATTATGATGGTACGTTAATACAGTGTTCTGGGATACATGGGAGCAGAACCTCTCTCTCCCTTCATCAACAGCAGTTCTTATATGATCTGATAAGACAGTGCATCAGCCAGGATACCATCTATGGGTTTAGAAACTGATAGAATAGCTGCCTTGGAGTCAACTAAAATTACTGGATTTTTTTCATTTCTTTAAGTTGCAATTGGATTAGTGCCAATTTTGCAGATATTTTTGGAGGAAATACGAGAAAAAGGCTTTATACGGAAATTTGTTTTCTTTCACAGAAAATACCCTCTACTTCATCAATGAATGTTGTTATTTGGGATTTTAATCTTGCCATAGCAATCGAATTGGTTGTCCAGTAGTCTATAGGGAATTGTTTATAGGGAACACATATTTGGTTTTTCTTTTGATTCCCTTGTTTTGGATAAGTTAACAAGTAAATCAAAGGAAAAATTTAATATCCCTATTATCCTAAATACACAGCACAGCGAGTTGGATAATTTTGGTATACATGTTAGCAGAGGAAAAGAAAAAGCAGAAATTCCAGAAAACAATCAAATAAGAATATAGAATAATTGAGAATAACCAAAATAATATACCTATATGTGAATAATTGATTTCTGAAGTGTCAAATGTTGGGATGCATCATAAAGTTATGAGGAAGATAAAATTGTACTTAGTCATATCAATTCAATTTTTTTCACGGTGTGTTAATTAATAATTTATTACAAATCCATACAATAACAAACCTTATATAAATTCAATTTATATGAACAGGATATTATACTCACGTTTCATCACCATTTTTCTTTACAAGGCTGATTTCAGATCCTTCAATTACAATTTTAAACCCATCAATTTCAGAAGGTAATTTCTTACTTTTTTGTAACTTTCTTTCAGCTGATATTTCCTCCACAAGAAAATCAGCAAGTTCTTTCTCTCCTAAGAAAATTAATAATTTTTTTATTGACAGAATAGTCTTCACCACAACCACAATAGCAATGATTCGTTTAAAAAATGCATGTCAAATTTTCCTATTGGTTAATAAATTCTACCCTAACCTATTGGTAAAGAATCCAATAGTAAATAATTGCAATATTTTAGTTTTGAAATAATAGAAAGAAATCTCTAAGAGAAGTACAAATTTTAAAGTTGTTAATAAAGAATGATAAAGCATGCTGAAGAACTGTATACATATGCAAAATACACATCATATTGAAGCAAAGAAGATATAATATTTATTGATTATGCAAGAGACTTATATGTACTTAAGATATTGCACTAAAACATTACCACTTAAGACATGAATAATTTTTGTTTTATATTCATCTAAGCTTAACCATATCACCAGTTTTCTCTAAAAAGGCATCCAACAAATCACTAATCTTTAAAGGAGTATAAGTGGCAGGATATTTAAGAAATTGATGTTTTCACTAACGTTATATCGCAAGATCTAAAAGGTGAATCTCTAAATATAAAAGTTACAGTTAAGGTATTTAAACAAATCAGGGCTATTCATGTCAAGAATATAAAATCTGAAATATTTGATATATTAAATCCATCCATTTTTACAGAATAGTAACTATAGAGAAAAAGAAAATAACTTTATTCTGGGACAGTGTCTCTAAAAGAATATCAACTGTGTATAATGAAAAAATATATTACCTTTGACCAAAGAGCTATATTACATCAAAAATATAAAATTTAAATAAAAACATCATTATAAAAAAATATACAAAAAATGAAGCACGGTAAAAAAAGTAAATATTTATTACATTGCAGAAGAATTATTAAATTCTTTTAGAAGTAATTATAATTTCAGGTTAATTGTAACTTAAATGACACCACAACCTATGTATTAAGATTAAATTAAAAACACAATTTTAGCATGCAAGACAAACATTTTGGAATTTCAACCATGAAATTAGCACACAAATTATTAAACTAAGCATCAGGCAATCAGTTAATATACAGTCAAAAAGCCATTGAACCTTATTCCATTTGTTTGGTAATGTAACTGAAAGGTTGTAATTAGGAGGATAATAATAAAGAAAAAATCAATGAATTCAGAGGTTTGATGCTGATCAGGCTACTTTATCTCAGATTTAAATTTTTATTCTCTGGCAAATATAAAAGAAATAGACAGGATAAAGACAAATAATTGAACCTTAAAGAATAAACCAATTTAGCACCTAATATACCCGTTAGCGTATTCACAGCTAGTGTTAAGACAAATTGTAAGTTGATAAAAAAATCATCAGTAAAATAGTTGCAACCAAAAGATCTTTCACTCCATTAAATTCTTAAAGAATGTAACAGCCAACAAATTCTTAAAGAATGTAACAGCCAACAAATTCTTAAAGAATGTAACAGCCAACGAATTCTTAAAGAATGTAACAACCCAACAAATTCTTAAAGAATGTAACATCCAACAATTTCTTAAAGAACGTAACAGCCAACAAATTCTTCTACTCCAATTAATAAATAAAAAATGTAACATAACAGCTTCACCATTAGAAAAGAGTTCAAATAACTTGGAGGGCCTAAACTATAACTGCCTAAAAATGAACACAACAGAATGATGCCAGAAAAACTTAACTGTTGAATTTAAAAAAAAAAAAGGTGATCTACAGATCTAATATGGAATGTTAAAGAGAGACAGAAAATTGATCAATGAGAATTGGGAATTATAACTTAAACCTACACATCGTCAACTAATAACAGGCAGGCAACAGCTATAACAAATTAAAGGTGCCAGTGATTGAACAAAGCTAGAAATGTGAAGTATGGTCACTTAACTTTCCTATGTAAAATTTGGGAAAAATATTACTATTTATGATATATAAATATGGCTATTTATATAATGACCAATTAAGAAACAAATAACTGCTAGAACTCGATTTAGGAAAACATATCACCATAAATGTCGGAATATAGCATGATCCAATAAAAACTCAAGAAATTATGCCAGGTCATCTCTCTAGGAAATGTTTTTAGAAGCTCACAATTATCTAGGAACTCTTTCGAAGAGCACTAATTCAAAGTATTTGTCTAGCTTATCACCCTAGCTTAACATAGCCAGTATCACTTAATTAAAAATAGGAAGATGTGGGAAACATTTGTAAATTAAGGCATGTAAGTGAAGATGAGTATATTACAAATTTAATGTAATCTAACAATAAAATATTTTTTTAAGAAAGAGATCAGTTCATAAATAACTGGAATAATAAAATTCGAAAAATGTAGTCATTTTATATGTTTATAATTATTTATGAACTCATGAAACTAAAGAAAGGCTAAAACTCCCAGGTTTCAGGCTTGCAACTCACCTCATTCAATCAAAATACTGTGTACTCAAGCACTATTTAATTATTAAAATTAGGAATACCATTCGTATGGCATTAAATATGAATATATATCTCGTGTACTATGAGATCATGTGCTGCCCATGAATTAAATTAAATACTGCGGTTTAAAATTACCTTATTCAAAGTTATTGGGCTGCATAATAAGAAAAAGTACTTAGTCATTTTAATGTCAATTGGAAACATAAAAAATGTTCATCTCAATATCAATATAATATAATCTAAACGTTAGTTAATAATCAGAAATACAGGGCAGTTTCGATTATCCAAGCCCTCCCTCCCTCCCCCAGATAATCCGAACAAGTAAAAAAAGTTAAAGTTGACTGATAAGAAGGAATTGAAATGGCTCTGTTTCACAGAACATATTAATGGAATTGCTTCATGTGCTAGTATTTAAATCCTATTTCGGTGTCTAAACTGAAAAAATTAAAACTAGGTGGTCATCCATAAATTGAGGAATCTCTTTTTATGTGGTTTTTGCAGCATAGATCAAGAGGGTGTGTGATTTCCAGAGATATATTAGCTGAAAAGCCAAATTTTCTTTAAAATAATTTTAAAGGATGACGACGCAGATATTAATGCCAGTAAAGGTTGGCTTGATAATTTCGTAAGTAGGTATGGAATACATTAACATATAATTTTGATTTCACTTGAACATTTGATATACCTGAATTCATTTTAGAATATGGATAAGTCATAGAAACGCTATGAAGGCATTTAATACTTGCTTGGAATGTCGGCTATGGAAGCCAACAAAATCAGAGACTTAATGTACATTAAATGATCATTTACATAAATTTTTTTTTTGATAGCCAAGTTTTCATATTTAGCTGACAAAGCATGTATTTTTGTTGCCTAGGATTTTTCCATCACTTTAAATTTAACCTTTGATAATCCCAACAGGCTAAGAAATCTACGTGTTCGAATTAACATGACCGTCCTGTAATTCGGTAATTGTGGGTCACGAAAGTCATCGGCTGAAGAAAACAAAACAGGCTGGGAAACATTTCAGTGGAAACATTACCTACCCTGTAATAAAAAAGATGCATTCTACGTGTGATCATGTGTCAGTCTATCATGTTACAGTGAAACTGGTTTAATAGTACCGGTCAAAGTATTGACCAAATATTAAACATTATTGGAACCAAGTTACCAAAAAAAGAAAGTTGACATAATTACTAAAAGTAATAACAAAAACTGCAAAAATAAATTTGCTCATCCCCCCACTTCAAGAATGTCCTGGCAGCACTTGGTGGTTATAACCTACCTCTTGAGATTCTTCTAGAACATTTTTTAGGAATACCAATGAAAATTAATCATGGTTTAAATTAGATGTGGCATTTTTAAGTTGGGAAACAATTATCATAATCATTTCCTGACATCATACTAATATCTCAAAGAATTAGGAAAAGGTGATAACCTATCAACTCCTAACAACTACCAAGTAGCCTTTTGAAATGATAGGAGTGTAACAACATTTAAAGGACTAAACTAATTAATTCAAATCAATTCTTTAGTAAATCAATCCATACCTTGAGTAAAATCAGTGGCTGCTACTCCAGGGGCAGTTTCTGTAGCAGTTTTAGACAGGAAATTACCACCTTTCAGAATGAACAGGGTTAGTAATCAACAATAACAATTATAAGCTATGATAATGATATAAATTAATGACAAACTGATCATTTAATTGCTGAAAATTAAGTTAACAAAACATCTCTTTCCCACCTTGCCCACTAAATATTAATTAATGTAATACCTCGAGTGTGTACACTTCTTAAAGAAGAACATTGACAAAAATTGTGTTTGCGGCACTTATGATGAAAAGTTTCCTGAGATTGCGACAAGTTCCAGATACTCCTGGTAGCTTGGATTTTGGTGACATTAACAGTGGAATTTGTACCGAAAAGTTTTCCAGCCGATTTAAGAGCAGGAATTCTTAAAGCATTCTTAATTATTACACTCATTTTGAAACTTATTATCAAAAAGTACCGGTACAAGGAGTCACAACGTGCTATCAAACATTCAATGCCCTCGGAACAATATTACCAACATTACGAAATTCGTCGACAAGAAAAATAAATTTACAGTTTATTTTTTAAATGTGATGAGGTTTATGTTAAACTACTTTTAAATTTATCGAAAATGCTTCATGATTAAAATACGTCTTGAAAAAAGTGTATGTAAAACGATCTTAACATGTGTATATTTCAATATTTCAACTTTTGAAACTTGACATTGTCTCTTTATGGTTATTTAAATTTAATGTTATTTATACTTTTCATTTTCAACGTATCAGAACTACTACAAATAATGTGTCTTGAATGACTTTAAAATTGTCGTGCATTATTATCAATGCCATTATCGGACTGTTATCAATTCATAATAAATACTACATACTTTTAGTTTGATTTGAAAAAAAATGACATCTAATAATTGTAATTTAACATTAGAGGTTTCCAAACAGTATTGATTGCTTTAATTTCTTATTGCATAATTTTATATCGTGAGCTTTATTTTTTAATGCTTTAATTATGGACAATTATCACAAAATTAGGAAGGAAGGTATATTTTTTGATAGATTACAAAATTTACCATTAATAATATTTTAAAACTTGCTTAGGGAAATCATTTTAGAAGTCTCCTATACTGAATATAATATTTTTTACTGTAGAGGTTGTGAAGATAATGTATATGATTTTATTTGTTGTAGAGTATGAAATGCTTCAAGCTATGTATGATTTTAATGCAACTATAGCTCAAACATTAAGTTTTAAGAGAGATGAATATTTTATATTTCATTCAAACAACAATATAAAAAAGAATTGGTGGTATGTAATTAACTCCAATGGGAAAGTAGGGTACATTCCTTCCAACTACGTTACAACAACATTGGTAAGTTTAATTAAAACCTAATTTTGAATATTATTGAACATTGAACATCTTATTTACACTATTATTTAGGTTAGTAAAGGAAAATGTATTGAATTTTTGAGCAATGCCATTGAAAATCTTAGTTGTGATATTTCTAAAGAAGGTGGAACTGACAAGCAATTAGAAACTATGAAAGAACTTATATCAAAGAAACAAGAAATTATAGATAGAAGACATAAATCTCCTGTTTCTGTGAAAGAAAAATTAACATCATCAAAATCACTGCCCAATTCACAAACAAATCAATCGGTATGAAAGCAATTTTGTTATTATGTAAGTTTGTTATCTGTTCATGATGATATTAACATATTTAATTGATTCTTATTATTGTCAGGAAATAAAAGTTTCAAATAATGTACCCGAGCAGTCTCCTCTTGCAATGAGGATATCGCAGTCAGAGACCAAAATAACACCTTTAAGTAATGAAAGAAACGTTCCTGACTCTAGTGTTTCGATTCAAGGTTGTAATGTGACTATCAATTCTGTTTATTCATTAATACAGATGGTAAGATTTAAATATTATGCTACAACTGGAATTTTTAGATAGTTTTTTTAGATCAAATTAAAATCTGATTGCAGGTTAGATGTCAGACAGGATTGAGTCATGAAGATTCTCGTATTGCTGTTGGAGTTGTCGCTGAAGGTTTACTGGATGTTCTTCCATCAGTAGCCTCTTCAGGATTAGAGAAGGTTCTGGACCAGTTACGATCTCCTCTAGATCCTCCTTCAAGCCTTATCGATAAAACGCAAGATGCTATATTAATGAGAAAAGCTTTAAAACACCTAACAGCTGCACGGGATGATGCCCAGCAACGTTCATGGGCACTTTGGGATGACGAAGCTGCAATCAGGCAATCTATTTTAGATCTTTCTTCTATATTAGTAAGTAACTTTTGGTTTGATATTGATTTTTATTCAGCTTTATTGTATTCAATATATTTTTATATTTTTTACAGACAAATGCTGATCCAATAATTTGTAAAAGAGTACTTAAGACAAATGAATTTTCGGATATCATTATGTTAGTTGATTATTATCAAATGGAAGAACGAGCCAGTATCCGACAACTTCTTATTCAAGCATTTGCTGTAATGTGTTGCTTAGACTTGGTCATTATAAGCTTACTATTAAATTCTGTGCTTCCAATGGAATTGGCCAGGTATGTATTCTCAAACCTTTTATGCAGTATATATTAATGAATATTTAATATGATTTTTACACTTGATAACTGTAATAATAGGGAAATGCAGAGCAATGTAAATACCAGCCTTAAATTACACAAACCTGCAATGCTGTTGGCTATGATACTTTCTTCAGGTGAAGCAATGCCCATTACTCATTTGGGTATGTAAAATTTACTGTTCTACAAAGCATTGACCTTCATTCCCAAAATCTAAATTTTGTATACTACATTATTCATTAATATTTGTTTTTATTAGATCAGTTAGGAATAGATTTCATTAAAATGATATTGGAAGTTATTGAATTGGAAGCTAATTCAGAAATTGGAGATACCATGTTAACCTTAATCTTATCTTATAATCTGCAATTCAAACCTAAATCTCCTGCAAATATAACAATTCAAGCAGTTTCAGAAGTTCATGCAACTAAAAATTTTACTGAAAAGGTGCTTCTGCTTATAAACCGAGAGAGTAAGTTAATTATTCTTATATTTAAAAAATAATAATTACATATATTACCCATTCCACTTTTTTTTAATTTCTGTATTTTTGGATTTGCCTTGAAACTACAATTATAGTGTGTGCGAATAATTTTCCACCATTTGTTATCTAGAGAATTTTTGTTTACTTACGTGCATCTTGCAAATCTGAAACCAACTTTATTCAAGAGCTAATCACTTGTACTTGGGTTATTAGTCTAGTTAAAATCCTCAAAGTTCATACAACGTTATTTTTATTTCTTCAAACATGGCAAATTTCATACCCTTGTGGTCAATTAAAGCAAAACTATCCTTGGCAGCAAGTAGAAGATTCTGCAGCGACATCAAAATAAGGAATTTTAGGTTTGAAAATGTACCCATATTTATGTATCACTGTTCAGCCCTGAATAATGAAAATCAGCAAAGAAATTAGCAACAGAAAAATGGCTTATAATAGAGCCTACTATGCAAATCTTTAACTTCTCAAGTCTCATTTGTTGTCAAAAGCTACAAAATTAAAGCTATATAGACCAGTAGTCACTTAAGGAGTGGAAATCTGGTGTTTATAGCAAGAGGATTGCCATTAACTTATAGCATTTGAAAGGAAAATGATAAAAAGGATTTACAATGCTACAATAGTTAATGGTGAGTGAAAAATTAAGAGCAACAATAAAATCGAATCTATATTAGAGAATAATAACATTATTAACTATATCAAGGCAAGTAGGCTGAGATGGGCAGGTGTGGTCAGAATGGAGAATGAACGGGTACAGAAGATGATACTAGAAGCGTATTTCTGTGGGAAGAAGAAAGGTGAAAGACCGGGAAGCAGGTGGAAGGATTAAGTAGAGAAAGACACGTGGAAGCTAGGAGTCCACAATTACAAGAGAGAAGTGGAGAAGAGCAACTCAGGAGGACAATGGTCATACTGGCCTGTAGCGCTGGGGAGTTAGACCAGTGAAATTAAAAAAAATACATATATATTAAACATTAAATTTGTAATTATTTTCTTCATACAGATTATTATTCTAGAAATCTGTTTGCTATATTGTTTTTATTTATTTTAGTTGATCCAGTTCTTAACTTAAAAACGCCTGTATCGCCCTGTAACTCTGTACTCAAACTTTTGATGGATTTATTTCAAAATCCATGTACCGCTGAACTGTTCTACACAAATGATGTCCGTGTACTTATTGACATAATAGTGAGGCAGCTTACTGATCTTCCACCCAAGGACCAGGTTTGATTAATTAATTTAGTTATGACACCTATCCATTTTTTTTTTAAATGTGTTGTTTTATGTTAATATTTTTTTTTTAGAAACGTACAAACTATTTAGAGCTGTGTAAGCTGGTTCTTACAAGTTGTGACCCATTAGCCTTCGAACATCGTTTAGATGAATTAAAGTCTCGTTTTAGTTATATCCTTACTGAAGAAATACCCCAAGTTGATGAAGATAAAAATGTTGTTCGTGAAATAGCTGCAAGTTTGCCAAAGTTTTTTGGTGAGTCATTAAATTAAACTAATTAATATTTATTTCAAGAATTTTTCTTCTTTTGAATATTTATTGAACTACTTAAAAAAGTATTGAGTTCCTTATTTTATGTTAAAAGTTTTTTTTATTATCAATTTCAATTAAATAATATTTTATATTTAAAAACATAAGTAGTAGATTTTTACTTTTATCATTTTAAACAAAAAAAAAAAAGAAAAGAAAGAAAATCTTTATGCTGTTTATATTGTTAAATATTTTATTTTTAAACTGATTAATAGGTATTGTTGAACAATTTTATAAGCTTCTGACTATCCTTGAATTCTTGTACTTAATATTTGTTAATTGATTCCAATCAATTTATTTATATCTTGAACTCAATTATAGTAGGTTTTCTTTTACCCAACACTCTTTTCTTTTATGTTATGATTGTGCAATGTCTTACATGATCAAAACATCTAATGCTAAATTGAAAACATTTTAAAATAATGAAGTTTTAAGCAATCCTTGCTATTAAATGTACCTTTGTTGGCTCGAATAATAGTTGGATTACAGAATATACTAGAGCTTTTGACAGTATTTTTCTTAATAATATTCTTTGCTACTTAAATAGATAAATTGCTCTGATTTAACCCTGAAGTTTTCACATTCCTAATACTCAAATTGATAAATAGTTGGTGGGTCTGACACTCATATTTTTTGTTTGTGGTATCCTATAATTAATTTATTTACTTAGTCATTAATTATGTGATTATTTTAATGCCAGAAAGGGTTTAAAAATAAAAATATTATTAAGATAATTAAAGAAACAAGTTGGAAAACTTGCCGAAACCTTTTTTTTTTTAATAAATAAAAAAAATATCACAAACTGACAGTAGACAGTTGTAAGAGCAAACGCACAGTTTTATCACACCAAAAAAATTATCAAAAAATATAAAGGCTTTAAAACAGTTTTGAAAAACACTTTTCAAATGATTATGAACTATAAACATCAACCGCCTCCCGCAGTGCCACATCCAACGCCCTGAAGACGACCTGTAAAGTGGGTCGAAACGTCGGCAAAAATTAAAATTATTTATATATTTTAATTTTTTTTATTTTTTTGACCGCACCCTCGACTAATCCCTTCTCATATAAACATTTTTGTACTTTTCATAACAGTTCAAAATCGCTTTCAATCACCAGTTCAGAAAAATCATTTGCTCGTACAATAAGCTGAAAGGTCGTCTGGGTGGCAGTTGTCAACCAAATTAGTTTGAGGTGAATACTTTCCATAGTTGAAATCCAAAGTAAAATATAAGTGCCATATGATATTATCAGTAATTAAGCATTTATATTTTTTTTTGTTTTGACCAGCATTTGATATTTTAGATAATACTTATTATTTGTAAGTCGGCATTGAAACATTCCTATATGGCAATAAAATATTAAATACAATTGATTTAAGGATAGTTATTGTGTGAGCCATTGAATGCAAAAGTATTATAATTTATTCTCATAGTAAATATTAACTTTATGCTATTAAATAGTTGGGATATGCTTGAGACTATATTTTTAACAGAAATAATTATTCTTAGAAAGAAATGCACATTATTATTCCATTCCTATCTCTATAGAATATTCTCTTAAGTATTGAAGGTCTAAAAGCTTCAGTTTCTAACTTATGCCATTTTTGCATTCAATGGTTCATATGATGTGGTTAATTTATTTTTTGTATAGTATTTTTATTTTTGTAAAGATATAATATTATTAATTAAAATAGTGCACACTATGTTCATTAATTTATTTATATACATATATATTTTTAATTCAAAGTTTTAATCTCTCTACAAAATGCTCAAGCCAAAAAAAAAAAAAGTTAAAAACTAAGTGGTCTGAAATATGGAAGTGGATAAGTTAGTAATTTGATTATCCCAGAATATATTTTTATATTCGACAATTGGGACAATACATGTTTTACATCCTGTAATATGAAACAATAAGGTAATGAAAAAATAATTAAATTTTTGAAAATCAAAATGAGCCTTATAGTTTTGTATTTTAAAATGAGATAAGCGCACAAATACGCAAAGTATTAATTTAAATTTATAATTGTTAAATTATGATAAATTTGTATATTTTGCTATATGGCTTTCTTCATAATGTAGCTAATTAATAATCTGAATTTATTTTATTTTAATTAAAAAAAAAAAATTATTTCTGTTTGCTTCGATGAATAATATGTATCATACTTATTAATTCTATCTGGTTATATCTTCAGAAATGTCAGTTTTTCAATACAGTATTAAAAATACTTAAAGGGATGTAATCTTATTTTTTATTTGCTTTATTTTTTATTTTATTAGAACATGCTATGTTTCTTGACTTCAAAAAAAATCTTTAACAAACAAATTTTGTTTCTAAGTGTTGTAAACAAGAATTGGCTCATGCTTTCCTAACCATCCCTAAATTAAAGTTTACTAATCACAAATTTATTAAAGTTTACTAATTATTAATTTATTAAAGTTTACTAACTGGTTAGTAGTTATTTCATTCGCTAATTCCACTATGACTCTCAAAACTGACACCTCTTTGGATTCAACAAAGTTTAATCAACTACTTTCTCTCGTCAGAATTTAATTCCTCTATTTTTATAAGTTTGTAAAATATAAATATTGCAAGTTTCTTGATTTGTCATTTTCTTAAATCTTTTCTTCAAAAGCACAGGGTAGCTTCAGGGTATATATTGCTGGGAAAACATTTGCAGGACTTTGTCTATTCTAGTGGTTAAAGTATTTTGGCTTGAATCATTTTTGTATTATTAACATTACTATTTATTCTTAATGATTATCACACCCCTTATTGCCCAAAACTAGTCTTTCAGGTGCTGAAATTTTTGTATAGTTAAATACAGTAATATTATATATAGTTGAATTGTATATATGTATAATTTTATAATCTAGTCAAAACATTCATTGAATGCAAAATGTTGCAACATTAGGGTCCATTAGTTATGCAACTTTCAGATTATTAATTCATTATATACGATTAGGTTACCAAGTGTTACAAACTCAAACTGTTATAGTTTGTTACCATAACTTTATATGAATAGTTGTTGTTTTTTAGTAGTTTACTTTACTTTAATGATGTGAATATTGTTTAAAATGTACCTAATCATCATTTTAAACTTAAATTATACAGTCAAATCTCATTTTAAAATTGAATGGGTTAAAGAACTATGAATGATTGACACAAAAATAATTAAAAAAATGGTTATTAGAACATTGACGTTAGCTGTATGGATTAGTAAAATACAAAGAACATTTTAGAGATCATAAAGTTCAATAATATTATTCACTAATATCAATGATTCCATTCTCCATGATTAATTAGTTCTTGATTAAATTTAATAATCATATTTCAAGTAATGCTATTTTGAATAAAGTATACAAGAGGCAGAGGAAATAAATATGTAAAACTGTGGTGGAAGGATATTGATGTATTTTTGTATGTATAACAATGTGTGGATATTGATATTCATACTACCTCTATTCAAAAATAATAATTTGTAAAGATTTAGATCTGTTTTAAATCTTGTTTATTGTAACATTATTTTTGTCCATGAATAATGACAGAAAGTCGATGGGTAATTGTCTGAGCCTCCTAAATGCATAGCCTTATTTAAGAAATGGAATTTATGGCATTTTTGGCTAAGTTTGAAAACTATCATTTCTTTCAATGTGAATATATCTCTTCTGTTGTTAATGAGATTGACTTACATTGATTATTAATCTAAAAATAAATATACAATGTAAGAAATAAAGTGTTTAGTTTTAAAAATGTTAAAGATATTTTTTTTTTCTAATATTTAATGCCAGAAATACCATGTTAAGTATGTTCATTTTGTACCTTCTATAGCTTTATATTACAAAAATATTTATTCATTTATCAATAGAGGAGCTTAATTTCAAAAGTTTAATTATTATCCTAATTTTAACAATGTCCTGTCATTATATTTTATTTTATTTACTATAACAAATTTCATCGGTTTATTGCAAAAAAGTTATTTAGTGACATTTCATAACATTGCATAATTAAGAACTTTAAAGAATTTTCTCCTTTGTGAAATCAGAAAACTTGTGCTTCTGTTGTAACTATATTTGATAAATAAAAAGGTTTGTCTTAGTTTCATGCACTTACGGTGTTTTTGTATCGATAAATAAAGGTGTTGTTTTTTTATTGAATATTAATACATTCTGCCACATTGAAGGGCATTAATATTAAGGCTACATTAATCATTCACACAACATGTACATACAAATAATAACTAAGATAGAGTTAATAAAGAGAAAAGAAATATAGAAAAATAAAATAAGTAAATTAATATGCCTGTGTACAAAAAATGAAATAATAGTTAGAAGCTAAATGAAATTAAAGTAAATAAAACACATTCACACCTATATACAATATTCACATTCGTCCAGGGGACTCTTGAGTCATGCTTTGTCCTCCAAATGTGGAAGCTAAGGCAGGACTCCAAGAGATCCCAGTGCTTCTCTCCCAGCTGCTTCACTGGTATTGGAAACCAGTGGAAACTGCTGGAGGGCACTGCAGCAACAGACGCTTAGGACCTCAGTGGAGAATCTGGCCATATCAGAACTCTAATATATAAAGATTTAATATAAAGAAGGTCGCGGGACCATTACCGTTTTAACCTCTGCAGAGGATTTTAGGGATGGCTGGAACTAGATATGGATTGTGCTCTAGGATTTGGATGATGAGTGAGATTCTGGACTGGAGACTGGAAGGATTGAATGTGCTTGATGCTAGAAAGTTTTGATGTCTCCCACAGTTCTATTCCGTAAGTCCAAATAGGTTACAGGATTGTCTTGTAGATTAGTAGTTTGTTGTCGACTGAAAGTTGAAATTTTCTATTCAATAGTCTATACAGATAGCTTTCCATATCATCTGCTAAGTTGTCATCTTTTAAGTATTGTATATGGGTTCCATGTTAGTTTTTTATCTAAGAGAAAGCCAAGATACCGGACTGTGTCGGAGAGAAGAAGTGGTATGAAGTTGAAGTAGACTGATGAACAGATATTGCATCAAAGGGTAAAGGTGATATGTTACCCATAAAACCCCCTCATCAAGTTGAAGTGCATTTTAAATGGAGCTAAAGCTTAAAGCTTACAGATAACATATCATTAAGACCATTGCAATTAAAAAATGTCCATTTAATATATCGACGGTAGGCAATAAAAATTTAGTCACTCCATCTGCTTTTATAAACTACACAACTTTCTTTGCTTTTATAAACCACAGAATAACAAACTCCAATTTCAACATTTTTGAGTAATGTTATTTTACTGATATCTTTAGTTTTACCCACCGGCACAATAACCTAAAGCATCGTATAGCCGAATTCCTAGAAATAAAAAACTATAAATGTTTTTTAAACAGGTCGAAAAACCTCAAAATTTACTGTCTGGATTCAAAAGGGTCAACAAGGTTCATTAACATCTTAGTGTTCAATGCGACGGAAAAGGAGGCACTCATAGTGGATCCCATGATCAGATTCGAAACCAACGATCAAGATCAGAATTTCAAGGTACAGGCAGAGAAAGGGGAAATTTATATGAAATGCATATCTTACTTGAACGAAAAGTACAGAGATGAATTCGGTGAGAGAGAATACTTAGTTAAAGAGCTATGGTTAGAAATCAGAGGAAGCATCTCTCTTGATACAAGTAATTTCTTGCAGAGGCTCAGTGTTGGAAAGTAGCTGATGCAGACTATGACGGTAACAATTATTTTACACTCTTTAGGAATCCTCCATCACCACATATATTGATCTAGGCCTTCACTTATTTGATTCTATAAACCGTTTTTGGCATGTCTGATATGTATTCCAGTGGTCCGACCTAACTCTCTCATATTTTTATACAGTAATTATCTTTTGATTGATTAGCATGCTGTGTCGTTTGGCAACTCAACACAGTTGAGCAGCCGTGCAATGTTGTATTTCTCTCTACTTACTTACTCGAGGCCAGATTGTCAGAATCAAACGATCATGTGAACCATAACGAAATATTAGTGGCTTAAAACCAACAAATAATGAATTCATTAATTCTACAATCACAGTTGTTGGCTCAGTTATTTCAAACAGTTTATAATATATTAAATGAATCCGTAACATTTGAAACATTTCTTGTTTGAAAGGAGACTTTTCAGTTATACAAAGAACTAATACAAAAAAATATTTTGACCTGATATAAGTTACAGTAAATATAGCAATTCAAAAAAATTGAATCAAAAATATTAATTTATGTATTGGTAGCAAAATATTATGATGAACTGATAAACCTGTTAAGTAAACACCTCTGCTAAAAAATCTTGTAAGTGACAAGGACTTATCTGATAAAGAGTTGATAGGAAAAGATTTGAGGGTTTGATTAAGTTTATCCAAATGAAATGTAAAAACGCTGTTTATTTTATGGATGTATGTCTTTTTGAAAATAAGCTCTTCAATTACTAAAAGTGATTTTAACCACTTTTAAAAAAGAAGTCTGTAAATTAAAAAATATTAATTGTATGAACTACTGTGCTGATAGGAGTGTGATGTTTTTATAATTATAGAAATTAGATTAAGGAGTATATTGATTCTTTTAGACTTCTATTGTATCTTCCTTCATATGCTTAATCTTACATATTAATTATTATTAGTGTTTTGTTTTTATTTTTTACAACTCTTTTTTTGTATTATTAACAATTTTTTTATACTTTGACTGTTTTTTAAGTAGTGGAAAGATGCCACTTAAATATATAAGGCTCCAAGTTTTGTTCCGAAATTACTATTTATAAAAATGTATGTGGTGAAATGAATATTCCCTCCATTATTTACCATTTGTTATTATTTAACAATTTGTGTGTCATGAAAACTTTATATTGTTATAGCTATTATTTATTTTAATATACATATCCTGGTGCTTTCCAAATAGATCTTAACATACTTCATATGTCTTCACTTAAAGTAGTGATTAATTGTATCATCACATGTTTAGTGTACTTCACTTTTGTAATGGCTCAAGTCCATTTGTTTTTGTGCCAGTGTATACACATGAAGGGGCATAGGGGCTTAGATATCACTGGTTTTCTGAAAATTTTCTATTTATATGCTTGTATTTTATAGTAATTACTTTCCCATTTTAATCAATAGGATTGTAATTGCTTAACAATAATTTTCATCACAAAACTAATAAAGAAGTAAGTGAAGTAGTCTGCTTCCAGTTTTAAAATAAATGTCTTCCTCTTAATATTCTAATTTGTGAGAAAGAATCCATTTCCTTTTTAATTATATACTTAAGCAAATTAGGATATAATTTTAATTTTTATTGAAGCTCAGACATGTTCCATTGATGTGAGTATTCGGTCCAAAACCTATGTGATAGAATTTTAGTATTAATTAGAATGAATAAAGTTATAATATTTTACCATCTCCTGTTAGAATACACCTTGTGATATTGACAAAAATTATGAATAAGTTATTCATTTGTCAAACTTCAATGTTCATTATCCCATAGTCAATCTTTTGGAAATGGAAGTAGCAAATAGATTTTTCTTAGAATAAGATCTCATTTTGATCTAGAATACTGATCTGTTTAATAGATGTATTTAATCTCCGTTTATCACTTAGCAATTAGATGAAAATGTTATAATTTAAGAAATTCTGTGCCAATTTGATGTTATGAGAAAATTATTTCATTAGATTAATAGATATATCATTGTTGAAGAAAACCCTTTCTTTGTACAGTCTCATTTATTTATATTGCATTTAACCTGGTGCTTTCGGTGCTCTGTCCCATATTCGACGAATACATAACGAAAGCTCTGGGTAACATATGAAATATAATTAATGAGACTGTAGAAAGAAAGGGTTTTCTTCCATATTTCAATATAAAATACATAGCCTACCTATGATATATATATAAAATATACCTTGTGTCTCTTATAATTTTTATTATCAATATATAAGTTCCATTATATTTTTTTTTTAACAATTCAGCTTTTTGAATATTGTTGTATAAAGTAATATAACTTTTAATGATCTTAAATTTTTAATAATTCTTTATTTTTCTATAAGCACAATTTCCTTAATATATAAATAAAATTGTACAACTTAATGTATGTATATTGTACCTTCTCATAACTGCCTTAGCACCACATCATCGAATATGATAGCTTTAGTGCCTGTTAATATTAAAATAAATATTTCTAATTATAAATATAATTCTGTTATGGATTGGGTAGTTTATTGGTGTTTTAAATTGAACTGCACTTCTATTTTGACAATTGCACTGTTCAAGAATAACATGCTGTTGAAGCTTTCAGTAACTTATGATGTTTAAAGTTTGATGGTCCTTTTGACATAATCTTGAATTTGACTTTGAACTTTTCAATTTATATATGTGCCAACTTTTTAGTACCATTGAATCTAAAATTAATCATTGTGAAACTGTTGAAATACATAGAATTATTAAAATATTAAAAATTTAGAAAAGCACACTCTGTTTTAAGATAAATAAAATCATCATTTCTGTGATCGATTTTCTGTTTA
Organism: Nezara viridula; assembly: GCA_928085145.1. Lineage (NCBI taxonomy): Eukaryota > Metazoa > Arthropoda > Insecta > Hemiptera > Pentatomidae > Nezara > Nezara viridula. The sequence continues at coordinate 78,343,390 of OV725082.1, forward strand.
CTTGTTATATAAAAATAAATAAATTTGATTTTATGGAAATATGCATTATCTAAATTACTTTTTAATTGTAATAAAAAAATGTTTTTGAAACTAATAATAAAAATATATGTACTGTGCGTTGTGACAAATTCATCTTGGAACTAAATAAAGTTATTTTAGTTCCTTTCCAGTTTATTTATTGGACCTTTTTCTCTTGTAATGAAAACTTATTTTGTGTATGTCACTAGTTAAAACAGCTAGCCTATAATAAGTGCCACCCTCCCTCCTCCCTTTTTTTAATTGAATGATAACTTTATTGCAAAAAGTTCTTTTTTTTAAGATACCCTCAAAAATAAATCCGCTTCAGGCTTCAAATATAAGAGATGTCACTGAATGTCGGAACTTGTTGGAACGTAAAAGCTATAAAAAAAATAAATAATAACACAATATACGGCATCGTTTATATTCTCATACTACTATTTCAGTATGATTTTTATAATTTCAATATTATACCATCCCAGTTTATTTTTTATTCATTATTGGGATAGGGTATAAATAACATAAATTGTTTCCAACTAACTAAGACTACTGTAAATTTACCGCTATGGAATTTCCACTCTATTATGAATCAATGTATAATCCTATTCCTTTGTAATACTCTATGGAAAAACCTATCGAGTCAACCACCTGTAGTTTTATTCAGTCTTGGTAATTGTATTGTTTCTTCTTAATTAGAAGGTTATTATAAGCATGGTGTAAAAGCTGTAACTGTTAGGCTGACCGGCCACCGAAAGCGCAGCGGAGCTGAGCTGAGCGTAGTTGAGCTCAGCTCAGTCTGCAGCTTGCCTTGCATCAGAATCCTTCTTATATTCCATATAACATTTATATATATTTGTATATATATATAGCATATATAACATTTTAAGAAATTAGTAAAGTTGATCGTGTCGGAGTTGAAAAGAAAAATAAGTATGAAATAGAATATTTTCCCTTACACATACGATTAAGAATTCTTCCACATCCATTGCATGTTTTACACTGAACCAAAATAAAATAATTTGAAAGACTGTGCAGTAAAACAAGCAGATAACATTTTTTTTAAATATACATATATAGCCTATATAACATTTTTAAAAAATAGGTAAGTTGATTATGTCAGAGTTGAAAAGAAAAATCAAATATTTTTGTGACAGTGGTGAGTAAGTTTGGTGGGGAAAGCTGAGCCTAGCATAGTCAGCTTCCAAAACCGAACCTCGGTCGAACTAAGCTGATCTGAGCTGATCCTTGCCACGCCGCTCAACGGTGCTTAGCTCGTCTGCACTTTCGGTGACTGGTTGTCCTTATGGGTCACTTCAGCTAGTGAAATGTTTTTTGCATAATGAAAACCCAGACAAACCTAAAACGGAAAAATTTGATAGCATAATAAACAAATTCAAAATAATAAATTATTAATCCAGGTTTCTCCTGCTTCACAGAGGGTTGCAGATGTCGATGAAAAGATCTACCAGATCAAGCAACGATTCCTTAAAGATGTGTTTTTTTTTTGTTTTTTTTTGTTTTTATGAAATGCCATTTATTCATTCGTCTATAGGGGAAAAATCAAACTCAAAAATTATACTAGAACAGTTGGACAAGAATATAAATCATGCTGTATATTGTAATTAATATTAATCACTAAATGTCTATAACTTTTATTTTTCAACATTCAGTGCGTGCCGTACCTAGATAATTTGAGGCCCAAGATAGTTTAATTTTTAGGACTATCTAAAAAAAAAAATTTTGAATAAAAATGTCATTCAATAAAAAAAATCTGACCCTCCCCCGGACTCCTGGAGCCAACCCTTGGGACACCAATGTCAACATTTAGGACAAAAAGTTTTCTGCATCTAAGGCTAACTAATTTATTTTTATAATATAAGAATTTTTGGAAATACATAAAAAACCTCTTTTTGATTAAAATGTTATGCACTGTAAACAGGTTGAGAATGTTCTTTTTTCGGAGGAACAAACAGTCAAGTGCGGTTTATGAGCCACAGAAAAACCTTTTATTATTATCTTAATAATAATGAAATGTGTTATAATATGAATGGTTTAAAAGCCTTTATTGTTTGTGTAGTGGACGAAAATTTTAAGATGTCTAAACTGAAAAGAAAAAATTATATATTTCCTTACTTTTATGAAATAAATAAAAGCTATGCTACGGAGATACTCTGAAATGGAGATACTCTACCGATGAAATGTTTGGTCTTAAATACAAGTTAAGTAAAAGTGAAACTTCTTATTTTAATAGCTAATTATTTCTAAAAGTAGAATTAGTAAATTTCAAATGTAATTAAAAGTCCCTAAATACAATATATTCTTTGGATACCTGTTGTTATAAGTAGTTTTTAACTGCTTATATCTATATAACACTAAAATAGAATATCAGAATTTTTTTTTTCCTATATTACTAGAAGGTTAAAATTATACCTTCAATATTACACATTTTTCATCCAGATATTTTTAAGGAATGAATTATCTAATTGTGATACCCCTTTCAATAATTTTAATTTAGGTCTAAAACTAATTATGTGATAGTTTACCTTAAGTCGTGAGTGGAAGGCTACTTTCTAAATCAAACTATTTAATATGGGTTTATTTTGGACAAGGTTGATTTAGAGAGTTAGAGAAAATAAATGTTACAACATATAAGTTATTGGGCTGTTTTTAAGTGTTCCGCTGGGACAGATGCCAAGGTAGTCTATGCTATAGAAGCACACCATTCCCCCAGCGAATAATAACCGATAAATTACTAAAGGAATTTTAATATCAATTATCTCATCCTATAACCAAGAATTTTGATTGTTGCAATGACTTTTATTGTATTTTTTCATGTCTCTTAAAGTAGCGAATGTGGTACTCTTTTTGGAAAATTAATTTTCATATTTTCATATTTACAGCTATTGAGAGAAGTTCCTTAATTTTCTACAATTTCATATTCAAAATTGACAGTTGTTTTTATTTGTGGGATTTAATAGGGAAAAATTCTAAAAAAAGTTTCAATTATAATTCAAAAGTCATAGGTTATTTTAACGTGTAGAATAAAATAAATTAAAAAAAAAAATAGTGTATAGCATAATAATTCTAAATCATTAATAAAATTAGTTTATACTAACACAACTCATAAAATTACTAGTATTGTAAATAATTCTCCTTGATAATTTTTAATTGAATCAATAAAAAAAATGGTAGACCTCTCATATTTATATCCATTGTACTTTTTATTTTATTGAAATTCCATAAACAGTTCAAAAGGCATCATTGTTCAGATTACATTGTCAACTTTTTTTAATTTTCTTCTTCAATTATCAAAGGTAAGCAAAGTAACGTAGTCAGTAAAAAAAATAAATAGAAAATTATATCTTATCTTTTATTGTTTAATGGAACGAAAATAGCTCTATAATAAATCATAAGGATAGTAAAAATAAAATTCATTTAATAATGCTTGCTCATTTTATTCTGACTTAGTATTATGTTATAGGAAAAAGTTTAATTTTTCAATTTTCATTGCATTGTTTTTGTTTGTTTAGAATTTGTTGGTAGTTTTGTTAATTTAAATAATTGTTTATAGCAGATGGTACCTAAAATAAGCCAATATTTTAAATGTGAGAATGATGGGTATTACAAGAACAATTGAGGATGTTAATTTTTTTTAACTTTATTGTAAAGTCAATAGTTTTTCTTCAACTTCATGAATTGTTCTCAATAAAGATCTGAAACTTAAATAATATTATTATAGAAGTTTGCCCTAAAATTCACCTTTGAATGCTCTGCTAATTATGTATTTCAACCAGTGATACACGTAAATATTTTTCATTTAGTTCAACATTTCCAATAATTTTAATTTCCTAATAATTGTATAATGATGTATATCAACTATATAAAGTTTGATTTTCTATGCAATAAAAATAATTCAATAAATGAACAACGATCTTTCCATATTGAAAGGAGTATTGATGTTTTTATATTTAAACCAAATGTGAATTCTCAATAATATTAACTTTCTATACTAGACTGCTGATTATTTATTCAAGTTTCTTCTCAGTTAATTTCGGAAAACTCAAACTTACTCATCAGGAGTCTTGGGTATAAAATCTGCATTTGGATGATTTATAGTCAAATATATTAAATACTAAACTGGAGGTATTGTTTTTTTATTTAAAACAATTGAGCATATCACCTAGTTAATTTTTTGCTATTTCAAATTTTAGGGTTTTTTAAAATTCTGGGCTTCAAGATCAAAATTTTCAAAAAAAATTTTTTGTTAACTTATTCTAATTATTTTATGTCTCTACCTTCCATAGGATACAAACCTTTAAATTATTTAATGTTCACACTCTTGTTATAGTAATAAAGGAATAAAAGTAAGATGTTAATTTTAAAAGGCCATGAGGTATTGTTAGGAAAAGAAAGATCATAAAATAAAAGCCCAGCTTATTAAAATAGATAAAAAATAAATCTAGTAACACATAGATCGATTGATTATCACCTTCAAAACTATTAGTTAAAATTAAATAAAAATAATACATAATAAATAACAGTTTATTTAATTCTCATATAATTTATGTTTCCATTTTGTTATAAAAATATTGTAAAATGCAAAATCACAAATTCTCGTACATAAATACAAAACTTATTATAAATACTTTTCAATCCCTTTATAGATGTTAGAAAACAAAAAGTATTATAGAAGGTTTTTGTTTCTAATGATTGCTAAAAATAAATATATAATAAATGTGTGATGAAGTTTTTTATAATAAGAGTCTTGTGCCATGGAAATGAATGGTTGCGCTACCCTTCAATGATGAATGTTAAAATGTAAATGAAATATGAAATGAATGAGCACCAGTGAATGTGTTTATTCTCCAGTCATCATTTCCATGAACTCTGAAAATAAATAAATAAATATTAATATACCTTTGTATCACTAGGTAAAAATTAAAAATACATACAATGTTGATTATATTAAAGTAAATATAATGGTAGTCCATAAAATAACTAAATTTAATATTTATATGGTATGATAAAAATATTTATTACATTAAAATTAAGTTTATCTATGAACTAATTGCAATGTCTTCCTTTGAATAACTCGAGAAATGAATCAATTAACTGCTAGTTTTTAAACTATTTAATTATATAACAGTCTATATATCTTTCAAAGTGTTGGCATTGCTTTTCATTTCCATTTAAAAAAAATAATAAATTATAAATAATATATTTGCTTATACATACTGCATTTTAAAGAAGTTAAATTTACTCCTAAATATATGACTTTGTGAATAAATTATTTTAATTATTAAATTGTGTGGTAGAATCTCAACTCTGAATAAATTATGTCAAATAAACGTTGGTATATACTGGCTCGAGTGATCAAAACAGAGCAGAAATAGAAAAGTAATATACTTCAGCTTGGGAAATTTCCAAGACCATCATAAGATGTTTTCTAATTTTTCATATTTCTTCTAATCAACAATGTATGTTTATAAGAGCATTTATAAGTTCTTCTAAAGCTATAAAGTTTTAAATAAAGAAATAAAAACGATATATATATTTATTTATTGTTCGAGTTTTAAAAAATTATATTGGTCCATATATATACTTTAAAAATCATAAATATCCGTTACCAATTTAATTAATTTTGATTACTTAATAAAGTTAATCGATAGGTAAAAACTTATCAGTAATTTCAAATATTGTCTAGATATTTGAAATTTAAACACTCTTTAATATCTATAATTTATTTTGAAGTGAACCAATAATACTTTAAAAGGCATCTCATATATTGAAATAAATGTATATTTCCTTACCAATTAAATTATTTTAATTAATTACCCTTTAGTTTATCCCTCTTAATAAGAATAACTTATAAAAAGATTAAAATTTATCTAAATTCTAGCATATTTGAAACCCTTTGAGTGAACTAAACTTTTCCACATTTATTTTTTTTTTTTTCTTTTCTCAATTCCAATTTATAAATGTCAATAAAAACATATTATTTTGTAAACATAAAATTTTAAATACATTTTACCTAAATGGTTTCATTCTAAAATACATGCTGGAAAAAAGCTAAGTTTATTTACCATTTTTAAATTATAAGGTTTTTGTATAAAAAGTGTTTTTCAAATGGCAGACATTTTTTAAAATTTGTACTTTTCATGTTTGAAAAAAAATTACTTGTACCCTCAGCCATGTTGAAAAATATTACCTTACAGGAGTTGACTGAAAGTCTTAGATAAAATAACTTACTATTAATGAATCTTATTTCATGATATGCAGAGATTTTGGCCAAGGTTTTATGCCTTTATGATACTTGCATCAGGATTCTGATGCACCTTATATATATATATATATTGTATTATTTCATCCATGATTGCATCACTTCACTCTTCCTTCCAACCAACTCCTGAAATTCTACAGTCGACAGTGTCTCCTTATATTTACTATCTAATGCTGCATATTTTACTGTATTTTTTAATGATAAAATGCTTTTAGCCTTTAAATATTTCTTGCTGTTAACTTGCATCATTTCGAGTTTAATATATTCCCCTTTCATTGAGCCAAAAAAAATTTTCATATGGTGATGATGCCAAATATTCTATATTTACTCATTGAATAAAAAAGCTCTAATGGGCTAATTAACAGGGTCAGGGAATAGATTTGATGGAACAGTTTAATGAGAGTTGCATACCTTCTAACAACTATCATTAAGGAAAAAAAACAATTAGCATTCCAATTATTAGGTACCAATAAGAATTCACACATATTTATTTTATAACTCAAAATAATATTACTAATTTTAATTTAAGATTAAATTTACCAGAACAAAATTTTTAGGTTTGACCTACCGTCAAAATCAACTGTGCCTGATCCATCAGAATCAATTTCTTCAATGATCATATCGAGCTCTTCATTTGTCAACTGTTCATCCAGCTCATGAAGAATTTCTTTGAGGCAAGATGTAGGTATGTAACCATTTCCTATGAATCAGTTATATTCAATGTTAAAATACTCTTAAATGCCAGTTAATATACAACAACAGATATTGATAAGACCTTATAACTTTAAAAAAATAAATTTCTTCTATGTCAAAGACATTAAATTGAAAGAAGTTTTGATAAATATTGTTATTTCATAAAATTTTAAAGGAGGTATTATTCTAATTGAAGTCAAACATTTGAATAAACAAGTATAATAATTCAATATTTTTATCTTCTATTTAATGACACAACGATGCTGATCTGATATAGTGCCAAATTATGGTCAGGTTCATAACAGTTGGCCAGTTTTCTAAGGCTCTCCATCTTTATATTTCTGTATTGTGTAAGATCGTGTTTCAAGGATTCATATATAATTATTTATATGTATATAATTATATATCATTTTATATAAAAGGATTCATATATAAAATGAACTACATTGAAATTTGATCCATTTCTCATATGTTCTTTTACATTTAAAAACTTTTATAATAATTTTAATACTATATAAGTAATTTTATCAAGGTCATATCTCATCCTTTTACAAATAATGTTTATAATATTATTTATTTTTTGTTATAGCATTAAAAAGTTGCATACATTGTATAATTTTTGGGACCTCCAGGAGAGTGAGGAAAAAGTTATAATTTGTCAAGAGATCATTTTTTTTTTTTTTCACTTTATCTCAATTGATTGATTGTTAAAATTGATCAAATTAGTAAAACATATTAGCTTGGAATCTAAAAATGCCTAATTGTATATTCAACAAGAGAAAAGATTGAATCACGAATCAAAATATTTAATAAAAATAAGATATTTTACTTACAAAACTTATCGATATATAAATCTCAATAATTTTTAATGCCAAGAAGAGCCTTCTTGTATCTTATTTATTGGGCTAAATAAAAAAATAGATTAAGAATAACAGATCATAAAAAAAAAAAAATACTTAAATGTCTGGGCACATTCATTTTATATTATTCATTAAACAGTACTTTTTTTTTTTTATTTTTAGTAGATAAAGGAGGTTGTTTAAATGGCTTGCTGTTTGATTTATTCTGCTCTGGACATAGCCAATGAAGGTGAACAGATAACATTGTGATAATAGGGGCATGACTTTTATTTTCTCACAGAAAAAAAAAAAAATTAAAAGTAGATAAATAAAATTTAAAGAATTTTTCAGACAAGCTGAGCATGAACTTCATTCTAATAAACTAGCTCAGCTAGTTTATAGCTAGGTAGCTAAGAATAATCATTATGAATAAGAGAATTTTTCCAAGCAACGTGTAGTTTGGTTTAAATTGACAGGTTTACAAATTAAATAATTAATTTACCAATTTTTGGATCTGTGCGTGGACTTCTTTTTGAAGTTGCTTGTTGAAGTTTGAAGTTGCTTACTTATTTTATTTAGTACACCATTTATTACAAAATATAATATCGTTTTCTAATAAGTTTCCAGTTAAATGAAAAAATAATTAGGAACAATAAATTATTTACAAGATTTCTGCTTCATTCTTTGTTTTTCTAATTATTTTATTAATTTTTTCAAGTTTTTATAGTTATAAAATTGTAAATTAAATGTTCCCTACTTGGGGGCATAGACTTTTTTAAAATATTCTTTACCTCTAATATCATACTAAGCTTCGCTTTTAATTAGTTTTTTTTTCCTACATTCGATTACAAAAAATAAAAATAAATAGAAAATAGAAAAAATATAATCTTTTTTTAAATACATTACAAAATTAATTAAAAAATCCTCAGGAATTTTAAAAATAATTCTTAGTTCACAGTTTAACAATATTTACAAAAATTGATAATACAGTTAATGAAAAACTAAAGTAAATTGTCAGGAAGGAATAAAAAATATATTAAAGTTAAAAAGTAAAAAAAAATTCTTGAAAATAAATCTAAATTACAATATTCAAATTGAATTAAATTGATTTGTATTCAAAACAATCCCATTAAGATATGAAGTATATATTACCAAATTATTCATTTTATGGATTATGAATATTGTCATTGTCATTTTATTATCATTCCAGAAATATAATAAAAAATAAAATAGAAAAATATCTAACTACTCTATATCTTAAACTGTCATTTACCTTCCTTATCATAAAGCCTGAATGCTTCCCTCAACTCCTTCTGCATAGCTTCATCATCTTCTTCAACTATGAACTTAGCAGCTAAAGTAACAAACTCCTCAAACTCGAGACGGCCAGACTCTGTCCAAACAAAGCTAAATTTAATATTTTTTTAAATGTTAATAAATAGTTGTATACTATGATTAATTAAAATATATAGTTTCAGAGCAGTAATTAATTTGAGTTATAGGAAATATCCGTGGGCGAGAAGCCAGAGAAGAAGAGGCCACGACCCAGTGTTGGCCAGTGCCCCGTGGGGGTGTGTTAGAAGTAAACAGGCGCTTCTATGCCAAGTCCATCTCAACTGAGCTGTGATGGACTTCGATATAAATGGGCCACAGAATAAACTAGCAGCTGTTTGGATCCGTCAGTTTGGGCCCCATTCAACTTTCCTTTTACTCACATCTATGTTGCATCCAGTATACAAGCCAACTGAAACTTATCTTGTGATCTGATTTGTATTTAAATCAATTTTAGATTCCTTTTGAGGCAATTTATTTAAGCTTTGTATGAATTAATACAAAGAGAAAATTTGTAAGAAAAAATTGCATAATCTTCAAATTTGGTAATGCTATAAATTTTTTGTATTTTTCCAGTCATTATTAAATATCTAATTTCTTCCTTGATAATGTCCTCCAACTATGATTAAACTATGTAGTATTGTTATAAAAGACACCATTCAAGATAAGTAGTTTATTAATTGGTAATAAATTATGTCTGAAATTACACTTGAAAGAAATTAAATTTTAATTGTTTTCAATTTTTAATTTTGCTTTAGATGTTAATATGTTTTCATCAATAAAAAAAAAAAAAAAAAATATAGCCAATTAAAAATTAGCTTCAAATATTTTTTTCTAGTTCCGGAAAAAACTATTTCATGAACAATTTGTATAGCAGCTATTTGTATAAGTTGGAATGGCATAAGATCATGTAATGAAATTGCAAACAATTAGATAACTCTTATGCCATAAACATTAATAATTATTAAGCTAACAATGAAAGTGATGAAAGACACAATTATAAACCCAAAATTTTAAATTTATTGATATTTAAATATACTTGATAGAATGTGTTGAAAATAACATAAGCATATCCAATAATAATGTATTTTTTATAAGATAAATTCAGCCATTATTATGCATTTATTATTTTTATGTGATATAAATATTGATTTTTTTTTTTTACTAATTGCTTGTATGTCTATTTTCCTACAAAACATTTTATAACATAATTTGGCAAATTGGATGTGTCACACTTTGCTTCTAAGTGGTTCATAAAAATATGGGCATCATTTAAATGTATGTTTAAAAAACTTAACCAGGGTTTTAAAATTGTCAATGTCATTATGGAGTGATTAGGTGACTAATTACGACACATTGTGAGTAAATAATATAAACAAATTGTTGGTTTGCTCATTGTCCACTTTAACTTGTGGTGTTTTCTAAGGAAATGTATTTATAATAAGAATAAATAAAATCACAAAATTACTTACTGTCAGCATCAACCTCATCAATGAGTTCATCAAGAATCTTCTTATTGAAAGGCTGGCCCATAAGCCTGAGGATATCTGCTACCATGTCAGTGGGGATGGATCCAGACTTTTCACGGTCAAAAGCATCAAAGGCCTTCTTCAAGACTGATATCTGTTCTGGGGGTAACTCATCCTACGACACACAAAACAATGCAAATGTGACATATAAATTACAAATTACTTTAATTGTATTTGTTATTAGATTTAAGAAGTTCAATCGAAATTCTTTTATCACTGTTATGACAAATATTGTTTGGTTTAAAAGGAATTTTATAAATTAACAATGAATTCATTTCAATTTTAGTACGATGACATAGTAAACACAGAATATAAACAAAACATCAGGAAATTCAGTTATTATATTCAGTAAGATTAAAAAGATTTAAATCAATGTGAGCTTCTACCCTTGAAAAACTGTATTATGATAGTAACATTGAGCTATAAAATAATGTACTTATAATTTCTTTAAAATATTACCATAATGATATTAATAATAATACACCATTATATCACTTGACACAAATCTGAAACACTTACCATGTTTGTGGTTTGAAGGACTTTGTTGGTGGTTGCAAGCTATTGGAAAGTTTGGTAGCGGTGGAAACGAATATGTATATCCAGCCAAGCCCCTCTCCTGCCCCGCTGGGTGGAGGGTGGGGAGCTATAGCTGATTCAAGCCTCCATGCCTTCAAGCTATTAATAACAACCCAGAGAGTAGAAGCTTGGGGTGGCCAGCTCCATCCTGAAACAAGAATAGATCCCAAGCTATAATCTCCAGGAAACCACTGTATTCTACTCCATTCCCAAAGGCCCCGCCCCCATCCTCCCCATCATCTTCTGTATTCGTGTATTTTATCTTTTTTTTTTCCTGCAAATGATTTTTCATTTCAACAGGCTAACTTATCCGTCCAAAAAAAAATAAAATAAATTATATCTCTTCTTTTGTTTCTTAATGGGTTGCAGGATTCAGTATTAATTAGAACACTTTATTAATTCCTATGTTTGTTACATCACTTAAAGAAACAAATAAACACTTGTTGATATTTATAAACTTTCTAAGAATAATAAGATTTGATATTATGTATTACCTGTAAAAATAACTAGCAGAACAAAGAATTATTTTGTTATTAATTTAATGTCACTACAATGGTATATTTACAATTAATTTATAAATCTTTGACTTATTAGTTATCAGTTCATCAATATTAATCATAATTATAATTAGCAGCAAGTTAATAGCAATAATAAAAAAAAATCAATTGTTTATGTATATTGTGTTCATTGTAGTAATTCATAATAGACTACAATGAATGACAGATGAGAGTTGCAGGTTAGTATTCGGTATTGCCCGATGATTGATGGCTAACAGATGCACAGCAATATTCTATCTCATTTAATAAATATACTCGAATCTGACTTGACGCAGTAATAATTTTAATATAAAATTTACTAATTGTCTATTATTAATTGATTTTTATCATTATACTATTACAATACAATTAATTATTCTATTATTATTCAGATAAAATAATAAAAATATTTATAGGAAAAAAAATATGAATGAAATTTTCATATACTGAAGAGGAGACAATATAATCAAAATATCCCTATTGTACATACTAAGTCAATCAATAAAATGAGTTTGTTGTATTGGCATTTATGAACCTCTCTTTTGTTTTCATTTAAAAAGGTCTTCGACTAGTTATTAATAAGTTTTCAAATAGTTTCCTCTATAATTTAGTTGCATAACTTGATAAAATCAGGCTATTTTGCACTCAGTCTAAAGTTTTAAATAGATTTTTATCAACAATGTTTCTAAATAGAAATTTTCAAACTTTGGCCCATGTGTACTCGTCTGTTTACTGGCTTCGTTTTCAATGTTTGTGACTATATTTAACAGAGATTTAACTCTAAACCAAAATAAAACAATCCAATCGAAAATGTCGGTCTGAAAATAGCAGCTTAAATAACAATAACTTATCACCACGAAAAAAATAATAATAAAGTTGTTAATTAAATATTCTTCCGTCAAAGAAAGATGATGAAACATTGATAAATAACACGTTTTAAAATATATTCATTAATATGCGACAACAGGCCGCCATTTTACTTGTTTCTTCTTCAAACTGTGGCCTACGTTTTGTATGTAATAGGTGTAATTATAAAACGAGTATTACCCTCTGCGTCGTGACAAGTACTAAAACAAAATATGTTATCAACTTTATAATAATTATAACTGAAATATTATATAGTGCTCTCATACAAGCCCTCAATCATGATCGGTAACTTTTAAGTCCAATCCTTAATTACCCTTCATCTGCATTTATTCAACACGTTTAAAGTTAACAGTTAAATTCCGATAATTAAAATTGTAGTACATGCAATGAATAGTAAAATAAATTTTCTTATATATTAAAAATGTTTCAACTTTAACTATTTTTTTTAATAATCAAGCAATCAATCCAGGGATGTTTTTTTCCCATACCAGATCGATGGATCAACTTCAAATTATTTCGATTCTGGAGGGGTATAGAAAAGTAGATCATGTGCCATAAAAAAAAAAAACGAAAGGATATCGTAATATTTTTTTTATAGAAGACCTCGCGCCGAAATGAAACGAATTGAATCTCCATCTTAAAACCCTTTTGTCATGGAGAAATATATCGGCCTTGAAGGAAGTTTTATGAGCCAGATTATTTATTTACTCCGAATTTTTTGTCATTTCCATCACGGGCGGATCTACGGGGGGGGGGAGGCTTTCGGGCTGAAGCCCTTCCCTCCCCCAAAATGGTAAAATATAACCATGTTTTATAGAAAAAAAAAATCAAAAAATACCTCTTAAAGTATTATTGTAATTACATTTAAAAGGATTTATGGAATCACTTAAACACCATTTCATATAGGTAGTTAGTTACCTTCTGTTTTCCCAAAGTAATTATCATAATTTTTATGAAAAAAAAAGGATTCGGGCTGAAGCCCTCCAAAAATTAAATCCTGGATTCCCTAGTGATCTCCATAGAACTATTGAATTTATTTTCTGTTGCTAGGATGATTATATTTCTCCATTTAACAAAAATACTTTTATATTTGCTAATGATTTATTAAAATAGCATGCGCTGTCCATAATGAATAAATTAATCACAGTGTATTCACCAAACTAAATTTTATCCGCTTGTCCTTTGTCCCTTGTCCCAAAATTACCACATCTTACGGTATATATACCTATTTCTGCCATAAATACTGTTACAAAAGTTGAACTTTGTTTACATCCTTGGGTATTATTTAGATAATCCTTACCTCTATCAGGTTATTTTCTTTACATGCCAGGATAATAATCCCAATTAGTTTGTATTCTTCTTTCGCTCTGTTAACATGTAGTGGGGTGATAAATAAAACCGAATAGTTGTGATCGCCTTACACAAAGTTGGAAAATGTAGGAGAAAGATTTTCAACACTTTGAAACCTTTTGGTATCAGCGGTATGTTCGTGTACTGCACTATAAATAGATATAATAAAGCCTGTACAGTCCCCGCACTGTGAGAACGGCAAGTGCAGTGAGTGCAGTGGCTGCTCGAATTAAAAGAAATCCTATTCGAAAACAACAAATCATGTCTCGATAAATGGAAATCTCTATTAAATGAATGTCTCGCATAATAAAAACTGACCTTAGGATGGGTTCGTTTCGAAGAATGAAAGGACAAAGGCTAATCACTTTCCTAAAAAAAAAAAAATAGAGTGGATAGATACAAAATGCTCCTTGGCCGTTACACTAATGGTATTCATCGAAAGATTTTGTTTAGCGATGAGAAAATTTTTACAATTGAAGAACAATTTAATTGCCTAAATGATCGTGTGTACGCACACAGCTCTAAAGAAGTCCAGGAAGTCATTGGAAGAGTGGAAAGAGGTCATCACCCTTCCTCAGTGATGGTTTGGTGAGGAGTTTGCTTTGATGGCACCACAAAGCCTCATTTTTGTAAAAAAGAAGTTAAAACAGCCGCTAAAAACTATCAGGGCGATATTTTGGAACCTGTTGTCAAGCCTCTAACTGATAATTTGATTGCTGAAAGTTGTTGAGTTTTCCAGCAGGATTCCGCTCCAGCTCACAAGGTCAGGTCAACTCAGCGGTGGCTACAATAAAACATTCCAGAGTTCATCTCTGCCTCGGATTGACACGCGACAGAGCACACCCTAACTTGGGAAGCCTCAATCTCTAGTCGGAGCAGTTGAGCGCTTTCCTCAAGAAGTGCTGCGTGCTGCTATTTATGACTGGCCACGGAGATTAAATGCCAGTGTCAAAGCAAAAAGGAGACATTTTGAGTAATTTCTTTTTTCTTTTACTCTCTATAGATATACATTTTATTTTCTAATAAAGTTTTTGAAAAAAATAATTTTCCTGTTGAAATCTGTATATATTTCCTTGTAACAATATTTATGACAGGACTAGGTAATATATAGTATTCCATTTTTTATTTAAAAGCTTTAATTCATTAAGTAAAGCGACGTTCATTGTCAAGTAAATTCTATTTTAACGTAATGACAGATATAGTTTTTTTCTTGTAGGTGCCAATGTTACTTACAAAACATAATACAATGGAGACAAGTATTGGGTATGTTTAAATGTTCGTTTGAACATTCCAACTTTCCTAGGTTATAAGTTCAAGTTCTTTTAGAAGCAAATAGGCATGTGAAAATCCCCAAAGCCCAATCCTTAACTGACAGTGAACAGTTTCTTCTTTTTTTGCTTCTGTTTGGAGCAATGGTTCAAGATCTTTATCTCATTTAGCATTTATTCTTGTTGTTCCCATTAGGTTTGCTTAATTTTTCCAAATTTCTTGTTATATTTTCTCAAAAAAAGTCTTTTAAAGAGACTGTAATGGGGTTCGTTCCTTGCTTTCTTGAAATGCGAGTCGCTTGATTAGCTAATTCATCTCATAGTGTGAAGAGTCCCATATGAACACGATTTCCTTGCCTTTATATTTAAATTAACACCAATGATTTATCATTTCCCTTCGATGTTATTAAAATGAAATATAAAAAAATATGCTGATTTGATAAATACGTTTTTTTTTAATCTTTATTTTTCATGATACATCGTCTTCATATTTCCATCTACATCTGGCATAAGCTTGACAAATAGCAGAAATATTGTAACTAATAACAAAATTGACATTTTAGGCATGGGGAAAAATAGAATCCAGCAGCACTTCTTCCTGGTATTGGTTTATTTCCTTAATTCATGAAACGAGATCTCTCATCCAGCTCCTCTTTATTTGTGTCCTGATGGGCATGTCAGCTATGGCCATGTCGTTAATAAGTCCGTTGTGATGTCCGTGTAGTTTAAAATGAAATCTTGAGTAGAGATCACGTATGTGTTGGTCGATAGTTGGTTGTCGTAAGTCGTTATGTAAAGTTTTGTTGTTTGCGTGCCAAGGAGCTCCTGTTATAAGTCATACATTTTTGGACTGAAATGTCTGTAGTTTTTGAAAGTGCGTTTTTTTTGCCATACATTTTTCTTCTTTGTGAAGCGTTTGTCCATATGGGTTTGAGTAGTATGTATGAGGTAGTATAGTTTTGATTTTAAAGAGAAGTCTCTGATGCCAGATTTTATCGAATGCCTGGGCAGCATCCAGAAACACAGCGGTTGCATATTGTTCTAGTGCTTGCTTTGCTCTAGTGCTTCAGCAATATAATCAGTAACTCTGTGTAATTGGTGTGTAGTTAAATGAAATGTACGAAAGCCGAATTTATGGCAGGAATTATGTTTGGCCCGTTAGTATGTCAACCAATCTTTTGTATATTAATTTTCGAATGCTTTGGAACATATTGGAAGGAGTCTGATAGGTCGGTAGGATGTAGGATTGAAAATGTCTTTGTCTCTTTTGTGTATCATTTTTATATGTGAATATTTCCATTGTAGTGGGAATTTAGTTGTCCTTAGCATACAGTTGTATATTGTTGTAAGGAACACTAGTGCTTTCCTGGGCATTTGCTGGAGCGCCTCGGCAGTTATTAAGTCATAACCTGGAGATTTTCTTTTAGGTAATTGTTTGATTTGTTGTGCAACTTGTGGAGGAGTGAACGAGAGAGGTGATAGTGTCAACGGTAATGGTATATCTAGAGTATTTAGTACTAAGGTTTCATGTTCTGTGTTCATAAAGTCAGTAAATGGTGTAAATACAGATGATAGATGGTCAGCAAATAATTCAGATTTTTCCCTATCTCACAAAGCCCATGAACCATCCTCTTTTCGCAAGGAGACTGACACCTCCCGATGTTTTAACAAATTCTTGGTATGCTTCCATCGTCAGTCGACAGGCTGTTGTCGCATTGAATTTGTGTATTAGTCGTTTCAGTTCATTATTCAGTCTCTTAAATGTTCGTTTATTTGAGAGAAGTCTGTTAGTCTGCCATATCTTACGTACTCTTTTCTTTGCCGTGATCAAGTCCCTTATATATTGAGGATATCTCGGCAAGTTCTTTGGCCTTGATGACGTCGGAAGACATGATACCCAAGGAACTTTTTGGGAACTGTTGGTAAATTTGTCTACTGCCTCATTTAATTTTTCTTCAGTTTTAATTGATCCGGGGATTGAAAGTTCTGAATCCATAAATGTTTTATAACCATACCAATCCATCTTTGCATTGATGAGCTTTGAGTTTCGTGGAAAGTTGATGGGCTCATCTAGGATAACCAAGTGTATAATGGAATGATCAGAGCTTGTATTTATAATGAGAGGTATGGTTCGTAGTCCTGTGGTTACAAAAAAAGTCTAATAGGTCTGGAGTTTTCTGTCGCGAAGCTGGCCAATATGTCGGTGTATCAGGTGATATAGTGTCTAATGATAGTTCATGGATAGCATTCCTCAAATTTCTTCCTCTAGATGTGCATAGTCGTGAACCCCAAAATTGGTGCTTTGCGTTAAAGTTATCACCCACTATCAAGCAACGCCCAAGGCTTTGAAAATAATTGCAAAACATCGAAGGTGTCAATGCGTACCTCGGAGGGCAATATACCGAAGCTATTGTTATTTTGTTATGTTTAGTATGTTGCGTTAACCCTGTGGTTTGTACATCAGGTGTTGTGGGTAAGTACAAGGAGTTATGTGAAAGTGATGTCTTTATTAGTGTAGCCGTACCACCATGAGCTGTGTTGTCAGGGTGGTCTGTTCTGTGCGTAACGTAGCCTAAAATATGAAATTTAGATCCTGGTGAAAAGTGTGTTTCTATAAGTGTGTAAATAATTACAAGTTTAGAGTGTTTGTCTAATAAGTGCTGTTGTAGTCGAAAGCATTGGGCAGTTTCTAGTCCTTTCAGTCTGACATAAGGATTCCAAGTGAGTCATTTATCCAGAAAAGAATTATAAATGCAAACAACATAATCTAACAAGCAGCGTAATTATAATCCTAATAACCTTAAATCCTACAAAATTTTAAGAAATATGTTCTTATCTTCTCTTATTATCTTTATTTATAGTGCAGTACACAAACATACGGCTGATAACAAAAGGTTTCAAAAGTGTTGAAAATCTTTGTCCTGCATTTTCCAACTTTGTGTAAGGCGATCACAACTATTCCGTTTTGTTTATCACCCCACTCCACAGGCGGATCTACGGGGGGGGGAGGCTTTCTGAAGCCTCCCCAAAATGGTAAATTAATACCATGGTTTTAAAAAAAAAATATTAAAATAAACTATTATTGTTTGTGTAATTACATTTAAAAGGACTTCTAGAATCATTAAGACACCATGTCATATTGATAGTTAGTTTCTTTCTTCTTTTTTTCAAATTAATTATCGTTATATATATATATATATATATATATATATATATATATAAAAAAAACCATCGGGCTGATGCCTCCTCCAAAATTAAATCCTGGATCCGCTAGTGCTCCACTCCATGTTAACTGAGCGAAAGAAAAATACAAACTAATTGGGATTATTATCGTGACATGTAAAGAAAATAACCTGATAGAGGTAAGGATTATCTAAATAATACCCAAAGATGTAAACAAAGTTCAACTTTTGTAACAGTATTTGTGGCAGAATTAGATAGATATTTACATAACGTACATACTTGATATAACATATCTAGAACTGGGAAAGATGTATATGAGATGGTCTACAACAACATAAGTTTAAGAATCTCTGTCCTGAGGGATATAAATCGTTGTCTTCATGGTGCTACTACAACCAATTTCTTAATGCAATGATAGTTGATTTTAATCAGATTTCCATTCCTTGTTATTACATATGTTCAATTTTAATTTTTGCAAGCACTGAAGAATAGTACCGCAACTGTTGAATAAAATTCATTCTAGAGTTTTAATAAAGATTTTAATTTCTTTATTATACATTATTTGTTAAATAATTTTTTTTATTTTATTAATAACGATCCTAGGAATTGCTCCAGTTAAGTATTTCTGGAAAAATACGTTTTCAGAATAGTCTTAATTATTTTTTCTAATTAATAAAAAAAATACCAGAAACATGAATGTTAGTTATGTTTAGTATTTTATATTTCTTTTATTTTTAGGTTATTTTATTCTTATTTATTGTATATATATTATTTTTCGGTGTAATTTATTTTATTTACTGTACATAGAGTGTGAATGTGATCTGTGAACACTATTATAAATATCCTTGAGACAGATTGTAATATTTTTCAATAAATAAGCTTCAATAATTTCATATTTCAAATGGAATAAAGTTTTTGGCTTTTCTTTATTTGATCTAACCATCACTTGTGATTTGTTAAGAATCAAAAGTATTCATCAAAAAAAGAAATTTTGAACATTGATTTCCGTTCCTGAAGAATGACTTACGTGTGCAGAAGTTGAACATTTAATTTTTTTTTAATATCCTTTAGAGGTCAACTAAAAATTGTAAGGCTCTCTTATGTAACAAAACTGAGTCACATTGAATTTGTTTCGATTTCATTGAAAATATCTCTATTCTGTGCGTTGAATCATATTATTTATTTTATTTTTTTAAATGCTTGTAAATTAAATCAGTGACAAAACAAACATTTGCAACAAATTACACACTTGTTGAAAAATTGCTTTGAAAATTGAATAATATTTGTCCAAATTCGTTCAGAAATAAATTAATTGTGATTCTGAAGTTGTATCCAAATTTTACGCCCATATTATTATTGCAGCTTCCACCTGCGCAAGATTATCTAACCGGTTAGCAACAATGTTTTAAACAATAAATAAACCTATTTAAAAAATAATTAATCAGAAAAGAAACAATTGAAAATAGAGCCTTGAAATTAATGACCCATCTTGGCCGTTTAATACAGGCAAGGTGGACCATTATTTTCACCACGTCAACAACTCAAGCGTGTCACAAACGTTTAATCACATTAATAGACTTGTTAAGAATAGAATACAGATCTTTATCAAAGATTTGGTTCTTGGTGGAACAATGAACCGGTTGAAATACAAGATACGATTCTGACGGAGGAAATTGTATTAAAATCTAAAATAGAAACGATACAGCTCGTTTATACTCGGCCAATTTTAGTTCACCTTTGGAATAAACGATTGGGCGCTCCAAACAATTGTTAAAAAAAAAAAAAGAAAGAAAGATATGCTTTTAAGTTCATTTATTCAAGCTATTATTCAAATTCAAATTTTAAAAATATTTTTTTAATCAAATAAATAAATATAAGTGTTATTAGTTTCAAACAAATCTTAAATCCACTTTAATCAAGGAGATTGGTTAGGGGTTGTGGAAAATAAATAAATAACACTATATCGTGTAGTTACTACATACGTCTTGATCAGGCTACAAGACACAAGAAATAAACATAATAACATTAATTTAACTGAAATAAAATCCTTGATTCTCTGAGCATCATTCACACTACGTCCATAGTAACTGATTAATATTGTATTCCCTTGATTCATTTTCCCGAAGTACCCGACCATATTCTGGTGTTGCTCCCTCACTTTTAGCCCAGTAACCTTGTACGTCGTAAGTTGCATTGAGGGGCGTTAGAAGGTTTCTTTTTATTTTCTTGAATGGGATGTGACAAAGGCGAAATCCAAGTTTTCAACTTCGCCCCCTCCCCTCCCTGGATCACTTTTGAAAATCCCTAACTGCTACTTTTTCGCACATTTTTCCCATTATAACCATGAAGGAACAAGTTTTTGACAAAAAATATTCTGTACATTTTTAAACTAGATATGCTAAATATGCTATGATTTAAGAGCATAATAGGTTCGGTAAATCAAATAATTTTTTAGATACAGATTTTTTATTATTCTCAAAGTTTGAAAATTTTTAAACTATTTGTCATTTTTTATCATATACAATTGTCTTTTATCTTCAATAACCTGTCTGATACGAGACAGTGAAGTTTATTTTTTATTTTTTCCTGTTCTTCCCTATCTCGCCTATTAGGATATACGGGATTTCTCCGGGCCAGAAGGTGGAAGTAGGGAATTTAAAAATTCCCTCCCGCACCGGGACGCGAACTCCTACTTTTTTTTTATTTCATAACTTCGGTTTTCTGGTTGCCGAGCAACTCGCGGTGCTGTGCAGACTCAACTTATTCGGCCACCTCGCCCCCTGAGTCTGTGAAGTAAACATTTATTCATTTTCGCATTTCATTCTTTTGGTTCTGAAAAGTGATCTCTCCCTGTTCTACCAAACCTTTCTTCCTCCCTCACTCCTCCTTCAAAATGTTAAAATGAATAAAAATTCACCTTACTGAATCATACAAGATAGACTATTGAATATATAAAAACAATTGCATATGACCAAACATGAAAAATAGCTTAAAATTTTGAAGTTTGACAAATTTCCAAAACTTTGAAAACCTGTATCTCAAAACTTATTTAATTTAACGAACCTATTCTGGTCTTAAATTGTAGTATATTTATTTTATTATCTAGTTTAAAAATGTACAGAATATTTTTTGTGAAAAACGTACTTCTTCATGGTCAAAATGGAAAAAAATGAGAAAATAAAGCAGTTTTGGGGATTTTAAAAAGTGGTCCCGGGAGGGGGGTGCCGAGGTCGAAACGTGGATTTTGCGTCTCGGTCACATCCCATACAAGAAGAAAAAAAGAAACCTGCCCCCATTCGATGCAACTTTGACCCCCCTTTTCATGACAGGGTTTCTGGGCTATTTGACTACGGGTGATTATTTTATAGAGGACTATATAGTGAGCGCGAGATGAGACTCAAAAGATTTACTGAATTGTTTCATAAGATTTATTTTTGGTGTTCCCAGACGCTGTTTTATCTCACTGATATTCCGAGCAAGGTTAGCTATGTTCTAGTTTTCGAAAACAATACCTCTTAGATGCCTTTCTATTCTAATCCTTGAAAATAGGAAACACTAATCCTATATTCTTGAAATCGTCACTCTTAAGTTGTTCTCTTTAAATACGTGATCTTAATGTTCTGCTTTACATATTTCATCTCATAGAACAACTTCCATTGAAAAACCCATCGTAATTTGAGCTACCTTTTTTTTGTAATTCTATACCTAACTCCATTAAAACCTCACTCAAAAAAAGAAGCTCTCTAATTAAACTCATCAAAAAACTACCTATTTTTCCATCCCATCGAATGTCTTTAGCGTAAATGTAACGAAGAAGTTTCTTTATAAGTAAATTAAAAATTCATCTCATTCTGAAATAACAATATCATATTTAATAAACACTTTAAATGTACTTATAATTATGTACTTTGATGTCACATTGTATTACTTAATAAATGAAGTTTCTGTACGGTATACTTTGCCTTAAAAATACATTTAATCTAGCTTAAGATACCAATTAAAATATTACATACTAAAAATAAGACACGAAATGTATATAAATATCTATGACGTTGGTAGGTCGGTCAGTCTTTAATTTCTTTCCAGGCGTTGGTTATTATAACCGAATTTTTATATCTTCAAATATCAACTAATTTTAATTTTTTAGGAGTAAATTGAAAAAAAAATTATTATACAATGTAAAAAGTCAAATTAAAATTCTAAGTTTAAGAAATAAAATAAAATAACTTTTGTTCAATGGTTTAACTTGATTTAATATTTTAGAAAAAATATTATTATATTATTAAAATGTTTTACTATATCTACTTAAACATCTTCGTATATTGTTATAAAACTTTACAACTAAGGATTTTAAACTTGGTTTAGTGTTTTAAACTTGGTTTAGTGGTAGGGTGCCTACCACAGCCCGAACGAAATTCGAAACTTTCGGATGTTTACATGCACCCATACATGTATAGGACGAACCCTATTTGCCTGGAGCCGTAATATGTAGTGAAAGGCACAAGACTACTGTACCAAGTTTAAATATCCGTAGTATATAGATTTTCTTAACAACTATTAAGATGTTTAAGTAGATATAGATGAATATTCCTTTAGGATACACAAGATTTCCCGATTTCTGTTGTTGGTTTTTATTTAAATTAAAATATTTGTTATAGTGGTTCATTTGTCTATTGGTCATAAATACACCAATCAAAATTAGTATTTGATTGCAAAATATTTTTTCTACGTTTCGAGGAAACTCTGTCCTCCTCTTCAGCAATATATTATTCACCCAAGAAAATGGCTTAGTCACAAAATTAAAATTCAACAGGATTGGCCAATGGTAATTAACTGAGCCTTAGTTAAATACCATTTATGGACATAGTTAAGGAATTTTTTGTATTTTTTGACTTATGGCGCCGTATTTATTACAGATATAAACTTCTCCGTTGGACATTTAGAATCTCCAGAGTCTCATTTTCCTATTTAGCACTTTAAAATTGAAAAAAAATATTCTGTTATGGAGGTATAATCTCCATTTAAAAAAACACATTTTTTCACTAGTACACCCCGAACTTCAATTGTTTTAGGAATAGATAGGGGGTCGGTACCAGTAATGGACATACCTCAGAAAATTTCTAAATTTTTATTTAACAATTAAGATAAGATACCATAAATGTTCAACTTATTCTTAGCAAAACTGTTAGTAGGGAGATATGAAACACAGTGATCTCAAGAGCACTATAGAAACAACAATGATAGGCATTTTAAAAATGTCAATAGAGGGAATTGTTCTTCGATATAGAAAAAACTGGAATTTTAACTCAACAAGGAAGCTTATTATTAATACTTTAAGTCCAACCTACCAATCACTAGGCCATCTGCCCATAAATGGTGCGTTCATCCTACGAGATTTCACTGAGCCATTTGAACCATTTAACTTAAAAATTGTCGAGTCGTTCGCTTACTAAATCATTACATGACCTTAACGGACAAATTAAATTCATTTTATCAATGATTTGTCAGTGTTGTGTTAAATGATCTCACTTAATAATTTAAACCATGAAACATAAAAATCTTTCACTCAAAAAATCGTTACATACATTTTATTCAATCACGGGTCAGTGTTTTTAACTCCAATTGTTTCAAAATAACAACGGGATTTCACTGAATAATTTAAACTATGAAACTTACAAATCGTTTCTGCCGTTCGTTTAAAAAATCGTGTAACCAAGATTAAGTAAGCAGTGAAACAAAAAAAAAAACTCTTCACTCTGTTGTTTCCTATCCCTGATACTAATTCATATTTTAGATGTTCATGTGCTCTTACATCTTATAACTTTTGTATCTTGAATGTCTTTTCTAGATGTTTAGATGTGGCATGCTATTGTATATAGAATAAGTATCTTTGTTTGTGTTATTTTTATTATCTTAAATATCTTCCTATTTATCTTTAATTTTATATAGTAATCATGTTTAAATTCTCTCTTTTTCCTTGTATTTTATTTTATTTTTTTATTGTACATAGTATTGATTCTGTAAATAGATCTGTTAGCCTTTTTTTCTGCTTTATAAAAATATCCAACCAAACACCTTCTCACCTGAGCTAGCATGGTATAGAAAATATTTAATGATCGCCAAATAATGGGTAAGTACCTTAGGTTTTCTAGATTTATCTCTTTAGAGATGAAAGGCTGGTAACGCCAGGCGCCCAACAAATAAAAATTCCTATGGAAAATTATATTCATTAAAAATTATTTTATTATCTTTTTATTTATCCTTCTTTTTTTTTTGGCCATAATCGTAACATAACATTTAGCGGGCCAACTCAAACACTTACGCTTTGTTGGGTAATTATGAATTTTCAACATATTTCATATCCATTAATATTTGGAGTATGCATCTTAATATAAATAGTGTATATTTCATAATGAAAAGATAACGCTCCTCGCAGCACAAACTTATCAACAAAATTAAATAATTATATTTCAATGAAAATAATTAACAAATTGTTATATTATAATTTTATTGACTGGTGTTAGAATTATATTTTGTGTTTATCCGGATTTATTTAATGAATAATTCTACTTAACTTCTCTTCGAGACCAAGTGATTCAACATGATACCAAGCAGGATATGAGGAAGCCGTCGATAAATTCCAGATTGATCGCAATACAAAATTTTCCTATCTTTGGGTCAAGGTATGCCAAAGGGCCTAGTTGTTGTGAATAACAATTTGGCCGCATTTCCTGTCCAACAGCCAGACAGACACATGAATGACAGGGTAAGTCTGTTCTCTTTTACGAGAACGACAGGAACTCTAAAAGTAAAACACTTTCTACGTAACTATTTTGGCTAAGTGACTTCTAAAACTGCTGACTAGCTTTAGATTTTATTACTTCAGTTGGTCACTTTTTTAATGACCTGTCAGATTATCGTTCTTTAACGAGTCCTTCTCAGTTAAATTCTAAGAATAACTTTTATTTACAGGTCTGACCAGATCAGGCTACACCCGACACCAGGCGTTTGACTTAGCTCTACAGCTACAAGGCTCCTATATATCTCAGAAAAGTGGTGGGGTGATCAGGTCTTTGAAAAAAAAAATTAATTAGTCAAAATTAAGTAATGGAATTTATTACTGTGAAGTAATAAACAGGTGTGAGCTTTAGAGCTATGAGTAAACATCCTGCATACTATCTAAACCAGGGTTTGATACTTTTATAGACATTTTTAAAAGAAGTTCAATATCAACAGTATCGAAGGTACTTCGAAAAATAAAAGTTTAACGTCTTGTTATTAAGCCCTCGACTTATTGTAAATGTTTAACTTTCATTTAATTAACTTATTAAAAAAATGAGTCGTTAAATGACATATAAACAGAAAGTGAAAATAGATTACAGATATAATTTCTTTGAACGTAATGCCTGTTTGTTTTATATTTTTTTTTTGTTTTAATAGTTAATAATGTAATGGACAATCACCATTTTTCTATTTTAGACGAATGGAATTTCTTCAACATAACGGTTAATTAAATTTGTTTTGAATAAAAGCTCTATAAAGACGTCCATTGAAAAGTACATTTCTTAAAGAATATTAAACCAACAGAAATAAAAACATCCGAACTTATTAAGAATTAAAGTTAACGATTCATTTCGAGAAGCTCAAAAAAAAGAAAAATGTTATTTAATTTTTAAAAAAGAGAGAAACCCTTCTCCCTCCAAATACTATAAATTACCATAAATTAAGAAAAAAAAAAAACAAGGAAAAAAACAATACAAATATGGGCTATAAATAGTGAGGACTCAGTCATTTTAATATTTTTATATTGTTGCCGACTTTTCAACCTAGCTTATGCTTCATAAGGGATTGCACGGGCGGATCTACGGAGGGGGCTTTCGGGCTGAAGCCCCCCCCCCCAAAATGGAAAAATATAACCATGTTTTATCGAACAAAATATTAAAAAAGTAACTCTTAAAGTATTATTGTTCGTGTGATTAATATTAAAAGGGCTTTAGGAATCACTTAAACACCATTTCATACAGGTAGTTAGTTTCTTTCTTTTTTTCCAAAGTAATTATCGTAATTTTTATGAAAAAAAAGCTTTCGGGCTGAAGCCCCCCTCCCCAAAATTAAATCCTGGATCCGCTAGTGAGGGCATGTTACCATCACTGAAGGTGTTCAAGTAATGAATATACTAGCGATATATATATATATATATATATTTTTATATATATATATAATAGTTATATATATATAGTTATATATATATATATATATATATATATATATATATATATATATATATATATATATATATATATATATATAATAGTTATATATATATAGTTATATATATATATATATATATATATATATATATATATATATATATATATAACTAATATATATATTTATAAAATATGTTTAGTCCGGATATGCTTTATGCCATCTTCAGCTTTTGGTCATACCGTGACCTACCCCAGGATTTTTCTGGTGACGCGGACACAACTTATTTTTTTTTCTTACGGTTTAATTTTTAACAATAAATATAATACATTTTATTTGTAATATATTTTATTTAAAAAGATCCATTGTATAAAGGTACATGCCGCTTCAATCTTATATTTATTATAGATATTACTAATTATGAAATGAAAGAACATGACTTACACTGATTAGAATCGATTGATGCTGGAAGATTTAAGTGACCTCAAATTTCTAATTTTTTTAGAATTAAGATTGCGAGAACGTTAAATCTTGTATTTTTTTATTCAAAAACAATGGGTGAGGAATCTTGCCGTTAGAGGCCGCATTGAAATTTAGGAATGGCTATAAAAGTATTTATATTTCAACGTGGGTATTTTTATTTGTTTAAACATATAGAAAGAAATTACAAATTTCATATTGGAAGCCATATAATAATATATTAATGAAAATCAGAGATGCCATTCATGAATAACAAATAAAAACTCACACACATACACTCTTGGCGACTGCAAGTTTAGGCTCAGCCTACGAAATAGTCACTTCAATTTTCTTTGAATCTCATTAAACCTTTTGTAGAAAATTTATTATTTAAAGTACTAGTACGTGGTAATTGCGATTATAAGCTAACTTGTTGAAATTGACTCTTAAATACCGAGAATTGGAATAGATTTCATAGAAAATTCGATTCGTGTGCCAAAAAAGAAGTTTTAAGAAATGTTCATACTGGGGGAAAACCAGGATTAGTTAGCACGATTCATTATAATCTAAACAGATGCTATAAATTGATAAATTACTAGAATCGAGAGGATAGTTTTAGAATTAGTGGTAGAAAATGTGTAAAAGTATTAGTATTGGTAATAGATTAGATACAGGAATTTAAGGAGAAATATCAGCTGATAATAAATACCCTCAAAAAGAAGAGAAAAAACAGTGTTACAGAATCATGCACAGGCGGATCTACGGGGGGGGGGAGGGGGCTTTCGGGCTGAAGCCCTCCAAAATTAAATCCTATATTCGCTAGTGGAACCATGGCCATCACCACAACCTCCTCACTGCCTCATAAGATTCGACGCATATGCATAACCTCCGATTCCATTACTGGTCTTATAACTTCACCATTCTTATCTCAATCATAAATAACACTTCTTTAATCAATAAGATTGCTAATTTATTCTCCCCTCTCTCCTGTCTTACAACTTAAAGCACTTCTGTGATACAATTTCAGTGTTTTCTCATAGGTTTTAAGGACCATCTAATATAAAATTCACTATTTCTAAGTCTAGAATCGTGGTTAACTGCATCCAAGAACTATTTTCTGCTCTTTGAGACAGGCCACTTTGCCAAGCCTTGAACTTGCACAAACAACCCATTATTTACAAAGACATTATAACATATTTACTCCTTTCTTGAGTTTAACGCCCTTAGTTTTCCCATCGGAAAAGGATGGGTGAGATTTTGTTGGAAACCTTCCGATCTGGCCGGCGTTCAAGGCACAGATCCCCATCTGAATTGATCCTAATTACTCAGGGACACAATGTTGAGCGTATCTAATCGGAAAAAAAGGTCACTAATAACGCTTTATAAAATTAATAATAAATTATTCAATGTTGCAATAAAGGGTATTAAGGGTTGATTCATCCAAACAGTGATTTTCTTTTCTGTTTTACTGTTTCTTCATTAAATTATGTATACCTAATTTATTAGTCTTCTGTTTCCTGGATACATTTGACAGTATTATCAAATTGCCTTATAATGATAGGCAATTGATTAATCTTTGAGATGTCAGACGTCTAGGCAATTGACGTCTATTCAGATTAAAATTTATGATTATTAATTATGAAATTTGTAATCAGTAACCTGAAAAACACAAGAAAACAAGTTTTCAGGACTTTACAACTTCTTTTAATTTCCAAGGATTTTAATATTATGCGCTCGCGTACATCAAATTTTGTAATAATTTTTCACATCAGCAGAGGAAACTCCAGTACACCGTATTTTTCCTAATTAAATAGTCTTTTTTTTTCTTTAAAAAATGACCTGATCTTACATTTTGAAACAGATGTTTTTAATTTATTTTCAGGTATTTGGAACTGGATCAGTTGTACCTGTTACTGAAAGTTAATTCATTTTTGTCGTCTGTAACTCACATGCATCCAAATGTTTCAAACAAAGAAATCTATTTTATAAACTCAAGATCCATAAACATAACTGAAGTTTTCAAAATCATATAAATAAAATATTATGGGTAATACATTTTTTTTTATTGTTTATAAAAATTAATATACGTAAAATTATTAAAATATTTCAATTTTATTTAAAACTATAATAAATTAAAAATCAGTTCATTTAGGCTCATCAAAATTTTTAATTTATGTGGACTGTGATCTTTCACTGTTATAGATAGTGACCAAAATATATTTATTTAGTGTAGGCATAACAAACGTAGCATTAAAAAATCATTTACAAAATAAAAATGTAATTACTTATAAGACAGCCAAATGATTACCAATTTAAACTTACCTGTTTTGGGGATGAAGCATGATAAAAAACTTTAATTACTCAAAATGGACGAAAACTAAATATGTGTACAATTTAAGCATTCATATTAAAATAATTTGAGATTAGGCAAAATAAAGAAAATACAATAATTATTGTCTTAATTATTTAAAGAGGTAATGAGTTTTTGCTATAAACATGGATATCAATTTTTCTTTTAAAACAAATAAAAATAAAAACAAATTTATAAATTAGTCATTATTTTCTCCTAGGACTAGTGACTACAGTCTGAAACATTGACACATGATTAAGGCAACTTTTAATTAGTTTTGTTTTCTGCATTTTCAACCAATTTCCCCTTAATTAAAACTAAATTTAAAAGATTTTAGTTTGCTAACAAATTATTAAAAACAATGATCATGTAGCCATGTTTTTGAAGAGAAAAGATTAGGATAAACTATCTGCCATATGAATAAAAGTAAGATTTAGTGCATTATTAGGTTTTACATTATAAGGGAAATAAAAACATTACATGAGCAATATTTTTATAGTCTTTGCTACTACAACAAATTAAGTTATTATTCTGTCTTCTATTTTTAATCAATAAAAAATTCAATATTTCATGTATCATAAATATTAAACCTGTTCCACTACAACCCATGAAGGGACTTGGATTCAGTACTATTCAGGGAAAGCACTGTTTCTTGGTCAACCGTTGTGCAAGGTTATTTGAACGAGATCATGCTCCACCACCAGGTTTTCCTTGTTAATTATTTTTTTAATTAAGAGTACCCATTTTATAGAGGCTGGGTGTGTCCCAAGAGGGTCTCCCCACATTTAATTAAATAAAAAAAATTAATTTTCTGTTATGCGTCCGATTTTGAACCTAGGACCTTGAGCATTGGAAACTCAGTGCCCTACCACTGAGCTACCCCACTCACATTTCATGCATCATATATAGCTAATATCAATACTGTATGAAAAGCACCCATGGCTTAATACATGACATCGAAAAACGCCTATAGCCCATGGAGGGCTTGGGTTCAGTTCTTAGTAAAGTAATACTTTTTTTTTTATTTATTAAAATACATTTATATGTCTTCGTGTCAGTTTCAAAGTCTACAAATTAAAAATTCTACCAAGATAAGTAACTTTGAAATGTTTTTAAACTTAAAAAATAATCAGGAAGATACTGACAATAACTTAGCACTATCATTGGTACTATATGGATGGCAGTTTTATTTTTTAGAACCTAGTTATATTTGGCTTGCTTAAGCATTTGATTGAAATACTAATAATGGAAATTCTTGTTGTTGTCTGGTGGGTGAGCAAGGAAAAACAGTAAACAAGGGAGTTGGCCAACAGTAGCATATTTACTCAATATCTATGCTTAAATATAAGATGAAGTAATTACAAATCTATTAAGGAATATACATTAGACAGACAAGTTGTACCAAAGTTTTTATTTACAATTAAAATAACTTTTCAGATCAAAACATAAAGCTGATATTCATGAATACTTAAGAAATACTTTGTAATGACAAATGATGAAATAATAATGAAAAGCATAGTAGCAGACTTTAGTTATTCATGATAGACAAATTATGTTTAACAAAATTAATACCTAGTGATAAAAAAGGAACAAGATTTGGTTTAATAAATGTTATAACATATTTTATCTATCATTAGTATCTAAATCAAGTGTGATATAGATATTCATGATAGATAAATTGAATATCTATATCACACTTGATTTAGACATTCATGACAGTTAAAAATAATTTATCTATCATGAATATCTAAATCAAGTTGGATTTAGATATTTAATTTATCTATCATGAATATCTATATCACACTTGATTTAGATATTTATGATAGATAAATTATGTTAATCTAAATTAATAGCTAGTGATAAAAAAAGGGGGGAAAAAAAGGAACAAGATTTGGTTTAATAAATGTTATAACATAAAAAACAGCATTTTCTTAAAAGCTCATTAATTATGAAAAATAAAATTAGGCTCAAAGTAGAATTAAAGGCTGTTGCAATTGTCGCTGCCTGTGCCTCCATTCAGATAAGTCGTGCAATATGGGTCTTCCAAAATGGTTATGTAATTCCCGAAATGAGACTCTGAAACAGATAGACTGTAAATTTAGTATTCTATTAACACGTCTCTATTATCAAACTAAGTTTAAATAGTATAGTAATCTATAATTGGTATATATTCATTTGTATAATGAAAAACTAATCTAAAATCATGATAATGTGAAGTACAACAGATAAAAAAAAATGGAATGAAGCAACTAACTTATGTTGTCGCTGACCATCATGGTCTGTCCTGCCTGGGGCAGATCGAATGCTATGTGAGCGGTTGTGAGAGGCTGGTGGATTGCGATTAAATGGGTTATGACGAACCCTTGGAGGAGCTACAGGTGGTCCATTAGTATTTGCATCATCATTTGGAAGAGGAACATTTACTAAAAAGACATTAGATTATGATTATTATGCTTGTAACTACTAATTATTAAATGATGATTGGTTTTATTTGTATTTCTGAAAGACATAATACAAATAGATAAAACCATAAATGAAATAATATTTAGATTCTTAGTAATTTAAGCTAAGCTTCTTTTTAGGATATAATTGAATAGAATTTAAAAATCTATTTTACTCTGGGACAAAGTCCCTTCAAAATAATAATAGTGTACAGACAATTTACATTAATTCTGGCCACAAGAACAATTACATTTTACAATGATGTAGAGATGGTTGACCGTTGATATAATATGAGAAGGAGTTAATCGGGGGGTGCAGTCAAATTAATACTAAATTAAATAAGTATAATTATTTAATTTTTGCCTTATAATTAAATATAATTATAATTGCCTTATTATATGTTTTTTATATATATATATATATATATATATATATATATATATATATATATATATATATATATATATATATATATATATATGAGCAATTATATAAATATAAATTATAATTGCCTTATAATTAAATAATTATACTTGTTTAATTTAGTATTAATTTGAGCGCACCCCCCGATCAACTCATTCTCATATTATATTTTACAATTGCATCAATCAATATTAAAACTTCTTTATTTTAGTTCAATCTTTGAAATTATGGCTATGTATGATTATTATGGCCTTGATAACGTTATACAATCATATAATGAAGAAAAATACACTTGTTTCATAAAAACTGAAACTAAAATAAAATATAAAATACTTTTATCAATAAAATTCTTAAGACAGAAAACAAGCTTCAACACTTAATATCTTTTAATTTCAAACTTTTAGATATGCAGCCACTTTCAAAGTTTGAAAATAAAGGATTATAAAGCTGGTAAAGCTTGTACAGTAAGAATTTTATGAAAAAACATCACTTCACCTTCAAAAGCTATATTACAATATTTTATTAATTAATATTTATCTCATAAAACATTATAATTAACATTTTAAAAAAAGAAAAAGAAAAAGAAACATTTTAAATAATTTTGTGGTTTTACTTCTATTTTTTCATAAATATTTTATAAGATTTATTTATTTTGAGACAGCAGCACAGCAAAACCATTACTATTGAATGCTATCGACAACAAAAAATGATTTTTCTTCATGATAATGAACCTTCACATCACACACAAATAGCAAAATCAGTGGAGGAAACGATTGCAACATTCAGTTGGAAAATATTAGTGCATGCGCCTCACTCCCTGGACTAGGCTCTGTCGAACTACTATTTATTTGCATCAATAGGGCACGAATATTTATACAATTATAAAGACTATTTATTAAAATGCACAAAGAAAATGCAGTCATGGCTTCATGTCTGCTTTGCCACAAAAGAGCAACAGTTTTTCTGGCATGGCATTCAAAACTTACCAGAGAAGTGGGAAAATGTATGATGCGAACTAGTAAATGTGCACTCAGGAATATAATAACATGAAATCGCTTGTTGAGAAACTACCCACTGATAGCACTCAAATAATAAATTTATACAAGAAGATCACGAAGCCACCTTTTTTTCAGACGCCTTGGAGGGTTATCAGGGATCGAGGAGGAAGCAAGGTTTGAAACGAGAGGGCTCGGATGGTTCTAGAGTTAGTTATGGAAGGATAGGTATCTGGATTGGGCCAAATCGGAAACATATGGAACATATGGAAGGTCTTTATAGATGATTTTATTTGTGACAAAGTAAGGAGCATTGAGGATTTTTTAAAGGATTTTGGATTGTAAGGATTGGATACAAGAGGAATTTGATGGTTTAGTGGAGCCCCAAAACTCAATTCCGTAAGGTCTTATTATTGTCACATATATATATATATATATATATATATATATATATATGAGTCATTTGTAATTAATTGAAAGCTTAGAGCGTTTGTCTAGTAAGTGCTGGAGTAGTCGGAAATGTCGAGCGGTTTCTTGTCATTTCAGTCTTGTATGAGGATTTGTTTAACTGGGATAAGTGGAGAATTGTTAAAGGATACTATAGGACAAGAGGTCATAGGTTTGCGACGCAGTGTAAAGGTAATTTGATGGGATTTATTGTAATTTATTTTAATTCTCCTTTTTACACCATTCTTCAAGGTTTGTGATATGTGATTGGAGAGTTTGGGATGCAGTTGGTAGATTGTTATTAATAGATAGGATACATGTGTCATCAGCATACGTGGTGATGACAGTTTCCAAGTGTCAGGAAAATATGTGGATACAGCATTATATATATAGGTAAGGAATAGAATGGCCTTCGGAGGAAGCAGTTTTAGGGGATCTGGGATGTAATTAGGTCGTGTCCAGGAGCTTTGTGGGAAGGTAATCTGTGTATGATATTGGATATTTCTGAAGGATGGAATGCTTTAGGTGGAAGGGTCAGTTGGAGTGGGATATCCAATTCTGTTTCAATACACTCAAGGTAGATTGGATTTAGGATATCTGAATGTGGATTAAATGTTTTGAAGAGGTGCTGAGCAAATATTTCAGATTTTTCATCATCAGATCTGGACCAGATTTAATTTTCAGTAATGAGAGGATAATTAAAATCTTTGAATTTTAGGAGCTTCTTGATGATCAACCACAGTGATTTGTCAGTAGTTGTAAGATTTTCTTTTAAGTTAAGTAAATTTTGAATTTTGTATTTTTTAATTTCTGCTTTTAGTTGATTAGTTAGGTTGTTGTAATAAGTTTTATCAGATGGGTATCTAGTCCTGTGCCACTTTGATCTTGCTCTGTGTTTTTTCTTAATAAGATACGAATGTGCTGTGGCAAATTAGTCTGTAGGGAGTTGTTAGTTTTATTAATAAATGTGTTGTTGTTTACTATGTCTCTTATAGATGTTGTAAGTAATTCTATGGCTATGTCAATGTCATGTTTTGTCTTGATTGGGATATTTAAGTCCAATTTGTCTTCCAAATCATTACAAAATTTGACCCACTTCATCCGTCCTGTAATCAACGTAGGAGGAGAGGAGGGCTTAGGAGCAGAGGTGGAGTGTAATGAAAGCAGAACTGGACTATGATCTGAAGAAAGGTCATCCAGGGATTTAACTGTGACATGGGAAGAGGAAATCTGGGAGGTGACAAATATGGCCTGGATATCAGGGCGTTTTTTGAGGGAAGTTGGCCAATATGTAGGATTCATAAGAGAGATGACGGAGTAACCATTGGGAATTGAGATAGAAGATAGTTGAGATAGAAGTTACCATGGGCGTTGGATGCTTGACAACCCCATCGTTGGTGTTTAGCATTGTAGTCTCCTCCAGCAATAAGGATTGGAGGATTGAAATCAGGATTCAATTAAGTTGTAGGTAAGAGTAGGAACAGGAGGACAGTATACAGCTGAGAATGTTAAATGTAAAGGACAAGTTGAAATGATTACTGAGGTTGCTTGAATAGCCTCAGTTGGATGCGAACAATAATTTGAATAAAATATTTTTTATTGAATATTTAATAGTTGACCGTTGCATTATAAAGGAAGGAGATGGTCCGGGGTTGCGGTCATAAATAAGCTAAATAGTGGTAAAACTATTTTATTGAAAGCCAACGTTTCGACCCGACTTTGCAGGTCTTCATCAGGGAAGTGTGTTCATCTAGGAGTTTCACTTAGAACTGAAGTTGAGTTCTCAGTGAAACTCCTAGATGAACACACCTCCCTGATGAAGACCTGCAAAGTCGGGTCGAAACGTTGGCTTTCAATAACATAGTTTTACTACTATTTAAAATATTTTTTAACATTTCTATGAAATAAAGCAGTATTTTCTATAACAAAATTCCAGTTTTATATTTACATTTAGTTTTATATTACAGGTTTATTATCCAAGGTGTCCAAAGGATCTCAGAAATATTCTCCTTCATTCACATTTTCAATAGATTTTTAGTTATTCATAGATTATAATTAACAGAAATTTTTAATTTTTAAATATCTAAACATGTGATAAGTATCCACCATTGGTTGAAACTTTTGTAAAAAGTTCTGTTTTAATAGTTTCTATGAAAATTTTAGAAAAAAAGTTTCATTTTAACAGTTTCTGTGAAACTTTTCAGATGAAAAGTTCTTAAAATAAAAGTTCTAAGGAATTTTTTTGTAATAAAGTTCCAGATTTGTGGTAAAAGTTTAACTTGTATTTATTAAAGTTCTTGAAAAAGTTTATTTAAATGAAAAATTAACAGTAATTAGCTTAAATTAGAAATATAATTTGTCTTCAACAAATTAGACATGATTTTAATATGTCATTTGTTTAAGAAACTTTGGATAAAAGTCATTTTTTAGAAAAACTCTTTAGCAAAATCGAAGAACTTTTAAAAAATATAAGCTCTGTACAACCTTAACTTGAAAAGTTGCAACAAAAAAAGTTCTAGTTCCAAAAGAACTGTAAACTATCGACGGTACAAACTGCGGTGAAACAGAACTTTTTTGAAAATGAAAGTTTTATTTTCCGTTTCCAGCCCTGGTATCCACAACGAAGGTGATAAGAGGCCTTTTACCAAGAATTAATGTTTAACTTGAAAATATTATATTTTAGAACTTTAAGGTGCATGGTTCAGAACTACTTTATAAGTGTTGCTCCATTTAGATAGGTGGGTACAAGATCTGATGATCTGAAGATGAGCTAGAGGATTTTTTATCACTTTTAAATTGGAAGTTGAAAGCTATGCTACAATTAAACCTAATTAAGGCCCTGATTTAATTAAAAAAGACCAGTTAGGAGTCCTTAAATCGCGATCTAAATGATGGGAGATCATAATCAAGAAAAAAACCAAAAAATAAAAAACAACTACCACTACAACACATAAAGGGTCTGGGGTTCAGTACTATTTAGGTAAAGTACTGTTTCTTGGTCTACGGTTGTGCAAGGAGGCGATTTGACCGAGATTACGCTCAACCACCAGGTTTTTCTCTTAATTAATTATTTTAATTAATGGTACCCACTTTATAGAGGCTGGGTGTGCCCCAGGAGATTATACCTACCCAAGGTCGCCCCACGGCCAATGAAACAGAATAAATAATTTTTCTGCCATGAGCCGGGATTCGTACCTGGGACCTTTAGCTGATACCCAAGAACAATTTGTAAATACTTGGCCATTCTAAGAATTATATTTATCGTATAATCATGAGATCCTGTCCTCAATTATCACAATGGAGCAACAGTAGTGATGTAGTGCCCAGAATCCAGTACGTCCAAAACAAACCTTACCGGGTTTTGATGTCAATATTGAAATCTAAAGAGCACAATGTCTCCCATTTCAATCTATTGACTTACCAATGTTATGGTCAAAATACCTCCGACTAGTTTCTTTTGACACCTTGTATTAAAATTTCAAGTTAAGAATTAGAATTGATATTCCTCAATTTTTTGTAAAATTTCCTTTCTTATGACACCTTAATTGTCAAAATAGGTACTAGTTCACAAGAGTTCTGCACGGATTACGCATGGATCACAATTATTCGGTCACACTTGTTCATGGAGTGCTGAATGCGTTCAGGTTTTTCCAAAAGAGAACGAAGGTGACCGATCTCTTGAGTCAGTTACTATTCACCTTCCTGCCATTCAAGTGCTTCTATAATTCTTAACCATGTTCAGTTATAAACCAGGAGCCGACTTACATTCGAAACTTAGGCAACACATCATGAAACCTGAATCGAACTTGTACATATATTATAGATCTGTGAAAAAGAAATAGTAATAGATAAAAACCTTTAATTATTACATCTCTGAAAGCTATTTCAAGATATTATTTTTCTTATTGATGATTTACATTATTCATTGTCTTAGAATTATCAGATATTCTTCTTCAGTTGTTTCTGCAATACTTTAATTTCCTTCACGAAAATAAATATATTTTTTTTTTTTTTTTTTTTTACGAATGACAACAATAATCCCCATTTTCAGATTACAAAGAAAAATAACTGCGTATAACAATAATTAC
The DNA here is from genome assembly GCA_928085145.1 of Nezara viridula. Lineage (NCBI taxonomy): Eukaryota > Metazoa > Arthropoda > Insecta > Hemiptera > Pentatomidae > Nezara > Nezara viridula. The sequence goes on from OV725082.1 coordinate 78,381,273, forward strand.
ACAGCTGATTCATTCAATTAAAATAATAGTGATTAAAACGAAAAAATAAATTTTAAGTAACAGTTACCTAACTGGCAGATCTACGAGTCTCGTTGGATTGGACATTTTTGGAATAAATATTTATCTATATAACGATTGATAGATACATCTTATTTACTAATATTGTACACTTTTCTCGCGCAATCTTAAATCTGACATTATTTTCATAAAAAGCGTCCTTGACAGCTTAATAGTGGACTCTTATATATAAGAAATCCAAAAATCTACAAAAAAATTGATGAACAATTTGAAATTCGATATTATTATTCGATATATTCATAAAAAGCTCCGATGACTAAAAAATAGTGGATCCGTATATCTAAGAATTCAAAAAAGTTACATAAACTTGATGCTCAATCTCAAATCAGACAATATATGCATACAAAGCGCCCCCTCCCACTAGAAAATAGTGGACCGTTGTATTATTATAAATCTAAACAGTAACATAAACTAGATAGACGATTGCGCAATTCTAAAAAAGGCTTGCTAAAATAAATTATAAATTCAATTATTTTAACTTATACTAAAAAACTCGAATAACAAATAAAAAGATAATAGGTAACTTCAGATTATTTATTAAACAAATGATAAAAAAAAGTAAATGAAGGGTACTAGGTTCACAATCACTTCGATCACATTGGTTCTGGTTCCCGGAAAAAAGCCGAATGTTGACGTCTTTTTTAATGACGTCGTCTTTCCCATCACCCCAACCCCTTATCATGCATTTTTGAAAAAAAAACCAATGTATTCCCTCATGCCTTCCTTACTAACAATTTATTACGGGAATGTGTATTTTACTAAATAGCTCAATTATTAATTTTTATTTAATGGTTATCATAGTGAAGTAAAAGAAAAAAATAATGTTTGAGTCGTTTCTTCAAGGCCTGTTTTAGATTTTTTTATTATTATCATAATAAATAATCTGAGTATCTATTCTCTTTTTATTGGTTGTTGAGTTTTTTCACTCGAAGTCGAATTAATTGACTTTATCATTTCTTTTCGCAAGCTTTTTTAATAATTTTGTTTAAAACGATCATATTTTCGCATCGTCGAGCTTTTTATGAATATACTGTCGGATTATAAAATTGTTGTCGATTTTTTGTAGATTTTTGGTATCTAAGATATAAGTGTCATATTAAAGCTATGTCAAAGGGTTTTTTTTATGAAAAATAATGTTCAGGATTAAGATTTATGGAATTATACTATAATTCCAAGATAATGATAATGAACCTCAACATACGAAAAATACTATCGTAACTAGCACTTCGAGATGTAATAATTAAGGTTTTTATCTATTATGTTTCTTTTTTACAGATCTATGATCTAATCCAAGTCAATTCGGTTTATGATGTGAACACTTACGTTTGAAGGTAATCGGAACCTGCTATAGAACTGAACGTGGTTAGGATATAGAGAAGTACTTATTAATGGCGGGAACAGTTAATAGTAACTGGCCCAGCGATCGAGTCGTCTTCGTTATGTTCAGAATAAAACCCGAAACGCCATTCGGGATTAAAGGAACAAGTGTGACGTATAGTGATGTGAACCATGGGATCCGTGCGGGAATCTTGTGACTAGTACAAAAATCTTTTCTACACAGTTATAAAAAAACAATACACAACAGTATATGCGTATTTACAGCCACTACATTTAAGCTGTCAATAAAAATGTTATTTCTAAAAGCTTATTTAAAATGTTATTTCTTTTTTTAACAGGCCTTGAAGAAGCGACTCAAACATTATTTTATATATTTTTTTCTTTTTCTTTCACAGTAATAACCGTTATAATAAAAGTTAATTGTTAATAAGAAAGTTTTATGAAGGGAATACGTTTCTTTTTTATTTAAAAAATGAATGAAAAGGGATTGTGTGATGGGGTAATAGCTGACATAATAAAAGTCAACAATATTCAGCTGTTTTCAGGATTCCATGAACAAGTGTGAAAGTGATTGTGAACCACGCTTAATCCGTGCGAAACTCTTGTGAACTAGTACCTCAAAATCCATTGCTCCTGAGACGGAAAAGGGATTTAAACAACTGAATTATAGATAGAATAGAATAGAAATAGATTTAATAGATAATTCTGATGTTCTGTAAATTAAACACAATCTACCTTCCATATCATCAAGCTGCCTTTGTAATTCAGTAACCATTAGCTTGATATAATCAAAACTGGCACAAGCTAATGCTTTCATCCACTGTTCCATAGAGTCTTGAGATTCAGCTTCAAGGATGTAGGTTCTGTTTCCTTGACCATGAAATACGATTTTGAAACCAAATTGACCTTCATCTTCAGCCAACTCTGAAGAAAAGTTAAAAGTTATTAGAGTTAAGTGCAGGCAGGAGTCACTTTAAATATGACAGACGGAAACATTGTAAAGAAAAGCATACCTATTGTACACCCTTCTAAGATAATAACACCAATGGGTTCTTTATCTGACCTCTTCTCAAAGTAGAATAATAGGTTTCCTTTTAAAACAAAATACCGCTTTTGAAAAGCTTTATTAACTTCACCTCTTTTAACAAGCCAACCTTCCTTGTCTATACCAGAAGGAGATGTTGCAAAAGCTGCAAGATTCTTCTCATTAATTTTCATTTTGATGGACAATTAATACATATTTTTACTAGAAACTAAGAATCTTGAAAGATAAAATAAGTAACATAATATTGGAATGACTTATCATCAACAATTATAACCCGAATGACCATCAGGTTATGTTTATATTTATTATGCTATCTCAAAATATGTTCCTGAGAAAACATGATAATGAAGTAATACTTTTGTCCATAATTTACTTTTATTTTTTAATTTTAAAAATATAATTTTCATTATATGTTAAAAGTATTCTTTAAAATTGTAAATTAATCTATATACGTAAACAATAAAAAAGAGAAGGTTACTTATGGTTTTCCTGGAATCATATCTTTTATCAAACTGATATCAGGCTCTATCTTAACAATTGGTTTAAGTTGAAATGTCAAAACAACAGTAATAAATATATTTACTCTATTGATCAAACTCAAAATTTATAGGCTGGAAAATGGAGGAAGGTATGACTTCTCATTCTCCATGCCCAATGGCAACACCAAATATGAAATTAGAGAATCTTATAAAAGCAGCCCTTAACACCTCTACTTTAAAGAGAACTGGACAAAGTGGAGGTGGTTGTATTAATCAAGGAGAAGCATATATTACTGATACTGGCACAGTTTTTGTGAAGAGCAATTCTAAACCAAAGGTTTGTTAGGAAGGATTGCCTTATTCAAGTATTATTTTATTGCTTTGTTAATTATACTATTAATTTTAACTTCAGGCCAAGTTGATGTTTGAAGGAGAAAGTGAGGGTTTGAAAGCTTTAGCTGGTACAGGTATTGTTACTGTGCCACAACCGATTACAGTTTTGGAAAATCCTGATGGTGGAGCTTGTTTAGTCATGGAATTTATTGAAATGAAGGGCTTGCGCAGTTTAGCTCATAAGCTTGGTGATGAAATAGCTAAAATGCACATGCAAAATGTCAATCTTGAAAATCGATCTAACCGTATCTCAGAAAAACCTCAAATGGAATATATTCCTCAGTTTGGTTTCCATGCAACTACTTGTTGTGGCTATATTCCCCAGGAAAATGAATGGAATGAAGACTGGGTGGTAAAAAATTAAATATGATTGTATTAACTCTAGTTTTGCAATTATTAGGTACTTTTCAATAAATGTATCCTTTCATTTTTCCATTATTTCTGTTTTTCTTCTTAGATAAATTTCAAGAAACTTCATATTAGTTAAGATTTTAAAATTATAATTCCCTAATGATACCAAAAGAATTTAGAATTACAGAATATTCATTTATTTATATTTTTTATTTAATGTCCTAATGGTTGGACCAAAGTATTGGCTGTAAATAGAGCACCTATTATTCTGTTTTATGTTCCGTTGACTGTAAGATGTAGGATTTGTCATAACCATTTTATTAAAAACAGTCTACAAACACCACTCTTAGAAATTTTTATTTAATAAACTGTTTTTCTTAAAATATTTTTCAGGCATTTTTCGCTCAAAATCGATTAGATTACCAGTTTAGACTTCTCGAGAGAGAGGTAATGACATTTCATTAAACATAAAAATTCAACTATTATTTATATCAGGTTAATGTTTTTCTGTTATATTTTTCTTATTTCCTAAGTAACTGATGTTTTAGAATACAAACCAGATACTTCTAAAGCTCATGAATGAATTTAGAGAATGTATGTTAACATGTTTTAAATTGAAAGTCCTTATGTTATGTTTTTAGAGCTGAAGTCAATCAATACATTTGTAAATAAATAAAGAAAAGAAACTGGTTGAACAATTTGGTTTCAATTTAAATTACTAAAATCATTTTGGATATAATTAGAGGCAGCTGGTTTTTACTACACGCATTATTATTGTATGACCTTATTGTTTTTAATTATGTTTGAATGAATTAAATTTCCACCTTTTTTTTTATTATATAATTTAAAAAACCTTTTTTAAACTATATAGTTAACTAAATAGTTAAAGTTAACCAATTCAGCTGAACTGGTTAACTTTATCACATGAAATAATTCCCATTGTTCTCCCCCACCCCCCAAAAAACAAAAAAACTTATGCTTCTTATCATGCTCTTATTGCACCCTTTGCTGAAAAACAGCTTCTAATTAATCCACTCATTTTATTTCACTTTATATCAACAACACATCCTTATAGGGCATAGAAGAAAATTAAACAAAATAAATTTCTTTTACCTATGTTAAATAGTTATTAAGTCTTGTTGTAATGTTGTGGTTCTAATTCAAAAAAGTATAACATTTATTTGTATCTCTTATTCTTGTTTCTTTTTTTAATTTTTCTGCGAAATTTTGGCCTGAATGTTCATAACTGACTTATTGATATTTTTTTTTTTAATGAATACATCATTGATGTAAATTTATAATATAGGTTTTAAATTTAATTTTCAATTTTCAGACATACTACTCTATATGTATATTCACCTTAGCTAGAATTATAAATTATCTTTTGAAATTTTGTTATGTAATATCTGTTATAAACATGGCTTTTAATTAGCCTTGTTTTAATTATTAGAAAGGAGATAGAGAAGCTATCGAAATGTGGTCCAGATTACAAATTATTATTCCAAAATTTTTCAAAGATCAAAGAATCCGCCCCTCATTACTACATGGTGATCTGTGGGGAGGAAATGCTGCTCAAACTAAAAGACATCCAGGTATTCTCATCTTTTTCAATAACTAAATATTGCTTGGTGATTATCCTTTTTTTTTTTTTTTTTTTTGTATGATAAAATTTGACTAATTTTATTTGTTTGTTCAAGAAAGAAGTGTATGAGTGGACATTTTAAAATTTATATTAATATATATTTACAAATTCTTCTTTTTTTTTTATTTTGATCCGTTTTGCTTGGAAATAGTTTTTTTTATATTATAAAGTTTAACTAATTTTATTGGTGTATTCAACAAAGAACTACATAAAGTGGATATCTTTAAAAATTATATAAATATATATATTGAAAATATTCTTTTTTTTTATCTTGATAATACTTTTTATTGTTATGCGTACACCTGCAAACAGAAAGAAGAGCTACAATAAAACAAAGTACTTTTGTAAATGGATTCTTAACTAAGCTTTATATAGATAACTAAGATTTCATTCTTCTTGATTTGTATAAATTTTGAAATTACCTTAAAAAATATATTTAAATTACTTTTTCTGCATCAAATCTGATATGCTGATTAAAGCTAAGAGTGTAGGAAATGGAGTTATAAAGTAAGACAAACCAGAAATTATTAACATAATTATTGACTTACTGATTAACTATTTGATGATAATAATAACTGGGTCTTAAAAATATCTTTTTTTTTTTTTTTTTTTTTTTTTTTTTTTTTTTTTTTGGACCCAAAGACTAAAAAATGTAACTTTAGTGAAACATAAAAAAAATTATTTTTTAAAATTATGTATTAGTTTGCATCTGTTATAAAAGAAGTATACTGCTTTAATGCAATCTCAATGAATTAACATGTTAATCTTCTAGTTTCTAAGATGTCATGCCTTAATTTGCATTATTGAAAATTATCATTCAACAATTTTATCATTATAAAATTATTTATTTATTTGTTTTTATTGTTGCCTCTACCCTGCAGGGTCATTGGCAACACTTCCTATTTATATTCTATTGTAGAACTTTATTATTTTTAAAATTGTAAAGTTTTTTTCCACGGCATTTTCGTTGTCACTGAGGTTTTCTTTTAGGCTCTGAGCCATATCGAGATTTTTCCTTACATTCTGAAATACTGGGCAGTCTTGGATGATGTGTTGGACAGTTCTTTGTACCTTACAGCTCTCGCAAGTCGGTGGGTCTAGTCCTCTTAGTAAATAGGCATATGAAAATTCACAATGCCCAATTCTTAAGCGGCAGAGGACTGTCTCTTCTTTTCTGGAGTGTTGGTTGCTAGTTTTCCATTTGGAACAGTGGCTTTTTATTCCTCTTAATTTGGTTTCTTTTTGTTGCCATGTGTTCTGCCATATTACCCGCAATTTTTTTTTATATGATGTATAAAATCTTCTATCGGGATTTCGTTAATTATAGCTGTGGGATTTCTATCTATTCTTCTCGCCATATTTGCTGCTGTGTCTGCCTGTTCATTTCCGAAAATTCCGCAGTGTTAAGGGACCCACATGAATATATATATATATATATATATATATATATATATATATATATATATATATATATATATATATAATGAATATATATAATTATAAAATTAAATAATGTGAAATAATAATATTAAAATGTATAATATTTTAATTAATTTTTGTATGTATTTTTATTAACGGATTATAATTAATTAGCTATAAATAACTACCATAAATAAATGTGAATTAATGTAAATAAGTTAGATTAGATAAAATCCTATAAAAAAAAAAAGAAAAAAAAAAGGAATGATTTGTATTTAGTTTTCCAAATATTTTAGGTTACAAGATACTTTGTTTAATTATTTTTTTGATGACTTGAAATTATGCATTTGGATTTAATCCTCTCCTTCCCATTCCTTACAGTTATATTTGATCCTGCTGCATTTTATGGTCACCATGAATATGAGCTTGCTATCTCTGGTATGTTTGGAGGTTTCACAAGAAGTTTTTATGATTCTTACCATAAAGTTATACCAAAAACTCCGGGCTTTGAAGGACGGCAAAGGCTTTACACTCTTTTTCATTACCTAAACCATTGGTATACTATGTTTGTCTCTTCTTTCATGTTACATGTTCATTTCATTGTAAGTAAATACATGTCATATTCTTTTAGGAATCATTTTGGAGATGGTTACAAAAAATCAACAATGGCTGTCATAAAAAGTTTGTTGAAATGATGTAGTTCTTTCAGGACAATTCCAGACATATGCTGGCCAGATGATGATTCACCTTAATCATTGATTTGGAGGGATTGGTCCTGATTTTAGAGTATACATCTTGAAATGAGATACATTCATTAGACTGATGTATTGAAGTGATATGTAGGTTGTTAATCAAGCGCTACGGTAGTGCTTTTATTTTTACTTACCATATTTATAGAATACTTCTTTTTTCATATAAAATTTAAATATGAAATCATTATGCTTGGTATCTCCTGTTGCCTATATGTTTTAGTCTAAAATTTTTGTTTTAAGTGTATATTGTATTTGTTAGTTTAGGGATAGCTCATCAAAATGAAAGCATAAGTACCTAAGAGGTCTTAGGTAGTGCCTATTTTTATTTTATTTTTTCTGTTACGTCACAATGCTCAATTAATAAGCAGGGTAGATTTTGTTTTCAGAATATTGAAATAATGCATTTAACACCACATTCATCATGGATAAATAATTTAAACTTAATTGTTACTGCTTTGAATTTATAGTAAGTAGCTATTCTTAGATGTAAAGACCTTTTGTTATGCTCAACTTAAATGTTCTTGGCCTAAGAACTTTTTTTTTTAATTGAATAATGAATGGCTTAAGATCACTGTGAATTCTTTTTGCACAATACTAGTCTATTTTTTTTTTCATAAAAACAGTTTTAAAAATATATTTATGGTTCAAGCTTTACTGAAATAAAAATAAATACAGGCTAGCGGTGTGAAATGTTTGCCATGAAAGTGAAAAAGTTTTTATTACTTTTTAATGTTAAATAAGTATTAACTTATTAATCTTTAAAAACTTCATAAATAAAAAAAAATAACAATTAATTATAATTGCCTAGCAAAACTTTTTGTACGAAAGAGATTTGCTGTGCCTTTGACCTATGAATTTTTTAAAATTCCGTTTGTCAGTATGATTATTTTTACATTTATTTCTTATGTAATTAAAAAATACATTCCTCAATGGTATTGAAGGAAGAAAATATGTTTATTGAAGAAATATTAATGCTGATTTTTTATTTAAATGTGGGTGGTTGTAGTATATAGAGATAAATGCTTAATCTAGTTCTGAGTTCTGCTGATTACCATTTTCCGCTAAGCCTAACATGGCTAACTGTATAAGAAAGAAAAAAAAATTAGTTGACAGAGATCATTCTAGCTTGCCAAAAATATTTCAATGAAGAATATGTGATAAATTATTAAAAAGTACTAAATAATCTGAAAATATAGGCAATTAAAATAACACCTTAAGCCAATTAATGACTGAAATAATATTAAGAAAACTGATTCAAAGTGAAGGTGAATAAGAAACTTATTAATTTAATTAATAACAAAAACAAAGCATTGGTATTCACTAAATATATAAAAAATATATTGTTGAAAATTTAATTGCATATTCATACGTAATTAATAAAAAACAAAATCATGTTGTGTATTATCTGATTATTCAGTATCTATATGTAATGTTAATAGAAAGTGGAATAAGAGGGTTTTAAATGTGGATAAGGAAGGAGCATGTCGGATATGCTGAGGAAGAGAATTCCAAAATGTGGTGGAGTGGGCAACAAAGGAGTGTTGAAATGAGGCAGATCTGTTAAAAGGAGTATAAAGGTCAGAGGGTCGAGAGCTGGCGGTAAGAGAGTGGATAGAGGACTTGAATTGGAGGAGATTGTCGCCATAGGACGGGCGCTGGGTGTTGATTATTTAGAATACCTTCTGTATTATGGTTATTTTTAGATTGATTCTAATTTATTCTTATGATATAGTGAAATTGATAAGATCTCAAAATGGAAGGAAGAATAGTGCAAATATTCACTGAGGTAACTCTAGGATTGACCAAATCAGTCTAAAAAATATGTTACTTGTTACAAAGCTTTTTATTAACTGACGAGATAACAATCAATTAATGAAATTATTCGGAAAAACAAAAGTGAAAAGAATTTCTTAAAAATAGACAGTCAGTTGAGAACATTATGAAAACAAAATATTTATATGTTCTTTAAAAGTATTTAGATTCCACCAATTTATTTTGTAGTTTTAATTAATTATTATTCAACATGTATCATGTATGAAAACATTTGCTAAGCAATGAAAGTTCGTATGTATACAGCTTGCCTCAAGTTTTGTCTTGTTTAAGAGTATGTTCTTGTCAATTAAAAGTAAGTTTTATTTTGATGATATTTCTTAGTAAGTTGTTTGGAATGTTTAACAAAGTGCTATCATCTTTTCAATGCTGTAAATTATACTTGCTTCTGTGTGTATTTATAACAAATGAGTTGTATTTAGTTGTTAATTATGTTTTAATTGCACTTTTATTAGCAGAAATAAATTCAACATAGGAGCAAATCAATATTCAATTTTAATTACTGCAATAGCATTGATTGTCAAAAATTAAATTTTTTATAATTTTTTTGTTTTAACAGCTCACTTGAAAACCAAGAAACAGTCTGAAAACTGTATTGTTGGGGCTTAAATAGGAATACATAGATAAAAAGCTTGTTTCTCTCGAAACCAATCACCTATTCTAGGCGAAAAATCTTTTATACAGCGTAAAATTGTGGAAGTATTGTTCCCCATAATTATTGTAAATATTTGACACTGAACTGTGTTAAGTAATAGTTTGTAAGTTGTTTAGTGTTTTGTTAGTTATTTAAAAATTATTAAGAAACTTTATACATAGTCAACGACATTTTTAGAATGAATTCACCTACACAAAACTACTGATTACAAAATTAAATTTGAAATTCTTCAATCTTTTTGGATTGATAATATCATAAAAGCTAATGTAATTATTGACTCAGCAAGCCTGTCAAACCAAGGAAATTGAAATATGTTTTCGAAATCATTTAGCCCTTTTTAAGAATATTTTTTTCATCGAAGGTAGATTTCACTGTTTGTTCGATAATGTAGAATTAAGCAGTTGCCATAGTTATTAATCCTCTTGCCTATTTTGGCAAATGAACTTGATACCATCCTATTGTTACTATTATTTTGAATAACAAAAAATAGTAAATTGAAAAAAAATGTTTAGGTTAACCGATTTCCTTATATTATTGAATGTTAAACGTCCAATTAATTATTAAGTTTTAATATTGATGGGTGAAAACACAAACATACATCGAGAACATATTTTTTCAGTACAAATATAATGAAGTTCGAAAGCTGTAAATTCTTGCAAAGTTAAAATATGGCAAGTTTTTTCAGTGCCTAAGTTGATTATCAAAGACTAGAATTTGTATCTAATTTTTGTAAATTCTAAAGATTAGTTCTAGTTTTTGTCCTGATTCACAGGCATAAAAGTTATTTAAAACATTCACTTCACATTGGGACATTGAATATTTGTGAAACAAATTTTCTCCAAAGCACTCCTTCAGGTTAAAAAAATTGAATAGTGCTTTTACCCATCGATATGTGCTTTCTGGAGGCTATTTTAACGTATATTGAGCTTTATCATTTTTCAATATCAATGCAGCCTATTAATTTTAGGATTGCGTACTTATCTGTAGTTAGTATTGGGCTCAGTGCTAAATTCAAATTGTGTTGATGTATTTGGTTATTGGTTCTCCCACGAACCAATTTAAATTAACAGAACAGAAAGAACAAATTTTGCTGGCACTAATTTGAAAGAAACTTTTTTTTCTCCTTATCCTCAGATTTTCTTTATAAATATATCCATATATTCAAAGATTACAATATCATCTTGTAATATATATTTATCCTAGTCAACATTTCCTAAATAAAATTGAATGTTGAAGGGGAAAAAAATTAGTTTCAGTGCCGTATGAGTTTGCTCTCTGGTTTCCATCTAATTGTAGGGGCTGGCAATCATGATAAAAAATTGACTTAAGGAAGAGCTGAAAGTTAAGCTTTTATCACAGTGAGCTACACTCTAGATCAGGGTTCTCCAAACTTTTTGGTCCACACTGCTGAGACCTTGAATAAGTTCTGCGGGCAATGGCTAATGATGAAAAAAAATTTGACGCTTGATGCTGTGAAATGAGCTTTCTAAGATATAAAACCCATAATTAAATGTTGTGGTAATCTCATCTGTGAGTAATTGTTAAATTTAACATTTTTAAATAGTTTTTAAAATTTTACAATGTAATCAAGAGAACCTTCGGGAGAAGGATCTGGTAGTTTGAAGACCTGTGCTCTAGATTCTTTTAAAAAATTAGAATTGAATATTCTTAAACTGTATTATGCCTCTAATTAAGTTATTTTAAAAAATAGGCAATTTGGTATTAATTAGTATTTTTTGAACTAATTTTAAAAAACGACCTAAATTATATAGTATTTTTTTTTAAGAACAGGGACAGGAACTCATCAAAATACAAATAACATCAATAATAAGAATTTTTTTAATAATAAATTATTTCACTAATAATTATTTTGTTATAATTACAGATATTTTGTTATAATTACAGATATTTTGTTATAACTATTGTGACATATAATTAGGTATTAATTGAGTAAATTATATTGTTGGAATGGTTCATCATTGGTTCTTTAAAATTTTAAACTTTTTTATCATTGGTTTTTATCTATGTGGTGTGGTAGACTAAATTACAAAAAAAAAAAAATTATTTGTTTATCATAAATAAGTTATGAAAATTTAAAAAACTTTTTTGTTAAATACTATTCATTGTACATATTTTTAAAGTATGTTTTGTTATATAAAAGATGATTCAGTCCTCAGCCTCAAATTTAAAACTTGATTTCACTTTCAATTTCTAACAATTAAGTTCAAATAAACTGAGGTCTGATTTTTCAATTTTACTAACTTTTTAGTTTTGTGTTCTTAAGTTTTAGTTTTCAGTTATCACCAATCAATGCTCGTATTATTATTCTGAAACTTAGTACATTACAGTGAAATCACAACTAATTTAAGTACGGTGAAGTAAAAAAAAAAATTTCTCTGCACATATATTTTTTTTTTCTAGGAATATTTTAAAAATAAAATCTAAATTTTTAAAATTAATAAAAACTCCATAAATAGATAATAATGTTTAGCAAAATAATGCTCAGAGTTGAAAAAGTAAATAAAAAAATTGATATTAATAAAATATGATATTAATCAACCAATTACATTTAAATAGGATTACTACTAAACATTAGTGTTTTCATTTTTCATTTCATACTTAAAATTAGGAATTCAGAATAACAGATTTTGAATTGGCAAAATAATTTTAGGTACAAAAAAATATATATTTCGCAAGAAATTAGTCTGTGGTGCGGTAAAAAAAATACTATATTTTATTTTATTGTCCAACCTTTCGACCTACATTGTAGGTCTTCCTCAGGGCATTCAGTCAGACATTGTTGAAGGCCATATGGCGACTGGTTGTCTGGTGTTCGAGTCAGGTAACAACAAACTAGTCCCTTTCTACCTGTCAGTTTTCTGTTACCTAACTCGAACACCAGACAAACAGTCGCCATATGGCCTTCAACAATGTCTGACTGAATGCCCTGAGGAAGACCTACAATGTAGGTCGAAAGGTTGGATAATAAAATAAAATATAGTATTTTTTTTACCGCACCACAGACTAATTTCTTGCGAAATATATATTTTTTTGTACCTAAAATTATTTTGCCAATTCAAAATCTGTTATTCTGAATTCCTAATTTTAAGTATGAAATGAAAAATGAAAACACTAATGTTTAGTAGTAATCCTATTTAAATATATTGGTTGATTAATATCAATTTAATATAGGTTTTCCTCAGGGCATTCAGTCAGACATTGTTGAAGGCCATATGGCGACTGGTTGTCTGGTGTTGGTAACAGAAAACTGACAGGTAGAAAGGGACTAGTTTTCTGTTACCTGACTCGAACACCAGACAACCAGTCGCCATATGGCCTTCAACAACATCTGACTGAATGCCCTGAGGAAAACCTATAATGCAGGTCGAAAGGTTGGACAATAAAATAAAATATAGTATTTCTTTTACCGCACCCGACTAAATTGAATCCACAGTCAACCATCTCTATATAATTAAAAAACTTCACACTAAAATTACTGAAAAAATAAATGATTTTAAATACTTTCTTCCCTAACTGTGGGCTTAATCTTAAAGTAAAATTATATTAGGATTGTTCCAATTTCAAAGTTATTGGATTTTAATTAATAATTAAATGATTGACCCCCCTCTACCAAACTGCAAAAATGAGCATGAAAGTAAGTTTAGACATTTGCTTCTGCATATTGACACAGAGTGTATTAACACATTCTCATCTGTGTCCTCTAAAATAATAATGAACTGCGAAGATATGTTATAGTGTACAGCTTTAAGTTTGTTTACACATTTAATTTAAATCTTATGTATTCAGTTCAAATAGTTAAATGAGCTTTCATTATTTCTTGATCTCATGAAGGACTATAACCTTCATTAAAAAAAATAAAGCTAATAAAAAATGTTTATTATTAGTAGAAATTAAATTAGATAAGATTATGTATAGCTAGCTACTTTATTTTTTATTGATGTTAAATGAAATGAAAAACAAAATGTAGTAAATGGAAAAAAAAATGGATATTTATACTGAGTTAGAAATTGGATTAGTGATAATGTAAAGGAAAAAAAATGACTTATAAATTGACATTTATAAGTAAATTAATTAATAGTAATTTGGTTTAGTTACACTTTTTTTTCATCTAATTTTGTATAAAACAAAGAACTAATTTATTAATATAATATTGACAAAACATGAAACTATAATTTCTAAATTATGACCATATAGATTTCCAGAATGCCATTTAAAAAAAAAAATCAAATAACATAAAAAATTGCACAAAGTTTAGATTAATAAACCTAAAATGTAATTTTTCAACAAACTGAATAGAATTATGTCAGTTAAAAAATAAAGAAATGTTTATTAAATTATATTTTATTTACTACTGCCTTAATTAATCATAATTTTATTCTCCTTGTGCCCTCAGGTAGGAGAAATATCATCAACAACACCAAGTTTCTTATATTTTGTTCTGGAGTGGAAATAGGTGGTTTTGCAAGTCATTGTCCACTTATTTTTATATCTCTCCTTCTCAACTACTGAACATTTTTTATACAAGTTGAACAGTTAATTTAAAAAAAAATTAATGTTGGAGTTATAGGCATTAATAAAACATTACCTACAGATTCACAACTATTTATCAATTAGAAGTGTCTAATTATGTATTTTGACCAAATTCTTAACTTCAGCATTTGAATATAAATTCTAAATAACTTATACGAAAAATACTTCAATTTTTCTTATAATCTACCTTTAATGAGCAGCATAGATCTCACTATAAAATGGTATGACGTTTCAACCATAAAGTCAATATAAAGAACTTACCTGATCCCTAGAAAATCAACCTTTTTTATTTTTACCCTTCCTTAGTAACTTTATTGGAGGATTATGTATTAACAACTATCACAGATCCCATATCACATTACCTTTATAATAATCTTAATATAATTTTCTTTTATTTCGGTATCGTATAATATTTCATAAGCCAACAGTACACAGTATGTAAAAACATGTGTCTTCTTATAACAATTAATTGTCATAATCTTATCTATTTGCATTTTTTGATGAGTCAGTTCCCATCAGTCACTTGTTACTTACTTATATACTTATCTAATTCTTCTGCACTTACTATATATTTGAAGCTCCAAATAACAATCAGGAGTCAATCGATCTGTTTGGTCAATTTTTTAAAAATATAAATCTTTAATATAAATTATACTCACAGTATTTTTTATTCATAAGTATTTTTAATGAATTAAACTTTTATTTCTAATATATCAATTTTCATTACTAAAATAAGCTGTAGGTGTTCATGGTAAAAGGGTTATGATACTTTTACACAAAAACATTGAATCACTACATAAAGTAATAAATATATAAGTTACAACCAAACAAGAAGTACCCAAGATGCTCTTCTTAAGCCATTTGGATTTATCAAAATGGATGGATACAAAAAGGAGAAAATAAATAAAAAGGACTATTAACCCTTAAATTTATTCTTATAAATGATAACATAATGATTTCAGTTTAATTACATACATGCTGTTTACTATTTTTAAACTAGTTACGCTTCATAACCATCTGGTAAGGCGTTGGTGTGTGGGTTGTGAAACAGGGAACGGTTTCCATCTCCCCAAGGGAATTTCTGGAAAAAAATAGATAAAAATAAGTGCCATCATTAATTGAATCGGTGAGTGCAGAAACCACTGCAGTCACAAATTTCAAATTTTTCAGGAGAGAGAAAAAACGTCATAACTCCTTCAAATATTTGATCGTTTTTTTTTCCTCTGTCACAACATGCATTTATGTTTCTGTCATGCAAACATTACCTAATTTCGACATAAATTAGGCTCAGGAAAATTTAAAATTTGATTTGGACTTATGCTGTTTCTGCACTCAACTGTTTTTTACAGGCAGCTGAAAACTTGAAAAAAGGTAAGTATTCATTAAAAGTATATATATTTTAATTAACAATTTATTTTACAACAATTTATATTGATTTCAATTTAATTTATTTTACAACAATATTAAAAATTTATATTTTTTCATATTATATCAAAAATGAAGTTACAGTATTGCAAAGTCATCATAAAATAGGAATATAACAAAGTGAAACGCTCTTAAAGATCATTCTCGACGGTTGTATCATTGTCACGTGCTGTGGTTGGCCAGATAGTTCATCATAAAAACTTCAAAGTTTTCATTTATGTTTATATTCCTAAGTCCCATAAATAAAAATGATATTTTCATTTATATTTTTGAGTATAAATATGCTCATCTCCCCTGGTTATGCGATCCAGCGGTGGGTGGATAACCATGTCAGTCACTGGCTCATGTTATTTTGCGCTCAACAATTGAAAAAGACGTCATGTATTTACGAAACTAGTCAACAGACTAACATGGTTGTTGCACTCTACACATATC
Organism: Nezara viridula; assembly: GCA_928085145.1. Lineage (NCBI taxonomy): Eukaryota > Metazoa > Arthropoda > Insecta > Hemiptera > Pentatomidae > Nezara > Nezara viridula. The sequence goes on from OV725082.1 coordinate 78,397,666, forward strand.
TTGCCTTTCTGAGCTTCTTTTCATCGAAAAAGATTTTTCGCATTTTTTTTTTACTGAAGTGGTTTCTGCACTCACCAATTCAATTGTGTTCAATACTCAACAAAACTAGTAATTACATTGCAAAATTGGATGATTGTATATTGCATTTTTTTATTATTAAAATCTTAATATAATGTAATGTTTTCACAATCTGATAGTGAGCGTTTATGTATGATAAAATAATTAATATAAATAATAATAATAATAAGGCTTAGCGAACCCGAAGGTTCGATGCCGACACCAAAAATAATTAACATCTACAAATAAAATAAAGTAAGTCTTATTGAAAAAACTTTTATATGGATACCAATGAATACCAAAAATTCATCAGAATAATTTAGTTAGATAATTAAGTTAAATCAACTTAAGAGGTAAAAATAAAGTACTGACAAATCGACCAATTCTATTTTGTATGAAATCTGGTTTGTTTTCTATACCACTCAATTTAAGTCCAGGATGCTTGATCAATTCATTCTTCCATACTTTTATAAATTATTGGAAAACGAAATGTTCAGGTTATGGTAGAGTGGACTTCAGATGTAGGTTTAAGCATTAGTAGTAATGACAAAACATTGACAAATAAGTTATAAATGGATGTTGATGATTACACATGTGAAAAAATGTTCTTTAGATCATTTGTGGTACAAAGCGTCAAAAGTTTCAAAAAGTGTAAAATAAATAAAATATGAGACTTAGTCCTTGGTACAGTCCCTTTTTTATTAAATTGTTAACATCGGCCTGAAATTTTTGAATAGCTTCATCTCATCGTAACCTACAACTATTTTATATACGAAAACTCTTGGAATTGGTGAGTTTTCAATCTGGAGATCAGCAAATTTTATTAGTATATTAATCTACTTAATTAGGTACTAAAAACTCGTAAATACTATTGGCTTGGATACGTAAATACTCCACTTGGATCATAAGATAATTTGATCAGAAAATCGAGAAAAAAAGTTGTCTACAAAATTATTGGGCCGTTTGATCTTTATTTATAACCTTGGTATTTTGACAAGTTGGAGATACAGGTCTCGCCAAATTGCCCATATTTTTATATTATATATTTTATTGAGGGCTAACTTTTTTTATCGATTTTATGCTCAAATTATCTTGCTGTTTAAGTGAGATGCAAATGGGTATTTATGAGTTTGTAGTAAATAATTAAATAGACAAAGTTTGCCAATCTCCAGATTGAAAACACGCCAATTCTGAAAATGTTAACGTGTATTCTGATTAAAAACTTGGATTAGAATTTTTTTAAGATAGTAATAGTAATATTGAATATTTAATGGTTGACCGTTGCATTAAAAAGGAAGGAGATGGTCCGGGGTTGCGGTCATAAAAAGGCTAAATAGTGGTAAAACTATTTTATTGAAAGCCAACGTTTCGACCCGACTTTGCAGGTCTTCATCAGGGAGGTGTGTTCCTCTAGGAGTTTCACTTAGAACTCAAGGTTAAAAATACCTGGACAGCTGGGTTCAGTGAAGTCGGTGTGATGCCTCGTAATTGGAATATAAGGAGATGAAGGTGATGAAGACGGAGTAGGCGAGTGATGTGAAGCTATCTGTGGAGAATCTGAGATGTGGTGATGTTGGGGTAAAGTCTGCGGTGAGGATCTGATGTTACTTTGGAGTCTGGAACTGCGGCGAAGTGGTGCTGAGTATGTATCTGGCCGTTGTTGGCCCCGTCGTTTTTTAGTCATATTGAATATTTAATGGTTGACCGTTGCATTATAAAGGAAGGAGATGGTCTGGGGTTGCGGTCATAAAAAGGCTAAATAGTGGTAAAACTATTTTATTGAAAGCCAACGTTTCGACCCGACTTTGCAGGTCTTCATCAGGGAGGTGTGTTCCTCTAGGAGTTTCACTTAACGTCGGGTCGAAACGTTGGCTTTCAATAAAATAGTTTTACCACTATTTAGCCTTTTTATGACCGCAACCCCGGACCATCTCCTTCCTTTAGTAATAGTAATGTTTGTCTGACAATACATTTCATATATAGGTAAGTGAAAATGAAAAAAAAAAAGTTTAAATTTATTAAAATCATTAATGATGCAGTATTGAAAGAGTTAATTATTAGAATTTATCTGATTTAAATATTAGAGGAGTTTGAGAGGAGTCTACAAGGAAGGAGACATCTCACCACCACCTGTGTCGGTTCTGTGACCGAGCTGTCTGTCTATAGTACTACTTACCTTTATCACTTACCACAAATCTAATCTAATAAAACCTCTATGGTGGGTGAAAGAACAAAAACTTAAGATGAGTTTATACAACTAGGTTCAGGTGTTCAATGCGTTTTCAGATAAAATTTTGTTAACACCAGTACGAATCAACAATTTATCTACCTCTTAATACTTAATTAATTTAATAACTTAATCTCACCTTATTACGCACTCTTAAATGATCATATTTCTTAAATTCTGGTCTTGCATGTTCATGACGAATATGAGCCAAATATGCATTTAACATGCATAACAAAACAGAAGGGAAGCCAGCAAAATAACTCACATTACGCCAAAGTTTAACACCAGCTGTAAAAAAAAAAAATATAAAAATCCATATTAAATAGAAAAAAATTGAAGAATTTCTTTAAAGTAATGACAGAATATCTAATGTCTTATATTACAAATTGTGAATAAAGAAACGTGAAGGAGAAACAAAGAAACTGTTGGCAATACATCATGGTGGGAGGCCTGACATTATTATATTATGTTATAATTAATATAAGGACAGCTAATTCACTATTCTTGGATTTAATCTAACTTATCCAACACCAGGACTTTTTTAGTCCCATCCAGAATCCCATTGACAATTGTAGTAAACTAATTATAATATTGAGTTAACCCTATGATTAATGGAAGGTGACAAATGTGAGTAGGTAAAACAATCAGGGATAATAATAATAATAAAAGGCTTAGCAAACTATGTAAACTTATTTATATCAAACAGCTGTTATAATTCTTATACCCATAATGAATAACTAGACAACAGTTAGTAAAATTAGTTTGAAATATTTGCACAGTACCTATTAAAAATAATCTTCGAAAATATGTTTAAGAAATGAAAAACTTATTATATTAATGAGTAAACAGGGATCAGAATCACAGGAACTAATATACGTTTGTAAACTTTACTGTATTTACTGAGATAAATAAAAATAGATGAATTTGATAACTTATTGCTACGTATTCTTGATAATTTTTGTTTGTTTGTTTGCATTATTATATTGGTCTTTTAATACTTATTTAAATTATAATTTCTTCCTCTCTTTTTCTTTTAATGATTCGATTTCTATTATCTTAATTGAATTCCACTTCATAGAATTAATGCTGAATATCCTATTAAGATTAACCTCATAACACAATAAATAAATTAAAAAAAACATTAGTAAGTTTTAAGAAACCACAGAATTTATTAGATAAAAAAAAAGAAAGCTTAATCGTAACAAAGGCAGGCCATGCGAATTGTATAGTTGAGAACAATGCCTAATCTGTCTGGAACTCTAGTGAAATAAATATAAAAATAAACTCAATATATGCGATAAATCTCTATACTTACTTTTGGGTATTTTTCATTATATATGTTTATGGAATTGATCATTGTAGATATTCATTTAAATATAAATCTTATGTTGAAAATTAATTTTTAACAATGCTTGTGAATCATTGACCTTTTATTTCTATACAATACAGTAATTAATGTTTAAATATATCTTTCAGAAAATTCTTCATAAATATTTTCAAGAACAGTCTGTATACATATATAATATAAAAACGAAAAGATTGACCACTCAAAATAATAATTTAGGTACTGGTTCACACAAGTTCCACACGGATTAGGTGTGGTTCACAATCACTACGGTCACATATGTTAATGGAATATTGGAAGTATTCAGGCTTATCTGAAAGATTAAGAAGACAACCAATCTCTTGATTTGGTTACAAATAAGTTTTCCCAAGCCCTCTCCCAAAATAGAAAAATAATTTTTTGTTAAATTGGCTCATATTTGTTTATGTGAGTGATCTAAACTAAATAGATAAGCAATCACAATATGTACTCTTGGTTAATAAACAAGTTCTATGGTGAGAATACATGGATTTTTCAAAAAAATACATCAAAAGAGAATGGGTGTTTGGGAAAAGAGCTGAAGTCATAACAAAATTCACTTTCACTGTTTTCAGCATTTCATGTACAAGCGTGACGGAAGTGATCGTGAAGATGGCCTAATCCATGCAGAACTCTCGTAAACTGGTACCTTTATATCCTTCGGAGTTAATGTTTTGACAAACATTTCGACGGCCAGTTGAAGGACACATCACATTTCTAAATGGCACTTAATATATACTATATAACTATGTATGTCGGTTTATGCTGCATATTATCCTTGTTTTCGAGCAAAATTTTTATGGTAGAAATTAGAGGTTGTCGTCTAATCCAACCAAACCTATCACAACAAATCTTGGTAGGTGGCAGGATTAGTGATAAGCTATTATTATAAAAAAAATGAAGTCTATCAAAAATGTTTGTAGATAAATGCTATTTCTAGAATTGGTAATTCTTGGCTCCTAACTTAATTTAAATTAGAAACAATTAATTATGATTACTTTGTTATGAATGCCTTCAGGTGGTATTCCTATAAGACTGCAACTATAGAAATTCTTTAAATGTGGTGTATTAATATAAAAAGTAAAGTAAGTATTGGAAATAGTGGACTGATTAGGAGGATTATTTGAACATATTTAGGGTGACTTTTAATCAGAATAAAAAATACGAACATTTATTTGCCAAACTTAATAACACAAAAAATTTTTACTTCTACGAGGATTTAAATTAATTATACGAACCACCATGATCTCCAGCTACAGCAGAGGCTGAAGGAAGCTCTTTAAAAAGAGTTTTGGAAGAATTAAACTTCCTGAGATATTGGCGACTCAACGAAGCAGCCATCTTTTCAGAAAATCCACTGCCTGGAGGATTGTCAATGAGCCAAGGAAAAAAATAATAGTCAGCTGTTTCGTGTCCTACTCTCTGATTGGTTGTTGGTACGAAATTAAACAGAGGGAGCCAGTGAAGTGTAACCGTATAATTCGCATTACCTACCTTTGTTGTGATTATGAAGTTTTATTTGAATATTATTACCCTCATCCCATGAATGTCTTATTTTTTATATATTTTTAGTAAATAATAAAATGTTTGGTTTCTTAGAACTTGCTATTGGTTTCTTTTTTATTTATTGCGCTATCACGAGGTAAATTTTAATGTGATATTCAACATTAATTCTGGGAAGTGAAATTCAACATTGAAGCATTAAAGATTTTTCTCGCTTTTTCAGATTGTTTCCTCAATGTATTAGATGGATTATAAAAAGGTGCTATCACATAGAGGCTCGAATCGGAAGAATCGGAATCCCTTACATGACACTTCATGATGTACAATTGTGTACTAATGGTTATACGATCGTATGTATTTTGATTTTTGAGTTACCAACTTATAAATGCTGGTTCTTGAAGATTTCTTCACCATTTCAATGTTTTATGCCTCCATATCCGTTCTTTTGTAGTCTATGTCAATAATCGACTATTCTCGAAAACCCATTTATATTGTGATCATGAGGTCTAGGCCCACTCATCAATGTGGATCAACATTAGTATAGCAGTACCATTATAAATTATAGACGCAAAAGTATACCCATATCATTAGTGTCTAGCCAAATTGGTCTAACTGTAAATGTGTCAAACTGATCTAAATTTATTGTCAAGTTAAATACAATTTGTCTGAACCCCATTCTTATTATTACTCAATGTTACTTAAAAAATATATTTAAAAAAATGGTAAATCCTTAAATATATTAATTTCTGATGGACTACTTTTGTATTGGATCGATAACATACTATCAGCTTATCTAATCAGACCCTCAGATCTTAATCCTAAGACTCTCCTAAAGGCGTCAAGAAGAGACTTGTCCTTTTTTCTCAACTAGATTCCAAATGATATTATGGAAAATCAATGGGGAATTTGAGTAAAGATATTGGTAACATATTATAGCAAATATGAGATTAACTTATGCTTATCAATTTTTGACAATGTGACATGCCTTATATCAAAAGGATAATGTTCAAATCCAGATCTCTCTTCACAACAGCTTTGTTTTATAATTATCAGTTGATGGTTTAAAAAAAAAAAAAAAATGGTTTAAGACAGTTTTGATTAGATATAAAACCCCATATAGCCTAGAAGTCGAGGAAATAGAGAACAAAAAAAAAAAGATATAGAAGTATTGAGGTTGTGATGACAGAGCGTGTAAAAGTGTAAGCTTTAGCATTCTGGGTTAAAATTTATTTTGTGGCGGATCCATGGAATGAATTAATGAAACCTTCGTACTCTGGATAGAATAGGTTTGGTTGTACCTTTTGTACAAACCACTGTATGCCAGAAATAGCGAGATAGGGGCTTTGAGTAAAAAGTAATATATATATATATATATATATATATATATATTAAGTATTGTTACTAGAAACACTTACAAGCAAAGAGAATAGGTAGGTTAATGTTACCAACATTTTTTAACTTTTTAAATTAAAAAGTTATACTGATCATTGTGGTTGTGATGTAAGGTGTTTAAAATATAATTTGGATCATTGATTATCATTATTAAGATTTCCATTTGGAAGATTATTTGGTGCTTAAATATTTTGTTGGTGTTAACTTATAATAACAGTATTAAATTGGACTGGTGGAACTATGGCAAAGGGTAATAGAGGGATTTCTTCGAAGAGGATACTGCTACAAGATCATAGTACAAGTCATCTAAAGACCTTATAACTTTTGATATGTTGTTAATTTTTTTTGGTGGTTTATGTAGTAATTATTAAAGATTAATACTCATTAATCATAGAGATATAGAATTAACTTCTAAGTCATAGATGACCCCATCAGGGTCATTTCAAAACCATTCTTAAAATATTCTCTAATCGATGCTCTTTAAAATTAAGATATTTACTATCTTTATTCAATGGTGGTCTTAACTGAAATTGACCAATTACCAAAAACAAACCAGAAAGCTTTAGTGTTTCTACTATGCTTGTAAAAAAGATATATTTTACTATATATCCAACAGTAACAACATTTTGCTAATTTTTATTATTGGATTTTTGTTTTATGTATTTTTTAAAATTATACTGTGGACAAGATAAATAATATACAGTTATGGTATTTAAAATGTTTACTGCATCAATATTTGTCTGCTTAATTTAAAGTTGTTCATATTAGAATAATTTGTTCTCATGGTAAAGCTAAGTCCCATTTATCATAAATTCTTTGACTGTACCACCGACCAAGTTATCTAAAGAATAATTTGTGTAATGCTGTTTAAAATATTTGGTTCAATTTCATTCTTAATTTTTATTGTTGATACATAATTAGAATAGAGATTATAAAACCTCGAGTCTGTAATTCAGGTGAACCATGAACCTGTGAATGTTTTGCCAATTTAGGCATCATCAGCACTGTAAAAATAATATTTCATATATACAACACAAAAGACGCATCAACTAAAAACAACATCAATCCAAGACATCCAAATATATATTCTATAACATTAGGTGTTCATCATATCTTGGAGTATGTTTTTTCTACTTGAAACATTGTATTTGGAACCTAAACATCTTTATATCCTATCATTTAATTGTTGTTCTTTTACAATAATTATTTTTTATTAATATTAAGATAATTTTTAATGGAATCTGTATGTTGTTTATATTATTATATTGGTATGTATCATTTCAGGAAATAGATCAGATTGGGTTTAGAAGTAGTTTCTTGAGTAGTGAAGTTTCAAAATTAGTCAATGTGGTTATTCATGATATGAGGATAAATAAGGACATGGTGAGTCACAGTAAAAACTCAGTTTGGAGACCTCCAGAAACGTTTGATAATGTTCGCATCCCTCCATTAGTCATAACTATAGCTCAGGTATAGTTAAATATTTTTGTCTATGATTGTAATAATTTGATGAGTAACGCTTAAGTTGTTTTCTTTTTTAATTTTTAAAAATATTTTAGTTTGTTTCAGTTAGAATATTGAATTTGACTTTAGCTGTTGTTACCCATTCTTTAGTCCTACATTCTACTCTAACAGAAGTTAGTACAGATGCTTCAGTTGTTCATAGTACTAGATGTCTTCTTGTTTCCCTTAATTTGGCTTCATCGACAGCGAGGCTACTTAGTGTTTCTGGTCGTGTTCATGTTTCAGCTGCTTCTGTTAGTATTGAAGCTTCTTTAGTAGCATCAACACCTCTCACTGTACAGGTAATATACTTGAAATGATTTTTTTTTAAACTATGTTCCATCCTTTTATTTTTTAAATAATAATTTCTTCTCATATATTAGTTCATTTATTTGTATGAATCTCTTTGTACTTTATTATCACCACTTCAGTGATAAAAACCTTGGTAATAATAGAGAAAAAAGTTTCTCTAATTTTGGTTTATTATTTTCAATAATGAAACATTGTGATCGACCAAAAAATTCAAAAACATAACCCCCTCTCAAAATTTGAGGTTTCACGTTTCAAGACGCAGAGAATTCGAAAAACGAATAAAAAATTTTTTGTCCGTCTGCCGTACGCCGTCCGCGCATTTTCTCCGAAACTACTGGACCGATTTTCTTCAAATTTTGATATAAAATCAGAGGTCACCCGAGGATGATCCTCCTTCATCGACATTACTCTCCGCCTTTAACTTTCAAAAATGCGGCCGAAAAACCTGCGTTGCTATAGACTGTAGCTCCTAAACGAATATACAGATTTCAATGAAACTTCGCTAAAGTCATTTTCTCGATGCCCTTTGAATTTATCTATATAACATACTTCAACGAAAAGAAGCTGGAAAAAAAGTTACGAGGGATGGTAAAATTAAATTCCGAATAACTCGAAAAGTTTTTACTTTTTTGTTGATATTGTATATAGTTTTTTAAAAGTTTACAAAATTTCCTAAAAAAAAAAAAAAATCGTTAAAATCGGACAATTAGGAGCAAAGATATGGTCTCCGGTTTTTTTAATGTGTTCTACTCCAAATGTTATATCCTTGGTTTGGTTTTTAAATTTTAAATGTGTTACTAAACTAATGCTATTTTTTTTTTTTTTTTAGCATATTACTAATGATTAAAGAAAAACAGTTTAGTCCAGTAATTGGAATTAACTTTTGTTTTTTTTTGCTTTGTAACTCAGAAGGTAATGTTACTTTAGATGTATAATTGTTTGGAGATAATAAACCATTGTGAAATAATTTGCAGCATTTCTAGAAAGGAATAAAAACATTATTAATACAAACACTTAAATGTTATTTTGAGTTGGTTGAGACAAATTATAATAGAAAATTGCTGTCTTATACCAATGAATAATTCAAAGTTGTTGAACTCCTAAAAACTATTACAAGAATCTTTGAGTTAGAAGCTTTAAACTCAAAGATTCTAGATTATATTCTTTAAAGATAATAGTAATAGTTTATGTATATATATATATATATATATATATATAAATAATGGTACTGAATAAAAGCAAATATTAAGTATTTAAAACAATTAAATTAAATGCTGCTATTTCAAAACTCTTATTAAACAAAATTTTACATAGTGCAATGAATTGTACTCTTGTAAGAGATGGTATAAAAAAGTGCAAAGTGCAGAAAATATTTTAACACTATTTATGAAAAACGTAGGGTACATACTTAATTAACCTTAGATCCTTTAACAGATTTAAATATCAATTAACACTGCTTGAGCAAGAATTAATTTCTACTCAAACTATGGTGTTATGTTAAAGTTGTATGATGCACTTGCTGCACTAAATCTTTTTGAGCTTATTTTTGCCATTCATAAATATCTTCACTATTCCTGTAGTTGTTTTACCATTTTTTTTTTGTCTCAATTTTTTCAAAACAACACATCGCTTCTATGTTACCTTATTACCATTAGCAATGATAGGATTTCTGAAGTTAAATTTTAGTTATACTCTGTTTTTTAGTCAAATGATAAAATTATCACTTTTTTTTTCAGAATGTCTCAGTGTCTTTCAAAAATATGAAAACTGTGATAGATGATGATTTTTTTCCAAATATGGAAAGGAAGCAAAAGAAAGATGTAGAAAATAAGGCTGACAAAGAAGAGAAAACTGATTTCAAACAATTGATTAATACTTCAGCTCCTATTCTACCAAAAGTAACATTTTCTTTTTTAAATATTGATATCTTACATATCATAAAATTGAATTTTATATTGATACTTCTGTATTTTTGTTTTTACCTAAGACAGCAAGGTAACTGTTTTCCGCTTTATTTTTAGGAATTATCGATTAGTTTTGATAATTGCATCATTACTGATGCCACTGATAGAGATAAGACAACTTTACAGAAATTACTTATTAATACAAGGTTTAGACCCTCCATTAGAAAATATTGTAAGTATTTATTTTCAAATTCAGTACCTTGATGGTTTGATACTATTTAATTTTTTTCTCTTACTTATTTTAGGTGGTTTGTATGGTAGTTTTGGAATAAACTTTATTTTTGAAGGATTGGACATGAGATCTGCGACTGATACACAATTAGTTTTAAAACTTATGGAATTTAGTGCAAATGTAATTTATTATTATTATTATTTGTGCAAATAATAATTTTTTATACAAACTTGGTGTCTGTATGATTGTTATATAATAACTATTTAATCAGAATATTTTTATACTGACAATTAAATATTTATTTTCTTTTTTTCTTTTCTATAGTTAGGTGAAAAAGGATTAATAATTAAAACTGTTGTTCGAGAATTCACCACTTTGTATGATCATGATAAAATGAATTGGCTATCTGAGTTCCTTCCTCAAACTGTAAGTATTTAATAATAAAATTCTCAAGAAGAAAAATAAATACGTTCATTTTAATTTTTAACAAATATCACAGCCTTAATGTTATAACATTTTTTTACAAATTTAAAATTTTTTCTCGTTCATTCTGATCCCTAAGAAAGTATTTTACCCTTTTATTAGCTGAACCGTGCGAATACTTCGCACAAACCTTATATTTGTATCACCATCATACGGTTTGAAACCTCCTACTTTTACATTCACTTTTATTTAAGTCCAGGTATAAAATTAGGAATCAAAATTACGATTCGTGCACTCTACGTGATATTCCCTTTCTATTGATACCTCATTCGTCAAAATCCATCACTCATAAGAGCCGGAAAAGGGATATATATTTGAGAAATAATATATAAGAAGGTAAGAGAGATCCTAATCTTGTCACCACAGCGATAAACCGTTTCACTGTTTGAATTTTCTCTCTCCTGCTAACCATTCTTCCACTAAATCATTTATAACTCCTCAGGATGTTCTCCAAATTCAATGATACTATATCTGTTGGAAAGCTGAATTATAGCTCTTCAAAGCTGTATGAATGGTTTTTTGATTTAATGTGTATATAAGGAATAAATAAATAAAAACTCCTTTTAGGTTTTTATTTTTTATCTCCATTTGTAGTTTGTTTACGAAGGTCAAGTTGATGTCATTTTGTGTAGTTTATGTGGCCCTAAATTCCTGCTAAATTTCTTGTAGATAGCTTAAGACGTATTGAAATTATAACATTTTTTCTGATTTTCAAAAATTATTCAAACCGTCCCTCTTCTCTCAGATTTCGTGAAAAAAAAATATATTTTTTTTATTGCTATGAAAATTCGTATTTGGTGGTTTTCTGAGATGTGAAATTCATATTTCAACTTGGTTTCTCCTTAAAAAAATATTTGAACCCACTTTGCTCGTTGGGTCTGTACGGATTTTTCCATTTCAACATTTTATTCATACTATAAAAATATGCTAAATATAAATCTGATGAAATAGAGCTCTTATGAGAAGTATAAATCGAATATAAGTGTAAGAAAAAAAGAGAAAATATTTTATCAGACACAACTGTTATCGATTTCGATAATTTTTTTTTTCATTTTGAAGGGAATTTACTAAGCTTTCAAATACTCATATGTATAATGGGCCAAAAAATGCGTCCTTTCCAAGTTATTTCCAAATTATGAATTATTTGAAACGTCTCGATTCGTTGAGATGGCACCATCATATGGTTTGAAACCTCCCACTTTTACATTCACTTTTATTTAAGTCCAGGTATAAAATTAGGAATCAAGATTATGATTCGCGCTCTCGTACATGGTATTCCCTTTCTATTGATACCTCATTTAATTATATATCCGTGAACTTCTTCTTAAAAAGACTTCTTCTTCTTAATCATTTCCTCTTCTACCGCTGAGCGGTGTGAGGAGCCTTCTTGTAGAGCCGAATCCACAGCTCTCTGTCCTGAGCCAACTGCCGCCTCCTCCAGTCAATATCCCTTCTGTCAAAGGCCTCCTTGACACTGACCTCCCACTTCTTCCTGGGCCTTCCCTGAGGTCTTCTTCCCTCCACTTTACTTTCCAACGCTATCCTGGTCAAAAAATACTTCAATCCAATTTAAAATTTATTTCCCTTTCTTTGAGTTGATTTATTATTAAAGTTTCATAGTTGAAACGCTTCTTTTTAAATTAGAAAAATTTTAAGTATTTTGTAAGATTCAAACTATAATTTGTTTTCTGTTTAACTTAGTTATGTTAATATCTTCAGGATGATAAGGAAAAAATCGTTGAGGAAAAAAAAGATTGGTGGCCTGATATTGACATTGATGCCAAATTTGAGTTTTGGAATGTTTCAACTGCTTTGCGTATGCCCAACCTTTCTCCTGCAGTGGTCGGCTTTTCTCATCTCAAATTCGCTTATGACTCAACATTAAATGGACAAACAGCTTCAGGTAGGTTATTCTATGTGTAGAAACACTCAAAATAATTATAATACAGTGAAACATTTCTATATTGGACAGCCTCTCTCTGATTGTTCAGGAAGAACTCTACCTGCATGATTTTTTCTTTTGGAATAAAAGACTTGTCTTTACTTGATTTGTATAACATGTTATGGGCACAAATCTCTCTTTAAAATTTGTTCCACATTATCATAGTTGTTTTTGATAGTTTCAGCTGCTCCTTGCCCCGCTGTATCATTGTTAAATTATGAGACCACCCATAAATGAATTTTAAAGTCATTGAAGACGAAATCTTCGACCCCTCTATCCACGTTCCTTTCCTTATAGATACGTTTTTGTTACAAGTGGTATGGAAGCATCTCCATTTCATCTTCCTGTCTAACTTTGTTTCATGACCTTTTTGCACAGAATTTTACCTTTGCAATTATCCTGGCGTTTTGAAAATATTTTATTGCCTCTTCTTCTGAAGACGGTGATTCACACAATGTAATAACGTTTTGTCCCGACCAGATTCTAGACAAGTATCCAAAATGTGTTAAGAATATAAGTATTCATTTATTTAACCAGTTATAAAAGAGACATATAAAAAAATAAAAATAATTATTTCCCGTTGGTCTTTTTCTTCTTGAATTTAATATCTCGATTTTTTTTTGTAAGAACAATCCAAAATTGTTAAAAAAAAAAAGAAAATGAAAAAACTATTGAGGGATATTCAATTTTAAGAAAAATATGATGAGCAAAGGAGAAGGGGGTTATATGAAAACTGCCGAAAGAAAAGAAGACCAAAACATAAGACTTAATCCTTCTTAAAAGTACGTTAATGTTATTTAATTTAAAGTAAATCCTTATTGCACCCAAAAAGATTTCTTAGAAGAATAAAAAAAAAATATTTGTTGCATCTGATGTTGATCTTTAGATTTTAATTCATGAAACAGTCGTCGCATTCATAGGAGGGCTAGATTACTATTTTACCTGCTGAAACATTTAAAAATTGTCCATTAGGAATGCTATTCAGTGGAGAGAGGTGTGTCAAGAAAGGTATCACTGTGTATTATAACTGCTACATTATTTAAGATAATATTGAAATTGTAACCAATCCCTGATTTTGTGTGGCCATATCTTAAACCTATAGATATACTTTTTCTCACTGTATCCTTTATATAATAATATTTATGGTAATTTCCTTGATCATTTAATTTATTTGTTCAGAAAAAATTATAAGATGTTTTTATGTAGGCGAAATTTGGGAGCTACTTTCCGAAAGTATTTGGTGTCAGTTAGCGAAGTTTGGTGGTCCAGGTAACTTGCGAAAAGAACACACTTGGGGTACTGCTCTCGCAGCTGGACTGGTATTGGTCAAAGGAGGCAACTCCCGATCATCTGCTCTCTTGGACACGGTTAGGCTAGAGTGGTCGCCACCCTTCGCTGACATTCTGTCACCTCTTGTCAGGTTAGATAGATATAATTGCTATTATCTAATACTTGATAATATATAACATATGGATGATTTTCCAAAAAAAGGAAACTTTGTCCAATGTTTCGGATGGATCATTTTTTATAACTTAATGTATTTCACAAGCTACTGCTTCTGCTTACATATAAACTGTTATGGTTTTTGTTTTCAATTACTAGAATTACTATAAACCACCACATATTTTCCAATATAAATTTGAATAATTCTCTATTAACTTTTTTGTTTTAGTATGCTTGTTTCAAGACTGATAAAACCGAAAAAAACGAAGCAATCTGTAAAACAAAAGAACTTAAATATTTCCTTGGCAAACACTAATCTATTTTTTATTGCAAATAAAAAAGGTAAGTTTAGTTTTATATCATAAAGACTTATAAAATTCATATTAAATTGAAATTGTTATGGGTAACTGTTTCATTGACAATGTTTTTATTTTATTAGAAAAGTGGGGGTGTTTCAAAAATAAATTTACATATTTCTTTGTGAAAATATTTTAGCTAGATTTCTGCAAATTAGTATGTTTTTGTTGGTTAGTAAGCTTATAGAGAATAAATATTATGAATGTGGATTTTCTGTTAAATTATTATAATTCTCAATTTTTTAAAACATAAAAATTAACTTTCAACAGCTGTTTTAATGTCTTCTTCTGTTAATGAAGTTATATATACTACTACTTAAGTTTATTATATCTTCTGATATGAATTTCTGTCATATTGCATCCAAAATACTTTAAGATCATGCAAGTGGTTTAAAGGCTCACATACACTAAACACGATCCATGATCTCTGTGTCTGCCCCACTGTGATATATTGCATTCTATGTGACTGTGCAATACTATACTAATGCAACTAAATCTCCATCTGATAGGTTCTGTTCTGTTTGTTTGAGCTTTTGTTCTTCCCTCTCGTCCTCCAAGATCTTTTCAGTTATGATACTAAAATATGTTAATAGAGGGAGAGAGAGAGAAAAAAAAAATGGAAAATATAATTCAGTTTTATTTATTTGTATGATCTTTAGTTTAATTTACTGATTTTTATTTAATTAATGCAATTCAATCTGTGTGTTTGTAATGTAAAATTACTTTTTGATAAGCTAATTCACTTGATGACGGAAGGGGAAATGTGACTGTTCATGTAATATATCTGGTATAAGGAGGTAATATGCACTCAAATCTGACTCCTTTGAATAAAATTTAAAATGGTCCCCAAAACTGACCCAAGGGTCCAAAATTTGAGTTAGAATTGCTAACCACTACTCCACAATTCTAAATTTTTGAAGTGTTAGATTGTTTATTTATGATTACATATTGGGTTTACACTCTATAATGATGTGAATTTAACTATTTCATAGTTTGTTTGATGTTGCGGGTTGATTCTGCTGGAATCGAAAGTTCATTACCCACTAAGATGAGCTTGGAAGCAGAAGGAATGAAGTTGTCATCCATATCTCCTACAACTTCTACCTTTCTATGCGTCAAATCTTCAGATATTAAGGTCTCGGCTATCAAATTATTTATATTATATAATTCAGATTGTGTAATATTTACCTTAGGTCCTTTTATTAATTTTTTGTTTTTTTAATTGTTCAGAATTGTAGTGGAAGCATTGAACTTCTCAGAGGAGATTGGAATAAATCTCAAAATATCCTACACTTGAAGATTTCGAGGCAAATTCAACTACAGTGGAATCCTAATCTTCACCTAAAATTTATGGAAATGTTTTTACATTTAACGGATTTTTACAAAGGAGTTCAAAATAAAGGTTTGCTTTATAATCATTACATAATTAATTTGATTGGTTGAAATTCATTTGAATAGTAGAACTATGATTTTAATCTAATGATCCAAAACTTATGTTAATTTGAACTAATGATTTGTTGACTAAATGTATCTGTTTTGTTTTCAGATCATCATTCTTTATCCAAGCAAGATGTCAGTAATAAACAATTAAGTATGGATATAGTTATTACAGGAACTGTAAGATTAGTGTTAAAGCTTTCTAAACATCACTATTTTACATTAACTACAGGTTATTATCTTTTCTTTACTCAAATATACTATTGTCATACTGTTAAATTTATATGGTCTTGGATATCCTAAAATTTGTAAATTGATAAAGAAAAAAAAATCGTCTAGTCTATTAATATACTTCTGTCTTAATTAATCCAACAGAAGGAGTGTGGTAATATTTGGGAATAATTTTTATCAAAGACGAATCTTATAAATCAATTGAATTTTATTTATAATAATTATGGCTTTTTACTCATCATAAAATCAGATATCATATTTTAGCACAAGTTTTCTTTGTTTTTTATATTTCAGATGATTTCATTTATAATAGGTCTGGTATTGATTGCTCTTGGTCAACTTCACAACTGAAAATGGCTGTAGATAGTGCTGATATATTTACAGTTGAAGCATTAGGATTCGCGATTGTGCATGAAAACAGTCGCTGTAAGGATATTGTAAAACTCATCAAGACAGAGAGATGCAACAATGAAGAATTCGTTTTGCCCTGGAACAGAACATGGTAATGAATGTTTGTACTATTATATAAAAATTTACTACTCTAATATTATAAGCTAATAATTTGAAGTTGAATCTTGAGAGTGAAACATAAGCCTTCTCCCTCTTCGTAACCTCAGACAGCTGTCTTGCCCAGTTGCTTACACTATGAGTTTTAAATATGAGAATATATCACAGTACAGAAAGTAAATAACAAGACTGTCATAAGGAAGGTTATTTTCAAAAATCAATCACAGTCATTAAAATAGCCGTAGTTGCTTATTACTATTAAGTTCAAAATATTTCTTCTCAATAGGATTAACATGCGATGCTTGTGATAAAACTTGTTGGATACATAGAGGGAGATAATACTTTTTATCTTAGTGCACGCAAAATTAAGTGTTCTTCCATTAATGGTTTATGTATAATTATGTTTATATTCTCATTTAAGACCATTGATTGCTAATATAATTTTCTATTGATAGCTGTCAGCTGTTCTGCTAGTATAGTTCCATACTTTTGTTACTTATTTAACCGTCGCTACATCTCAGTTAGGGCTTCCTGCATCTTAAATCACTAGTCATCTCTATTATTTGCAACTGCTTTCCAGTTTCTGAGACCAAAATGTTTTGGTGTCCTTGTTAACACAATCTATCCATCATAACCTCGTTCTTCTAGTTTTGTAGGTCTTTTCTTAGAGCAATTTTAGAGGAATCTCTTCTGGATCCATTATACTAAAATGCCCGGTCCACCAAAATCTTTCAACTTTAATAAATTTAACTATGTACACATAACCATAAAGTAGCATAATTTCTCTGTTGCTTTGCTGCTGCCAGATGTTATCAGAGCATGTTGGATTCTTCTGAGAATTCGTCTTTCTAATTGCATTAGCATCTGTTCGTGGCTGTTGATGAGGGTTCAGCATTCAGATGCATACATTACTACTAGTCTGATGAGGGTTTTGTATAGACGCCATTTCGTAGTCCAAGATGTTTTGCTTTTTAGGTGCTTCTGCAAACCAAAATAACATCTATTAGCTGCTATCTTATCTGCCTTATATTAATTTCATGTTGCTTGTGCACTTGTCTGCATTAACCTGAAACATATTTTTTAAGTTGCCTTTTAAAATATCTTTAAAATTATAATGGTTGAGGTTAATTATTTTTTAATTGATTTATTGCATCATGCAGTTTTTCTATTGTTAGTTGTATAGTATAAGAAATAATTGCTTTTTATTATAATTTTGTTCTCATGTTATTATTGATCTTTAAAAATTGCTGTTAATTTTAGGTCATTGTTACGGAAAAAAAATAAACTAGACTTTTTAATCTATATATCTATATATTTTGTTAAGGAATATTCTTATGGAATGTTATTAAAACTATTACATCAGGTTCATTAAACTTTCTTCAGGCATATTAAAATGAGGAGTATAAAGGCGATATTTCCTTATGAGCATAATTTTTCTTCTGCCTTTCAAGATGACTTCATTACTGTTTTTAAATGGTTGAAAAGATTGCACAAAAAGTCTCCAGTGCAATATCAAAAACTGCCCCTACCTCCTGACCTTCTAATCAAGGTGACTATTTTAGTATTAAGATTTTTAATCAAGTAAACTTTTTCATTCAGAGAAAAGAAATTATTCATTTTTTAAAATTAGTTCTCATGAGAAAGTCGAACATTTAATTATTGAGTAAAATTAAATTTTATTAATTTTTTTTTTTAATAAGATTTCTAAATTGAGTGTGATAAAAAACAAAACAATATTTACGCAAACTAACTTTCAACTAAAATTAGTTGAATTTTGAAAACTTAAATGGAGAAATTGGTGAGGAGTAGCAGGAAAAACAAAAAAATATCTAGTAATATCTGCCATAGATAGATAGATAGATAGAAAAATAATTTTATTCTGGGACACAGTCCCTTAAGAATAACAAAATAGAACAAAATTAACAGATCACATCTGGCCAAAATAAAATCAATCGAAAAAAAGAAATAATGTAAAAAAAATATAAGGTAAACATTCTATATAAAAAAAAACGAAACTATATACAAAACAATTAATACTATGACAAGGCACTTAAAGCTATTTGCACTAGTATACACTTTTAAGAAAATAATAAAGAATTAAAAAATAAAAATGTATCAATGAATCAATCAATGAATTTGTATGTATCAAATTCTCTATTGAAATCAGCTCGAATGGTTAGCAACTATCTGACTGTTCTTGGGATAGGAATTGGAATAGGAGGGTTTTGAATTTGGATATGGATGGGGAATGTCGAATTTTGATAGGGAGGGAATTCCAGAAATTGACAGAGCGAACAACAAAGGAATTTTGGAATGAGGCAGATCTGTGAGAAGGCATGTAAAGATTAGAAGGTCGAGATCTTGTGGACAGGGAATGGACTGAGGATTTGAACTGGAGAAGATTGTAGGCGTAAGAAGGACGATGGCTGTTGATGATTTGGTAGAGGAACGTACCTAGGAAATATTGTCTTCGGAAGGAGGGGAAAAGCCACTTTAACTCAGCATAGTGGTGAGAAACATGGGAGTATCTTGGGGCCCCGATCACAAATCTTACACAGCTGTTCATTAGTCTTTTCAGTCTATCACGGAGCTCCACAGAGAGGCCATCATACACCACACAGCTATAGTCAAAGTGGGGGAAAATGAGAGAGGAAACTAGGAGTCTACGCGTATGTTGAGGTAGGAGATGGCGGAAGCGATGGAATAGTTTGAGGGTGGAAATTGTCCGTCGAGAGATATGAGAAATATGGTGATTCCAAAGGAGGTTTTGATCAATGAAAAATCCTAAGTTTTTAACAGAGGAGTAGAAGGAGATTGGCTGGTCATTAAGGTGAAGGATGGGAAAGTCTGGATGGGATCTAAGAAGGGGCTTGGAAGCAATGACAATGGCCTGAGTTTTGGCGGCATTTAACCTTAATCCATTTACATTTGCCCAGGCACTGATTCGATCTAGGTCTTCTTGGATCTTGGCAAATGCCCCCAGTAACTCAGGAGGGGAAAATGATAGGTAGATCTGTGAATCGTCTGCATAAAGGTGATGGGAACAATGGAGAATTGATTTAGGTAGGTCGTTAATGTAGGAGCTGAAAAGGAGAGGAGATATGCTTGAACCCTGGGCAACTCCAGAGGATAAAGAAAGGAAGGCAGATAGTGGTTGGTTGGGTATGGAGACTGCTTGGGTACGTTGTGAGAGGAAAGATTGAAACCAAGAGATGGAACTATTGGAGAAGGATAATAATTTCAGTTTGTTGAAAAGGATGGAATGGTTAATGGAATCGAAGGCTTTGGAGAAGTCGAGAAGGATAAGGATGGTTAACTTTTTATCATCTATTGCAGTTTGAATGTCGTTGGTGATTTTAATTAAGGCGGATTGTGTGGAGTAGCTGGGACGGAAACCAGATTGGAGAGGATCAAGTTGGTTGGACTTTTCAAGGAAGTTGGAGACTTGGGATTGCACCAATCTTTCTAGGGGTTTCGAGAGGTTGGAAAGAATTGAGATTGGGCGGAAATCTTCGGGTGAGGTCGGATTAGAATTTTTATTTAAAGGAAGGACAATGGCTTGTTTCCAAGATGTAGGGAATACTGAATTCTGAAGGGAGAAATTGTAGATGAAAAGAAGGACTGGGAGGATTTCAGGAAGACATAATTTTATTAGTTTGACAGGGATGCCGTCAGGTCCTATGGAATTGGTGTGGGATTTCATTACAGCGGTTAAAAGGTCTGTAGGGGAAATGTCGGAAAAATAAAAGTTATTGTCGTTAAATGGTATCTCTATTGGGAAGTCGGAACAGGAGGATAAAGGAGAGGTATTAGCAACAGATATAAAATGCGAGTTTAGATCATCAGGGGATATTGGAAAGGCTGGAGTAGGGGATCGGGAAGGATCACAAAGGGAGAGTTTACGAAGCAGTCGCCATTTTGATTTTATGTCAGGAGTTGAGGAAAGGGCTTCGTGGAAGTAGAGGGACTTCGCACGCCGGATCCTTGTTTGTGTCAAGTTGCGAAGCACCCTGAACGCTTGGTAGTCATCTGCAAGCCTAGTACGTCTGAAGCGTCTACGAGCAGCGTCGCGCCTCTTCTGCAGGTCTTTAATTTCCTGACACATCCAAGGAGCAGGCCGGTGACGAAATGTAGAGGTTTTGAGAGGGGCATGGGTATTGAGGATATTGAGGAGATTGGTAGTAAGAATATCGACCATAGAGTCGATAGAAGTGCAAGAATATATTTTATTCCAATCTAGGATTTCCAGGTCAGGTAATATTTGTTCTCGTGTAAGGGAATCTAGATGGCGGAAGGTGATAGTTCGAGGCTGAATAGGAGGAGTTTGGATATTATATGTTATTTGTATCAGATCGTGAGATGACAAAAAGGATACTGGCAGTTGTGAAGAGGAGAGGAGGTTTTGTGCAGAGTCTATAATATAGAAATCTATCCAAGTGTCGGACCTGCTAGTATGGTGAGTGGGAGAAAAAGGAACGATAAAGAGGTGAAGGGAGAAGAATAGGTCTTCTAGATAGGATTTGTCATTGGAGTTAAATAGGAAATTGGTATTGAGGTCACCTGAGATGATTATTCTGGGATAGAGGGGAACGAAATTCAATAGGGTAGATTCAAAGGACGTGTGAAATGGAACAAGAGGAGGACGGTATACCACAGCGTTGAGGAGAGGAGAAGTATTACAAAGGATTTCAACTAATAGGTATTCAATTTGTGGGTGGTTGGAAGATGGGGATAAATCGAGTATTCGGGTCTTCAGGCTATTGTGGACATATATGGCTACTCCACCGCCAGTCCGGCTTACCCGGTCATGACGGAAGAGGTTGTAATTAGGCAGGGAGACAGAAGAGGATGGGATATAAGGTTTGAGCCAAGTTTCGGAGATAGCTATAATATGGTAAAAATTTTGAGTGAAATATTTCAGGAATTCGTCATAGTGGGCGGGGAGGGATTGAGAGTTAACATGGCAGGTGATTAGGGTACTAGACATGAGAAGTATTTGGAAGGAGACAGTCAGAGTTCAGTAGAGAAACACTAAAACAAATAAAAAATACAGAAAAGCTATTACAATTAATGAAAATGAGAAAAAAGAAAGTGTTTAAAGAAACAAAAAATAGAAAGCATATAGTAAATAATACATAGGCTAATATGTGGAAGTGAAGAAATATAACTAAAAGCGAAAATCTTTCTTCGAAGGGAATTTTGTCAGTAGTTATTTTGATAAGGATGGAGGGTAGACGAATTCTGTGTAGTCAGGTAAATATATCGAGGTCCGAGGCCGATATAGAAGGGCAGTGAATTTATTACTGCATAAAAAAAAAACTGATATGGTGTACATATCATACAAGTTTACTTTTTAGACTTTATAATTAATGTTCAACTCCAATAAGGCAAGTTAATATCTAATTATTCAAATTTATCATCGCAGCTAAAATTATTAAAGATTATCATACGTTTTTCCTGCCCTCAAACTCTAGTTGAAATATTTTCTGGGTCATAAACTTCTTCAAATCTTCTCTTCATACAAAAGTATGACGAAATAGATTTTAAATGATTCCAGAATGGCTATTAGATGCACTATATAATTTTTGGTTTGCCAAGCTAAAAATGCTAGCAAAAAATTCCATTAGTTTGGAATTTTTAAGATTTTTGTAACAGTCCATTACCTTCTATGACTTTATTTGTTAGAGGTTATTTTTCTAAAATCTTTAGCTTTTCAACAGTATAATATAATTTATATAATATTATATCGTCTTTAAATTTATTTTCAGTCTGAGCAATTTTTTTTTTCTCTACCCTTCAAGTTATTATTGGCATGGATCTTAATCCAGCACTGGCAGTTTTCCCAGTCCTTGGTCTTTTTGAGAAGTAAGGTATATGGTCGTTATAGGAAGTAAAAATGCAAATAATTACATGGCAAATGATCTGTCAGTACACCTGGTTTACCTTTAAAATTCTATTCAATATCTCTTGATCAATCTTATCAAACCTACGTATGATGATTTTGAGATTTGTGTACTCATTTACTTCTTCTAGAATCTCCCCATTACATAACATTTCAGTCTGTTCATCTTTATTCTGCAAAATAACTATGACCACGCTCTTCAAGTTGTTGATGGACATTCCTTTCTGATGTAGCTCCTCCCATTCCTCCCATTCCAGTTAGTGTACCTTTTCTTTCGAGTCTGTATCGAGTTCCTCTATATCTCCTTCAATATCCAATCTTCTTTCTCCTAGGAGAGTAGTATGCTACACTCTACTTTCTGAATTTTCGAGCATTTGCACTTTCACTGTTATAGCTTTGTTTGTTTTAAAGTATGGCCAGTTGTCTCTTAATAGCAATGAAGAATTGCTTTATTTCCCTATGATAGATAAAATAGTGAATCACACTGTTCCTATGTGAAAAGGTAATTTTATATATATATATATATATATATATATATATATATATATATATATATATATATATATATATATATATATTTTTGTGTGAATTAAAAGAATTTCCAGTAATAATATTGATGTTCATACAAAAATCATTTTCTCTTTTTATGTTAATTATTAAATTCTTTCATAGTTTATATTACCATGTCCAGACTATAACTACCTTAAATAAGTAATTTCAGTTTCTTGCAATTTTTCATTTTCGAGCTAGACTCTTCACATACACAGACACCCATATAGACCATTTAGTGAGACTTGTTTATGTGGACTCAGGAGACCATAAAATGTTTATTTCTGTTGTAACATTCAGATTTTTCATTTTTCACATTCGCATTATTTTTTTTATATGCATGTGAAAGTGAAAATAATTGATTGATTTTATATAATTTTTACTATAACTTTATTTTTACATTTCTGTCCTCGAATTGTTAAAACATTGTTGAATATTATAAATTTTCTGAATTTTATAATTGTAACTGTTCATATTTGTACAATAGTTTTGTAAGGCGAGTAATGTTATTAAAATTAACATAAGTTGCATCATGCTTTTGAAAATGTATGACCAACCCGAAATGCAAATAAAGTTTTAGTGTTGTTATGAAGCTTCATTATTCATCTTCCAAAACTATTGTTCATTGATAGCAGTAACTGATCTTCTAAAACATATAACTTAAAAAACTTTATATTTAATTTTTGATTCTAATTGAAACTATATCTATTAACTTGTTAAAAGTTTTTTATTATTTGGTAATTTATAGATAGAAGACTTTTTGTTTGAAATGAGTGATGATCCATTTGAAGTGCGGCTTAGAGATAACTATGAGTTACTTGAAGATGAATATAATGAGAGTTTGAAGAGAGAGAAAATGCTGGATGAGAAGGTCTTTTTTATCATGACATTGCCTTTTGTTATTCTAGTATAGCATATATATTAAAATTTTAGTAATTTCAGATCAATGAAATGATGAAGACTGATGTTATGCTTCCTGCAGGAAAAGTTGAGGAGCTCTACAATACCTTGTCAATTCTTAGCACTCGGATTTATATTAAACGTTCCAAACTAATGAAAGAACAAGGGACACGAACAAGATTGTTTGCCTGGCTTGTTTCCGATTTACAACTGTTGGCTTTAACTGATCCTACGATCCATGGTCCTGAAAATGTTGTTGACAACATGACTCAGATAGACCCCGAATCGTGAG
The DNA here is from genome assembly GCA_928085145.1 of Nezara viridula. NCBI lineage: Eukaryota > Metazoa > Arthropoda > Insecta > Hemiptera > Pentatomidae > Nezara > Nezara viridula. Next base: position 78,422,201 of record OV725082.1, read on the forward strand.
TATTAATATGAAGTTGAGTAATTACAGTGATAAATATGATTTATTTTTTCATTTAACCTGTTCTAATGTTATGAAAGGAAAGATATTTTTATTTAGAGTTTAAAAAAAAATATTTAGTTTTAACAAATTGATTGATTAAAAAAGTAACATAGGTTGCACTATCTCCAAGATAATAAAATATGCCATTTTTAAAATGTTAGTGTGAAATGAAAAATATCATATATCCTGATCCTTACAAGATTTTATCAATCTTAAATTTGATGCAAGGAAGATTGATAGCATTGAAGATGCCTGATGTTAGTCATATGTTAATTAGGTTTAAATAGAATTGTAGAGACCCAAGGCTTTACTTTTCTTCTCCTGATTTTATCTTTAGAGGTCTTAGTCCAATTGGCGGTCTATTATCTATGTTTGTCACTCCAAGTACTTAGTCATTTATGGTTGTGCACAGATATCCTTTGGGCAAGATACTTTTACATAGCTTACTTAACCTAACTTCCTTTCATATTGTGCAATACTGTCTCATGTTTTCTTAATTATGAGGGTAACGGGAAAGGGACTTATATAAGTTTAGGTAATAATTTATGCATTAATGAAATAGTTGCCGCTTTTAAAATCAGATTGTTTCTCTGAAGATGCCTGAAGTGGCAAAAGTTTGGATGATTTCATAATACAATATTTTATTAATGAGACTAGTAAGGCCTAAATTACTACCTGTGATTTCTTATTTTACTTTTTTGTTTTCCAATATTTTAATTATGTCAATTTATTTGTATTTGAAGAAAAAAGCTTTGCTGTTCTCGCTTATCAATGATCTCTCCAAGCTCATTTCTTTCTCCCTCAATCCATTCATTACCTATTGAAATGGGAAAACAGGTCACTTTTTTTTTCTAAAAATGTTTTCAGTCCCTGGCCTGCTGAAGGACTTGAATTCAGCACACTTTGGTGCCGGGCTGTGGTTATAAATTGCAAAGAACTCAAGTTTCAGCTAAGAGATTTTCCTCAGCCATGGCTTGACCTTAGGGAGCTCCAGATGTGGGGGAAGGTTGTAGGTGCTGAACAGATACCTACAAGGAGAGGTATGACATCTGCTTATCCATTTACAACAATTTCAGAGCTTGTTTGAAATCTGAAATATTTTAGAAATTATGATTTTTTAGCAAAGCGTATTGTGAAACTGGAACTTGGAGAAGGATGGAATAGCGTAGAGATTGAAAGAAGTATGACTTCTTTAAAACTGTACCATGATCTCAACTGTGAGATAGAACATTTTAGTTATGCTTTTGGACCCTGTTGGGAGCCAGTTATTGCACAATGCAATCTTAGTAAGAAATGCTTATTATATATATTTTTTTTTTTGTGTGCAATTATTTAAAATGAAAATTATAATTAATTCTTCCAGATAGCTATATAATTAATACAAATAAGCATTTACAATGTTCTTTGAAATTATTTATATTTCTATGATTTTAGGCTTTGAAAAGATAATGCGTGGCTCACTTGACCCTAGTCCACCACTTCCTCTTTGGGATAAATTGCGATTACTTTTGCATGGCCGAATCACTCTTGTTATTAGACAGCTAACAGTATTGCTTCATGCCTCTCTAGATCCTTATAATAAGACGGAAGAAATGGAAATAACTTGGTCATCTGTTGCTATTGATTGGACAAATGGTATGAATTTGTAATTATATGTCTGTTTCTAAAAAATTGACTTTAAAGTATACTTCATGTTTTTAGCAATAGGATAGATCATAGGTGGAAAACCTGTTTATCATTAGAGGCCTAACAGTAAGGTTAGGCAGTACTAATGGAGGCTGCAACAATTCTTTGTATTTACTGTTGCTGTATTTATTACCATTAAATATATACATCTACATTTTTGCTACTTAAATAATTAAGTATTTATTAATTCTAGTGCTAGATTAATAAATATTGCTCATAAATATTTAAAGGCCAGAACTATGTCATGAGGCCTCAAGGCCGCAGTTCTCCGCCTATGGTATGGATATTGGTAGGTATTACAGCTAATGTACATATTTTTTAAACTCTACTATTATTCTAAGGGGACTTCAGGCCCAGAATAAAATTATTTTTCATTTCATTATTGTTGAGTAGCTTTACGCACAGGTCAAACCAGAACATTTTGTGCTTATAATAGATGTTGATCTTGAATTTTACTAATTCATGATTCATTTATTGAGAATTGGTCAGGTTAAATAAAAATTAAATTTTTTTCTATCTTAATCCTGACACTATGTAGAGTGTCTTTTTGTGCCCAATAGAGCTAATAGTTCCAGTAATTGTGCCAGTTTTCGTTGCATTACTTATGGCCTATTATGTTGGTCTGTACATAAAGTAATTCATGTAATATATATTTTTTTTTTTTGCACTTACATATATTTATCTGCACCTGTCAATTATAACTATTGACAATCAGCAGATGTGCTGGCACAGTCATAAGAAAATAAAAAAAATAAATAAAAAGGCTTGATAGGCATGAGAAAAAGCAATACCCAGCGGCATCCCTTCTATGGCTTTTACTTACTTACATATAATTACGTAAGTAGGTCCCTCATCCTGACCCTTTTCAGTCGTCTTCTGGAGTTCTCCGGCATAATAGTCTTCCTTAATAGTCTCATTTCTTTAATTAGCTGGTTGGAGTGTCCATGTAATTTATTATGAAATCGTTTGTAGTAAGTTCGTATGTGTTCATTGATCGTTGGCATGTGTAAGTCAGTGTGTAAAGTGTTATTATTCACGTACCAAGGTGCTTGGGTAATTAGTCGTAGTATCTTAGACCGAAAAGTTTGAAGTCGTTTTATGTGTGTTGGTTTTGCAATTCCATATATTTGTAGTCCATAAGTCCAGAGAGGTTTTAATAGGTATGTATAAATATTTAATTTCGAATGCCGTCTTAATAATGAATGCAATAGTTTTAATCTGTGATTTAATGATGCACGTTTTTTCTTTACATGTCATTCTTCTGTCAAACGTCAGGCCTACGTATTGTACTCTATCTGTTTGTGGAATCGGTATGTTGTCTAAGTATACAGCAGGGCATGTTTCTAGTCTTAAAGTAAATGTGATGTGTTGTGACTTTTGATAATTTATTTGAGTTTTCCATAGTTTACACCAATCGTTTATTTTTTGTAAATGATGTTGTAGGTTAAGTGATGCCTGTGTCGGATTATCGTGTCTAGTAATGATAGCAGTGTCATCTGCGTAGGTTGCTGTAAGTGTGTGGATACTTTGAGGAATGTCGTGTGTGTATGTGATGTACAGTAGTGGGGCTAAGATTGACCCCTGAGGTACGCCAGCTAAAATAGGTCGAATTGAGGATAGACCTGAACCGTGTCGAGCGGAGAAAAATCTGTCTGAGAGAAAGGAGTGAAGAATTAAGTATTAGGTTGGTGGGAGTATGGTCTTAAGTTTGAAGAGAAGCCCCTCATGCCATACTTGTCGAAAGCTTGGGCGACATCCAGAAATGCTCTGGTTGCATATAGTTTCCGCTCTAATGCTGTCGGTATGTAGTCAGTTACCCTGTGTAATTGTTGTTTTGTTGAATATAATTTTGGAAACCCGAATTGATGCTCAGGAATAATCTGTTTGTCTGTTAGTGTATGTAATATTCGTGAGTATAATAGTTTCATGAAATTAACTCTGATCTATTACTGAAAAAAAATGTATTTTGGATTGGAATTTTTATCTATGATGAAATATTGATGTACAATGAAGTATTTTTGACTTTTCACAGCGTTAAAATAATCATTGATTATAGACATATTTAGTATATTTATGTAAACTACATAGCATAGTTTAGTTTCAACTAGATTAAGTAATTAATGAAGTCAATATCTTTATTTTAGCAAAAGTTGTGTTCAAGGGAAATCTTGACATTTATGTCAGAACGGCTTCAAAGTATGATGATTGTCGACTTCTACACCTTCCGAATCTGAGACTGAGTGTTAAATTAGGATGGGCTTGCATTGGTGATCCAAATGACCATCACTCTGTCATGCCCTGTGCTCCGGACAAGCTGCCTGATTATTCCAGCAATCAGGTACTTCTGAAGTTTGTGAAGTGTTATTCTGACTTCTTCAACTTTTTTTTTTACTCTTTGATGATGGTATATAGAAGTGGGGCCTGTATACTGTATACTGATGGAGCTGCTGAGTGCTCTATTTCTCTTCAGAGGTTAACAACAGTATAGTGCTGACAAACTTCAACCTTAGAGGTATCCAACGGTGTTTTATAAAACATATAGTACCTTTCATAGGCAGCTCGATTTTCCTTCTGTTTATATAGCTGAAGAGGACTAAGATCATCCCTCTCAATGTCAGATGTCATATCCTTTTAAAATTATTGTAATTTTTTGTTTTCAATTTAAAATTTGTCATGTCCGCTCCAGTATCATGTCATAAGACATCATACAAAAATCAGAGGAAAAACATTAAAATTGTTTATTTAACTATGTATATGTATATTTTTTAATCCAAATTATATGGTAGAGTAACAATATCGGATAATATTACGATAAATACTTTGTATGGCATTATAAATGAATTCATGAAAAACTCATCTATATAATCTTTTTTTTTTTTTTTCTGTCATCCCTTCCTCGCCTTTTAGGCCAAACGGGTTTTTTCCTGGGTCAGGGGATAGGGCAGTGAAATTTTGCTGAGTTAAAGTCCCATTGGCTCCGGGATTTGAACTAGTAATCGTTGGTTTATCGTCAGGTTACCTAAACAATGCATGTTTTATATAACATGTTATGTAAAAGGAGTGGGCACTCGGCCACCTCGCTCAAAACATTTATCAGGATTCAAGTATTGAACTGAGGACCTTTATAATACTTGACGCTCTAGCCCATACACCACTACCACACTATCTCTCATACAGATTTGCTGTTACTTGAGACGAAGGGAGCATTCGAAGCTAAAAAAAAGTTCACTATCAAAGGGAAAAAGATGCCATCTGAATATCTCCATTCCACTGCATACTACTTGATCTCCCACCCATCATCAAAGAGTTCAAATTAATTTAGATATATTATGACACTTTTAATATTATGTTTTAGCTTTTATTTAGATATACACTTTTTTTTATTTCTAGTTCTTGGTAAAAATAAATAACATCCAAAGTCTAATATATTTTTTTAAAAATTGTTTTTAAATTTAATTAAATATTATATTTAATGGAAATTATATTTCATTATTTGTTTTTTAAATTAAGAAATCAATGGTTAAATAGGTAGTGATATTTTCAGGAACATGATTCCTTCAGGGCATTCCGTTCTCAAAACCTTAATATTCGTTTAGCTTTGGAAACTAAACCTGTTGCTTCAAGTGTTGGAAATGATTTTAATTGTCCTGTGGCACTGTTATATGGCAGCACTTTGAGGTGAATTCAATTTTGATTTTATGTATAATTGATAACTTTTTTTTAATGCATGTATATTCCTAAACAGTTAAGTTTGAATTTTTAAAGGGTATTTAGCTTGTTGCTAGTGGAATAACTATTGTCTATATATACTACATATATCTTTAGCCATCTTAAACAACCATTCATCACTTTTATTATGTAGAGGCTATTTATGTTTCAATATAACCAAGTTTTAAATTATAAAAATATCAACAAAAAAACAGGAGTTCTACCATTATAAATTAGCATTATTGATAATGGATTAAGAACTGATTGTTGTAAATTTATTAATGAGAAGTTGGTTGGAGTGTTCAGTCAAACATAGAACAAAGTATAATTATTAATTATTAAAAATGTAATATTTACCTGACAATACATATATTTATTTCTGTCCACCTATCCTAAATTTATCTTGATTCCATCAACAATCAACTATATCTCTGTAATATTAACTTGTATTTGATTTGATTTTTTTTTAATTTGCTCTTCAAGGTGGTTTGAAAATCTCAAATTGATTCTATCTGGTGTTACACGCCCTACTAGAAGAGGGTCTGTTTTTCATAATCTCCGTCCAAGAAAACTTCCACTTTCTCGTCATTATAAGAAAGTGCATCTATTATTATCATTACATACTTTTCAAGTTCATTACTGGATGTCTTTTTCAATGCAAAGGGGTTTTGAACTGACTGGAGAATCAATAGGTTTTAGTTCAGGTATTTTTGTAACTATTTATTATATTATAATAAAATAATTTAATTTTAACTATTCATAATAAAAATGTAAAAATAAATTGCACAAGGACATACAAATATTAAAATATATAATTTATATTTTATATTAATAATATATTCAATTCTACTCATTAAAGATTCATATTTTTTTCTTTTTTCCTCCAGAGCATTTGCTTTGCTTGGTACCCATTAATGATAACTTGAAACACCGCCCTCGTGCTGAATGGAGTGTTGTCTATATGACTTGTGAACTACATGCTGCTGAAATCTGGCTCCGTTCTGCCATTCAAGAAAATAAAGAATCAAATGAGGTTTGTAATTTATTATTTGTTTATTTTGTTGTATTTTCGTTTATATAAATATGAAATTAAACAAGTATTTGTCTTTATACTTTTCTTTTTAGAAGTTATCACTGAGACAGCCAGTCGAAAAGTGTTATTTTCTTAGTGTTGGAAAAGTATCCTATGGTAGAGAAGGCGTAGGTTTAGTGGATAGTAAGGTAAATCCAACCCATCGTCTTGTTGTATATGGTTTAAAAGGGGCTTGGACAACCAGTAATAGGGATGTGGTTGCTGCTCTTTATGATACTTTCATCAAAACAAAGGTAGGAACAAATTTAATATTTTATGCTTTTACTTTTTATTATATTGTGACATGGAATTAAAAGAATTAGCAGCACTTTTTCACTTAAGGCTAACTGAGATATATTCATTTTAACTAAAATGGAAATTTTTAATAATTATTCTAATATGTTTTTTATTTATCTAATTATTATACATATATTATGTATATCTTTTTACCAGTTTATGTATCTCTGAGGCTCCTTAGCCCACATTTCTTGTATTATTCTAAAGGGACTCTTCCCAGAATAAATAATGTATTATTATTATTTATTTGTCAACACTTTTACAAAAGGTTTTTTGAGAGGGGGAGAATCAACTCCAATCACCTCAGGTATATTCTATTTTAATTTCTATTGGATGTTGAGAAAGCTTCTTACAATTCTGACAGTATTCAACAGTACCACTTTCTGAGCTTCATTTATTATATGAGCTGGGAGCTGGGAACTTCCACCGTAGACACTGGTATCAGGCCATTGCTGGAGACCACAATGTCCCTAGCTGTTACTTTATTAAGTTTATACAAACTTTTTTAACTCAGCTGCTAGACCTTGATACTTCCGAATTTTTTCTGCACATACTGAGTTAATTTTTCTGTCATTTGACAGAGCGATATCTTTAATCTCAGCTACCTTGATATTAATTAACACAATATCAGGTCAGTTGTGAGTCACGAGATGGTCTGTTATAAACGATTGATTCCAATATAATTTTATTCCATCTTTCTGGCAGAGTCCTTTAGGGCTGTATTTATAGTAGGGCTACTGAATCGTTTAATAATTTACTTTTCCAACCAATCTCCTGGTGATAGACTTTGGCAACATCTTCATGTCTTTTTAGGTATTCTGTACCTGCAAGAGCTCTGCAACCTCCAGTTATGTGTTGAATGGATTCATATGTGCTTGCACTGAGCCTACATTTGTCCGATACATTCTGTTGCTTCAAGACGTCTCGCCAGTAGGATCTCGTAGCTATAGCCTGGTTCTGGATTGCAGTTAAAAAACCTTCAGTCTCAGAAAACAGACTTCCTCCAACCAGCCATCTAACGGACATAGATTTATCTATTTCAGTCTGCTGAAGCTGGTGAAAAAACCTTTTATGTAACGCTTTTGACTTGCACTCTTCCAGTCAGTGATTGTCGGTAATAAATATTGGCGCAGCTTCTTGAGAGGCTAATTGTGTGTCCGCGATTAACTTATTATTATATTATTGTACATGTAATATTTAATATTAACATGTTAATATTGCCATTATTAGCATAAATTTAATTAACCATTGTGTAGACTCTCATTAGTTTTCAATAAAAATATGAACTAAAGAGGGAGCTACCTAAAACAAATATAGTTGGATATTAATAATAATGAGGAAATTCAAGAAAAGATTTTTGATTGATGTACTTAAAAATATATTAATTTTATCTGCAGCATTGCTGTAAAACTAAAGTATTTTTCAAAAAATACTTTTATGTGAAAGTTCTACATTAAATTGAAGAACTTGTTTGATGTTGGACAATTATGTCCTTCTTAGTTTCTAATAAAACTATTCAGGTTTGTTGAAGAGTTCTAATGTCCGTATAAAAGAACTAATCAAACAAAAGCCTGATTATTTATTATAATTATTTATAGCAAAATAATTTAATGCTCGCTATTCATTTTAGCAATTAAAAAAGAATCTTTCAACAGAAGCACTTAAAGGGTTCCGACGTGAACCTAACACTTCGCTTAAACCTCAGTCCCATCCAACAGAGCCTAACCAAACCCCAAATATTTCTACATCAAATACCAATAATCTGCAGGTAATTATAATTTCTTACATTCAATTTTTTCAACTAATTTTAAATTATAAAAATAATAATTTCAATGAAACAAATCAGCAACAGGCAACACCCTCACCATTAAGTAAACTTCAATGTGGTCATGCAGCTACAATGCTACAACAGCTAATCGCTGAAGCAGACACAAAAGCTGTAGTTTTCAGTGATGAACCAACAACGGAAGCCAATGAACAACAGCTGCAAGGTTTAGCAGCTTGCCAGCATACGGATGATGTCATTCATAAAAACTGGTTAAGTAAGTTATCAAAAGTGACTTTATTTTTTATTTGTTTGTTTTTAACAAAAAATTGATATGATATATCCATTTTTATAATGATATATTGCTTATTTTATTGTTTAATTTCAATGGTAGAAGATGGATTTGAATAAATGGCTCCTAAGGAGTATTGTAAAATGTAAAATTAGCATCGTTTTTATTGAAAAGTGATAAACTGAAGTCAAGGAAACAATCTGCCAACTGTGAAGTTTTTGAAGAAATTGTAATAACAAATTATATGCCTCAGAAAAGGCAAAACTTAACGCCAAACCTAAGCAAAACCTTTTTTCTTTTCATTTAACAAAAAAATGAAATAGGCTAAAAAGTATTAATGAAATTTGACAAACTGTAATGCACTAGATAGATTATTATATTACTCCATTGTTTCCTCTTTAAGTATACATTTTAAAATACAAACAAAGTACAAGGATTTTGGATAATAAATAATAAGGATGAGATGACCATGACAATTTGTAAGATAAATTAGAAAAAAATATTCCTGAAGATTGGAATAAAAATTCTTGAAGTGTTGGTCAAGCAAGAGGAATTATTAAATATGTAATTAATGGAAAAATAAAATCATTTTTAATGGAAGAAAATAAGCTCAAACAAAAAACCTTAATTAATACAAAATAAATCTTCCTGAATATAACTTTTTATCATGATTTTCTTATTTATAAATTTTATGTAAATTTAATTCACAAAATGAAATGCTTTGGATTGGTATTGATCTCAGTGGTGCCCTTTGGAACAAACTTTTGCCACAAATTATTGGAACTATAATTGTTTAGCTTTATTATATTATTATCTTTATTATAATAATAATTATTTAAAATACTTCATTAAACAAAAATACTGCAAGCAAATAACATTTTGGTTTGATTACTATATAAAGAAAATTGATGCTAAATATTTGTATTTATTTTTATGTTCCTTTCAGTTGCATTGGTTAATAGCCAAGTTCTGTTAAAAGGCCCTGAAACTGAGGGCTATGTTATAATATCAGCTGCAAAGGCTGAAATACTGCAAAGTGTCCACTGTCCAGTGTGGCGGGATAGGCAGCTGGTTGCAAAAACTACTTGGATTGGCTCTTTGCAATCTATGCAGTACTATGCCACTGTCTCTGCTGGAAAAGCTTCCTTAGATGGTATTTATATTATTATTTATAAGTAATAATACTTGTTCTTAACATATAGGATTGTTTAAATTTTGTTTTCTCAGTTTGCCCCATTTAATGATGTGACATTATTATAATTTCTGGCCGACGACACTTCAAAGTGGGTTTCTTTTTCAGAAAATATCATGTGGCTAAGTGTTGATAATATCAAAGAGAAGGATGACTGTGTTATTGCTGAATTACCTGATGTTCCACAACTGGTCGGTAGTGGTCAGTCTGTTGGAGGAGTGGTTAGTGAAACAGTTGGTCCGAGCAGTGCGGGCATTGAACCACCTCTTCAGGTCAATATTATAAATTAATACACTAAGTAGTTAATTTATAGTTAACAGTTAGTGCAAGAAAAGGCAGGATCTTATAAAGGATCTTTAAGGCAGGATGCTATAAAGCTTTTAAAAGCTATCAGCATATTTTGTAAAATTGAATGAACGTAACTGGTCACTTATAAAAAAAAATTGTTTTTAATAGTTATTTATTATACATTTTAAAAATATTTTTTCTTAGTCATAATTTCTCATATTTATGTTGATATTAATTGCCATTGTCAATATCTTATTGATAAAATTTTTTTTTTACTTTCACTTACCTATATATGAAATATATAGTAAGAGTAAGTATTGCGATAGTGAAAATACATGAATTTTCAACGGAAATACATGTTTTGAGGTCTCCTGAGTCCAAATAACGAATTCCCGCAAAATAGTGTGTGTGTGTGTTCAAAAGCGAAAAGTTAGCCATTCTGTCAACTGAAAGGCTCAGAAACTGAAGTTATGTGGTTTATAAAACTAGGTTTTTATTGCCTACCTTCACTATAATAAATAGACTTTTTGTAATTTTAATGGTCTTAATAATTTGTTATCTGTAAGCTTTAAGCTTTAGCTCCATTTAAAATGCTCTTCAAAAATTTTATAAAACCCCAACATTGCCAGAAAATAATTTCTATTCAAAGTAGAGGGGTAAGTGAAAATTGTGTGTTGCCCGTACCAGATTTTTTTTTTAATTTATTTAATAAGATTGATTTTTCAGTACTGCAACATTTATATTCTCAATGATTTTGATCAACTCAAATTTATCAAGTTTAGATTCTTTAAATTGGCAACCAATTAGAAAATATCTCTTAAGCACCATCATTTTAAGTATGGAAGAGGATACCAAGGGATAAAATACTGTTTTATATTATTTTGATCTTTATTAATGCTAATAAAAGAATAAGGAAACTTAATATATAAGTGGATTATCACAAATTAATTGAAATTGTTCTTGTTTTAGTTGCAAAGGATTGTATCCAGATGTAAATGTGAATTTTTCTATGTTTGTTATGGAGAGAACAGTATGTCACCCAGTAATTTTGCAGTCGTACCTACTCCACCATCCGAAGATAATTCATCACTTTGGGAAAACCAAACGCAACCTGTAGATGCCTTCACACTAATGCATCATGATCTAGAAGTTTGCACAAATTCATTACAGGTACAATGATCAATATATTTTAAACTTAGTACTCATTTTTGTTCTTAATTTTTTTCCATAAACCTTATTCAAAATAAGATTATTAGAGTTATTGATATGGTACATAAATATATAAAAAGTATTGGAATTGTTAGTTTACTTGAATTTCCATTAGTTAAACCTCTCTTTTGAAGCTTAGCTTTTATTTTGATATTATATATTTCCAATTTTGTATATGTCCTCTTTACTATTCTTTATACTATTATTATATCATTTTTTGCTAACGGACTCAATAACTGACCTACACACTTTCCCTGGCTAGTCACGAAGAATATTATTTAGGTTGTTCCAAATGTAATTATTTATACATTTATTTAAAATATAGTAGAAATCCATTGATTTAACTTAAATGTGGGAATGTTTATAAAAACATTAGTGTTTTTAAACATTGGAGAAGTACAATGTTTATTACTATAAAAATATCAATCGCTATATTTCAGCAAAACTAATTGCCAGCAATAAGTAAAAAAATACATTGTTGGTTTCTGATCAAAATATTTGTATTACTATCCCATATCAAAATATCTGAAAAAAACGTTTTGAATTTTTAAACAACCTAACTGTTATTTTTATTATAAGATAGAGCTCCATATACTTGAGAAGTTTTTTTCTGAGAATGCAACACTGGCATTTTTGAAATATTAACTGCCTTTTACGAACATATGTCAGAATTATACTAAAAGGAACACCTTCATCCTCAAATAACAAAAAAATCTCTCAGAATCATGATTATTTTTTATATTTAAAAAATGAGCCCCTTCTTCTTCTGCAATGGAGATTATAATTGGATGATATTGAATCCAATACAAAAACGTTATCAGATATTTTGTTAATTGTGAAGTTTGAAACTCTTCTGAGTGAGAGATGAGAGATACTTTCCCTATTAAGTTTGTAGTGGGGCCATATTTTTGGGCACTCTTGAGGCCACGAATGGGGAAGCAAGATTGTAGTGTGATTTGGTGATCCATTGTGGATCAGCTCTTAGGATGCATATGACTACTGTAGATCATATTGGAATGTTTATTTGAAAATTGTTATTTTTCCGTATTCCGTGATTAATCTGTGAGCTTAAGATTATTTTAATTTTGATTGAAATATAGTAATTTCTTCAAGTATTACTTTCTCTATTCTTCTTCATAAATTTTATGTATGTGAGTATATATTTTTTCTTTTTCCAGTATGCAATGTTGCTTGACATTGTGAATAACTTGCTGTTGTATGTGGAACAGTCAAGGAGAGAGGCATATGAAAGGGTTCAAAGAATGAGATTTCAGTTGCAGCTGCAATCAGTTGAAGATCAGAGGAGACCCATTCAGGAGGCTCAGACACGAGTGAGAGCGCTGTTGTCCAAGATAAAAGGTCTCGAGAAGGAGATGTATATAGTTCAAAGGGCATTAGGCGATGAGCCAAATTCACTTCACCTTATACAGCAGATCGAAAGCTTGGAAAGGCAGGTATGACCACAGTATAGTGCCATGTTCTAAAACTGATTTACAGAAGCTATTTTGTCGAACACTTTTTAATGAATTGTATATTTTAATAATTTTGAAGGTTTTTGTCTGCAAAGAATCATTGACTGTCCAAAGTGAGGAGTTAAATGCAATGTTATCCTGTTACAAAGAAACTCAATTAATGGGTCAGAAAAGTACTAACCATGCACGGAAGGGAGATTCTAGTGTTAGTGTTGTCCGAGCTTCTGAAATATGTTTCAAACATGCCCAGTGGAGGTTGACAGAAGCTGATGGTCAGCTTGGCATTGCAGATCTGGTTCTGAGTAATTTTCTGTAAGCTGCTTATGTAGTATGAATTATAGTGTGAATCCTGTTGATATGTTTTTGATTATGTGTTTTCTTGATTGGTTTTAACTCTTAATCTGAAATTTTTAGTTATACGAAAAATTCTAAAAGTGATGATTCAGTTGAACATTTATTAGAACTTGGTTATGTACGAATGACCAATTTGCTACCAAACCAAATTTATAAAGAAGTTCTCCAGCCTACTGAAATTCACAACAATATGCCTGTAGACAGAAAGGTATAAACATATTTACTGAACCTTTACCAACAGAGATTTAAATGATTTAATTTTATGAACAAAATATAATATCTATGAATGAATTGGCAATGCTTCAAGTTATAATTTTTCCAAATAATTTACAATGCTGTAAATTTGTATGACTTTTACATTAATTCAGGGCAGTAATGTGTGTAATATATTGTTAACGATGAATTTAACTATTTAGTAATTTTAAAACTGTGAAGTTTAAAATAAAAACTAGTGGAATCATGTGTGCAGTATCAAGTTGTAAGTTATGTATCGGAAGAAAGTTAAAAATGATGTTCTTCTTTTTAATGAATATTAACAAGAATTTGTAATAGCATGGAGATGGTTGACCGTAGTTTCAATTTGATAAAATATAAAAATACTATTATATGATATAGTATTATATATTGATGCCCCCAGATCAACTTCTCGAACAAAAATTAGATTAAAAAAATTACTAGCATTAAAATGAACATTACTTGATGAAAAATTGAAAAATGTATATTTATAAATTCATAAATAAAATAATACAAAAGGACTACTTTTTTGTGGAGAAGGCTTAGGCTAAGATTAAAAAGGACATTTGAGACTTCGGGATGAGCGATATTACCAAACATTGCATTTTTACATTATATTTTATTATCACTGTATCTCCTATATCAACAAATGGTTAGAAGTGTAAAGACATGTTATTAAAATTATTCCTTTAAATATATAAAATTTGAAATTAATTTGTGTTTAAGAGGGGAGGGGGTTCACTTGGACTATCAATAGATTTAACTCCCAAATGTATTTCGAGAGTACTATTGACTATCGCCCATTTCTAGTTAGACTCCACACAGTGCAGTTCAGTTAAGTTTGAGACTCTATCGCGTACTTATAGATCGTGGTAAAGTGTCAGTAGTTTTATTTGTAAAGAGCTTTTATTTTTACAAATAGAGTGACAGTCACCACTAGTACGATGTATATATATGCTTAAAAATTATATGGTCAAATGGAAAAATTGAAAAGTCAAAGGAAGGATTATGTCAGAAATATGAGTTAAGATAAATAAAAGAATTATAGTATTTATTATTAACACTTACCTATGCTTATCAGAAGTTTTGTTTCTTTGTTCTATATTAAATTTCTGGAAGTATAATAATCATCAAAGTTTAAAAATTATAATATTAAATATAATTAAAAAATAATTATAATATTAATATATTTATTTTTGAGTAAGAAGATGGTTCCGGGGTGGCGGTCAAAAAAAGACTAAAATTGTAAAAAACTATTTTAGCCTCCTTTTTTGACCGCATTCCCATATCATCTTACTCAATTACATACCACAGTCACCCATCAAGTATTCAATTAATATATTTTATTTTGATGCCTAGATGTAAGTTTATAAATAAATCATTAATAAATTTTATTATTAATTAACAATATTTTTTTTAAATAGAGAGCACTGCGAGTGTTTTGTCGGGAAAAGGCTCCTGTTGGAGGAATATCTGTGAAAGAACATTTTGAAATTAATTTGGTTCCTTTGACTATAGGTATGGATATGATTTTATTACTATTATTGTATCTATCAAGTTTAAAACATTTCAAACTTTATTTGTATTTTTCTAATTGTTGGAAGGTTTGACAAAGAAGTTTTTTAATAAGATGCTCAAGTTCTGTTTCCCTGAAAGAGATACAGAAGAAGGAGAGCCAGATGACAATAGTAGTGTGGAAGGTGGAAAGAAGGGAAAGATTCACCACAAGGGGAAAGAAGCAAGCTTTTATGTTCCTATTGAAAGAAAAGATGATGTTGAAAAAATGAAAGTAAGAATTTCATTAATATTAGCAAATATTATTAAAGTATGGATTTTCTGTGGCTTTTATGATTATGAAAGATTTAAAATTTATGTTTATAGTTCTATTAATACTTGAAAATAATTATATTAATCATTATAAGTACAATATAAGATTTGTAAGTCGTAAGATTTGTAATTGAGACCCGAGACGCTCCCGTGTCTCCCACCACTACACTGAGTTAGGGTGGCTCTTCCTCTCCTTAAGAAGACATGTTTCCTAGGCACTTTCCTTTATCAAATCATTACCGATCATCGTCCTTCTTATGCCTACAACCTTCTCCAATTTAAGTCTTCAATCCATTCCCTCACTACAAGATCCCGACCCTCTGACCTATACATCCCTTCTCATAGATCTGCCTCATTCCAAAATTCCTTTATAGCCCGCTCTGTCAACTTTTGGAATTCCCTCCCGATCAAAATTCGACATGCCCCTTCCCTATACACATTCAAAAACCTCCTATTCCAATTCCTGTTCCAAAAACAGTCAGATACCAGCTAACTATTAATATTATATATGTATTGTGTAGCAATCATATAATCATAATACTTGATACTAGAGATAGTACATGCATTACCTACTATTCACTATGAATTTCAATACATACATTTTTTTTTTTTTTTATTCATATTATAATTATAACTATATATATATATTATATATATATATATATATTCAAGTAAAGTTTTTTTATTTTATTCTATGAAATGAACTCACTGTATCTCTTTTTCGTTCTTCATTTCTCAAAGTGTATGTTTATGTTGTTCAACCCTTATATATAATTTTGTTCATAGTTCAAGTGATTCGTTCATAGTTTTAATTGTTTTGCTCATAATTTTAAATGCTCTTCTGTACATAGTTTTATCTGTATTGTATATAGCTTGTGCACCTAAGGTTTTCTTTACTTTTTATTTTATTTTATCAATTTTATTTATTGCTTCAAACGTTTAGGCCAGTAATATTCTATTATTTTGTACATTATTGTTATTCTGAAGGGACTTTGTCCCAGAATAAAGTTTTTTTTCTATCTATCTATCTATCTATAAATGTAAAAATAATATCGTATATGAAAATTACATAAATGAATGAAGTTTATTTAGATGAACGAATGAAGGTTATTTAAAAAAAAAAAATCCTTATTTTTTCAGGAACGGGCAGAAAAGAACAAGTTATTTATATATATTAAAATTCCTGAGGTACCAGTAAAAGTTAGCTATAAAGGAAATAAAGAAAAAAACATTGAAGACATTAGGGACTTCAGTCTTGTTATTCCAACGCTTGAGTATCATAATGTTACTTGGACCTGGTTGGATCTGTTACTTGCCATGAAAAGTGATTCCAGGAGAGTCATTTTATCTCAGGTTAGCATTTTCAAAGTAAATATAGGGTTGATAATATGTGAATAATTATCATTTTTGTTTTTTCTAAAAATATTTAAAAGCATTATCACTCAAACATGGTGAAGCCACAATGAGAGTAACATGTTTTGAGCTTGTAGGTATGTAAAGATTTTTTGAGTGGAAGGCTCAAATAATTTGAGCTCAAAACAATGAAGAAATATTTTACAATATTTTAAGTATTATTAATTTTTTTGTTGGTTTCATATGTGGTCATGATTTTATGTAGTCATTATATATTGTCAACATTTAAAAAAAAAAGCATTGTAATAAAATCACAATTTCATCCTAAGAATAATATGTTCACAGATCTACTTAAACCTATTGGTTGACTATTAGTGTAGTTAGCATCTAAGAATATTTAAATTTGGTGTAGTTTTCGAGTGCCTTCCAATACAGGTAGCAGCTCCTGGAAAGTACTATTTCATCCTATATCTACATATGAAAAAGTCTTGATTTTCATTTTGGGTTGGAAGGCAATATACTATACCACCAAGTTTCTGTATTCATAGGTGTCGACTTTACCTTACAATCTACTAATGATTTTAAGTAGATTCACAATTACATTTCTACTGGAATAAATACATACATACATACGTAGCATGATGTCCCGTTACAGAGACTGGGACTCCTCCAAGTGCCCGCCAGTTGGTTTTGTCTTCTGTTGCAGCTTTCCAGTTCCGTATGCCAAGCAGGGTTCTTGCGAGGTGCAGCTCCTCAATCATTACTTTTCAGGGTATTTCAAAGGCATTCATTCTGGCCTCATACCCTGCCCACCTTAGGCTGGCAAGTTTAATGTAGGTGACTACGTCGATGTCTGTACGAAGAGAACTACCAATTTTTTCTTTCCCTTCAGACATCACCCTCCTTTACTGGACCATACAGCCTTCTGAGGACTCCTCGCTCGAACACACTCAGCTTCATCTCATCACTTTTCGTCATCGTCCAAGCCTCCGAGCCATATGTCAAAACTGGCCGTACAAGGTTCTTGTATATAATTAGCTTGGTCTTCTTTGAGAGATACCTACTTCTAAAGTGTCGGCCAAGTCCAAAGACACATCTATTAGCAGCCGTGATCCTTCTCTGTATTTCTTGAGCCATGTCATTGTTGTTATTTAATTCAGGCCCAAGGTATATAAAGCTTTGTACTCTCTCAAGCTTGAAAGATCCTACCTCCAATGGAGAGTTCAGATCCATCTTACCATCAACTCTTATATACTTGGTTTTCTTCTCATTGACTTCTAGACCAAGTCGTCTTGCAGCTGCTTCAAGGACTGTCAACACTTCTCTGAGAGATCTATTTCTACAAGGATAGGTAGGATTATTTCAATTTCAATACAGTCTGTATTTTTTTTCTTAATTATTTACTAGTCAATATGAGATGTTGGATTGATGATGAGGGAGAGGGTAAAAGTACATTTGGTCTCCAAGAGGTATAACATTGAAGGAATGCACGAAAAATAATAGCATACGAAGAATTGAAGATATGAAACTAACCTATCTCGGTAGAGATAAGGGCTAGCTAACCCAAACTCACTGTTACTGATCAACACCTATAAACAAGAGATTTAATCAGTACATTAATGAAAAATAATAAATGTTTTTAATTATGGTTACTAAACATGAACCTTTTTATTAACTAATAAACAGGTTAAAATATTTTTTATGGAAGTTAATTGATTTAAAAAATATAATGATAGAAATTGATAATGATAGTCGAAATATTAAAGGTTTAGCAATAAGGTGCTTACGTTGGGCTTTAGCATTCTAGGATTAATACTTAGAGAAAAATAATTTTAAAATTGATAAATTTATTACCAAATATTGTTTCAGGCGATTAAACAAAAGCTTCAGATTAACAAATTCAGAACAGGTTCTGATGAAGGACCATCTCCTCAAGAAGAGGACAAAGCAAGGATGCTGTTTGGTAATCGCCATATGGTAATAATTTAAACATTTGCTAGTATATTTTCGTTTTATTAAATAAATTGATCTTTAAGTAAAGTGAAGACAAAAAACTCTGACTGGTTAAACAAAATGAATCTTAAGGTGGATAAACTGAGTGTTTGAGATCATTCCATATTACCTTAAAAAATGGACCAAATCCCTAAAACTGATAAATAGAAAATATTGTTGTTATATCTTCTCCTCACCTTGAAACTATTTTAGGTGAACACCTTGCCTCATGCTCTCTTGTCTTATATTATCTGTTGTTTTTCTGATCTTACCAGCCCTGATTTTATTTACAATTCTATTAAGCAAATTTGTCGATCTTCACATCCAGTAAAATAGTCTGATATATTGGAAAAATGAAAATAATATGTGAAAAAGACAAATTTTGTTTGCTTGTATATATATATATATATATATATATTTAAAATTATGCAGTTTATTAAAAGTGTAAAGTTTAGCCAACTTGTGTAAGTTATTAAAAGAGAGATATTGACCCGTCAAGGTTGAAAACCTTTGATGTAGATCAGTGAGGAGTTATTATAGTGGCAACTTGTTAAAATATGCTTCAAAAGATTATTAACTTGTCCATCTTTTATAATTTTTTTTTTTTTTAATCACGATCATATTATTTTCATTGTGTGAAGAATAAGAGCTAGTCATTTTTTCTTGTTTGGTTTTTCTTTACAAACATCGTTGATTTTCTTAGTAATAACGCAATATTTTAGTACCAAATATATCATGCTACTGAATTGAATTTTCATATTGTTTTTTTTTTTTTTCAGTGAAAAGCTCACGATTTCTCAAGAGATTTAATCAGTACATTAATGAAAAATAATAAATATTTTAATTATGGTTACTAAACATGAACCTTTTTATTAACTAATAAACAGGTTAAAGTAGTTTTTATGGAAGTTAATTGATTTAAAAAATATAATGGCATTTCAAATACGGATTTAATGAAAACAAATTTTCTCTTGTGTTAAGTACTTTAAGTTTATTTTGAAAATATTTGAGATAAATTGTAAGTAATAGTAATAAAAGATCCATCCAAAGTTATCTCAAAAGATAGAATGATTTAGATCAATGAAAACAGACAAGTTTATTATTGACTGAAAATTTATGTAGCGTAAATATACTCACAATTTAATGGTGTACTCACAACTTTTTTCTATAATACAGGAACGTTGGAATCTAATATGATATCTGTCATATGAATACATTTCTGTAATACAGATACAGAGGGTACATACACATTAGAATTTTTGTACTGTGGTATCTATATAAATAAAATAAAGATTTTGTCTGTACATTGAATAGAATCAAACCGTTTAGTGATATATTTCCGTTTCATACATTGCAGACACCAAATCCACTTTTAAAAAATGTCTGTCTGTATGTCCGGATTGAAACGAAATTTTGTCAGGGGAAGCTCAGCAATGGCTTATTGTACACTTTTGAAAATTTGACATTATATTAAGGTTTGCTTGACTTAAAACATAGGCTTTAAATGAAAACAAAATATTGAGTAGAACCGAAGTTATGAATTATTGAGTAATTTGTCTAAAAATCTCGATTAATGTTGGTAATAAATGTTAATAATAAACATATGTTTGTAGGTTAAAGAACATCTATATAAATAAAATAAAGGTTTTGTCTGTATATTGAATAGAATCAACGCGGTTCATGATATCTTTCCGTTTAATACATTACAGACACCAAATCCACTTTTCAAAAAGTTTTTGTCTATCTGGATATCCTTATTAGCCAACGAAATTTTGCCAGGAGTAAGCTCGGCAATGGCTAATGGTAAACTTTTGAAATGTTGATATTATTTAGGTTTGCTTAACTTAAAATATAGGCTTTAAATGAAAACAAAATATTGAGTAGAACCACAGTTATGAATTCTTGAGTAATTTGTCTTGAGATCCCGGTTAGGCTGTTACTTACTTCGATTCCCATCCCAACCTACTCTATTGCGAGCCACATTTAAAAGTTGTACTACTCCACTGATGGAAAAAATTATCACAACTCAACGGGAAAAATCCGGAATACCTAACATCTTTAACGCGTTGCCGCATAAAACAGGTAAAACACATTCATTTTTCAACTTTGTTCGATCTTCCCGTTCAAGGTGTCATTTGATTCAACTTCCCGAGCCTCACAGATGTTGTCATATACATTTTTAGGATCAACGGATTAGTCGAAAATTCACCCCGCCCGCCACAATATTGAGATCAAGTTCTAATTTTACACGGGTGTAGGTGACTCAATGTCCAATGTTATTTTGGTTATTTTGCCAGCGATATACTCAGCAGAGTTTAAAGAAGTGGAGAGACTACAACTCTTTATGATTATTTCAATCGACTCCACAATCTCCTCGCTTCATCATAACTGAAAATTAAACACTTAATTAATTTTAATGGATTGGTGGTGGGTCGGTTTATAGTAGTGTGATAACAAAAAAAATAGCCAGAATAACAAAAGTACTTTGTTAATGACTATTGCGAAACCTCGATTTCATAAGCCCCCGCCATAAAAATTTCAAACAACTCCCCCCTCTCTCCCTGACGCAATTTTAAGATATTGGAAATTTCGATCCCCCCCTCTCTCATACTACAAAATCCATCTCAAAAAAAGATGTCTCAATTTTAACTATACAGCCGTCAACGACGGGTGCATCAGTTAGTATATGTATAATTATAACATAATTACAATTAGTATATCTCTTTTCTTTTTTGTCACATTAATGATGTATTCACTATAGAATCGTTCAGTATAGCCACCTCTCTTATCAACTTATAACTTGATCACGTTCTACATCTTAAGTTCACTTATCTGTTGAAATTCCTAAGTAACACTAACTACATGCTTTATTTGATAAGTAACAATTTTAACTGATTTCTTGAATTATGAAAATGTTATAAGTAATTAAATTAGTTTTTTTAACTGTTTTTCTTATGTGTATTATATATTATTATGTGTGACCAAAGGCCTATACTTTTAAATTGGACATAATGTAAGTAGAGGTGGGTACAAGCAAGTGCCTACAACTTTTTAGTAGTTAAGCAATATCGGATCTTACATTCAATTTGATTTGAACATAATGGTAACTTCACCATTTAATGGTATCTTAAAGTTAATCCATAAAAGAAAAGTCCACTGTTTAAGGAAGCTGATAGAAAACTATTGTTTTTTTGTTACAGTAGAACAAAACTGATGGCTACAAGTCAACAGATACAAGTTAAGATTCTTTCTTTTAAAATGGAAAAAAATAATAAATCAAAACAATGTTCTTATTATACATATTTAAATAAAGATAAGTTTTGGTCTTCCTAAAATAAATTGAAATTTAGGATCTAAATAAAGAAGACATGTTAAGGAACATATTGGTGATTTCTCTTCATTGAGGGGCTGTGAATAGAAATCCTTTGGAAAACTTTTTTCACCATGACATTGTTCTTTTAAAATATGTTTTTATATGAATAAATGAAATATAAATTGAAAGAACTCAAAATAAAACCAATTAATCACATAATCTGTTATAGAAACAAATTGTACCTAAAATGTTTCGTTATGCTGTTCTGTTCCTAAACAAAAACCTCTGCAGTATTTTATTGTTTCATTCTGCTCATTAGAAGATTAATGATTCACACCCTTAAGCTTATGTTATTACTGATAAATTTTCTTTTCTTATTTTCTTTCATTCCAAAACTTAATCAGGTTAACGCCCTTCTTCCATTCTCATTGTACTTTCAAGTAACTGATTTTTTTTTATAATTATGTATGATATATTTTCTAATGTATACATTTTTTATTTGTTCAAGCCTGGAGAAAATAAGAGCCTGAAGCGAGGAATATTCAAGTTTCAGAAGTAGATAATGTTATGCTTGTATATTTAGTGTAAATAGTAGTTATAAAGTGTATAAATTATATAGATTTACAATCACATTTATCCACTGATTATAGATATAAAAATTATTTGTTTAAAAAAAATTACTTAATTTTCGGCTTACAACATATTGCACATTTAGCATGAAAGAGGCTCCTCAGAAATTTTTATGTTAAGACTCATACTAGATCAAATCAATATACATAATAGCTGATCTACTAACAACATGCACTAGAAGAAATAACCTGGAGACTCCCTTTAGAACTTTAGTTATGTCTATTGTTCCTTTAAAAAAAAAAAAAAAAAAAAAAAAATGTATTTTGGAGTTATAAACCTTTCATTCTGGATGTGCAAAATGCGTAAATAAAGTGTATTTTATGTATCTGCATATTTATGATTCTTTATGTTCTTACATCTTTATATTTCATTAATGTAAGAATCACTCGATTGTTAGAATTTTATATAGTTGTACATAATTAAATAAGCCTTATTTTATGATCATGATAATTTTCTCCCATGTGATTGTTAATTTGTAAATATGTATAATAAGCCAAAAAGATCGCACATTACTTTGTTTATTTATGAAACAATACTTTTGTTATACATAATGTTTCCTATTTTGTTTAACATGTAAAAATATTACATTGAATAAATACATATTTAAATGCTGAGCTTAATAAACATTCCAGGTTTCCGTTACTTTGTGTCCTTTAAATTTCTTTCTCGTTCTTACTCCTGTGACCAATGTATTACTTTCAGGGAATGCAGTTTGACCATTGAACATTGTGTCCTCATCTAAAAATAAGTAGTATTGCATTATGTTTAAATAACTTCCTTCACAAGTCAATAACTGTCAATACTTACCGGGTAAAAACCGCACAGGTTCATACTGAATCTGGAGGTTTGGTGGCAAGTCAATCTTTTTCATTTTTTCAAGAGGTAGTGTGGTGTCAACAGGTGTCTGGTAAAACTCCAGCAGATCATCTAAACACAAATTTAATAGAAATCTTGAGAAATAAATTAAGTATTTTATGCAAATAATTATAGATATATATTTGTGGTACCATAAGTCCTAATCATGTGCAATATAGAATTAGGAATTCCATGTTTAAATTCATCAGAACATGCAACCAACAGACTGTATCTTAAAGAAGGATTTAGGATAGGTTCATTCTTATCAGCTTGTCTGCCCAGTACATTTCTAAAAATATCTTCTAAGCGATTCCTTAAGTCTGCTGGAGGCTGATAACTTTTGTGACACCTCAAGAATCTAATGTTTAATCATAATTGTTAGTTGATAAGGAAACATTCAAATATAAATAAAATAACTTTAATATAACCTACCCTTTACATGCTAAAGATTCTTCTGTAGATTGTAATGTGCGACAGGCAGGTACTTCAACCTTTTTAAGCTTTTGTTTTATCCTTTTGGCATAATTTCGAAAAGGTATCTAAAAGAAAATCATTTGTAAACAAACATCAAATATCCACTGATAAAGCTGCTAATAGAACACTATGAAGAAACATATAACATCTAATTTATTGTAGTAATATGAGAAAAATAATGCATCTATAGGTATTAGAAAACTTACGATAGAAGTTTTTCTAAATAATGAATTAATTTCATTTAAATTATTTTTTGACAGCCCATGCTTTATGAGTGCAGCCATGATAGTATTGCTTAATACCACGTGATCAATATTGACCAATAGAATGCGCCGAAGCGCTGCGCTTGTTGTCCTATCTATCCGCCATTTTCCAGTCGCCATTGAAGGAGAAAACCCTTCTCAATGGGTCTACAGTAACGTTTTGGATTTTGTGGATTTAAGTAGTTAATTGGGTGTATAGTGGCTCTTTAGTTTTAATTTAAGATGGATAAAGCATGACCAACCCGAATAACCAAACCAACGGGGCTAGTTTGGAGGATTGCCACACTAATTTCTTTGCTCTGGTAAGCTAACTTGTCTTAGACTAGCCTAGTTTTATATTACGAACTTTCAAATCTCGTACAGTTATTATGTATTTGGTGGTGTTTTGTGTTTTTTCAATACTGCTGCCCTATGGAGGGTTATTCCTAAATTCTGTCTCTCTGTTTAACATTTTGATGAAATGTAATCTGTAGTCTCAGAGCGTTGTGTCACGCTGAAAGTATTTAACAGTTGACGACAGTATTTTTCAGGATTATTTGAATCCATCTTGCCCTAAAGTTGGTTGCTATGTCTTTTTTGATAAGCATTATATGTTTCTGTTTTGTAACTTCTTGGGATTTTATAGGTGTCAGAACCTAGCCTTGAGCACAAATGTTTCTTAAGTTTTCTGAAGATCCTAATTTTTAATGTATATGTCTATAAAATCTGTGTAATTATATTAATTCAAATGTCAATTACGTTTACATACAAATTTTTCAAGTAGTAGTTTTATTTTCTTCATGTATAAATCTTGATGATAAGTTATTACCTATTGTAATCTGTTATAATTTCAGATTAGATATTGAGTTTAGTTGGTTAGGTACTGGTAAACAATATGTTTACTGGTGTCTATATTTTGAATCAAGTAATTGTGTACAGTACTCTGTCAGTTTATTGCTTTAATTTATTCCTTCCTAGTCATGATGAATTTTACCTTTTTATCTTAAAGACTTGGTTCATATCATTTATGGTGGTTAGTGAATTTATACTTTTATTTTGTTCAATTTAGATATTGCATTATTCCTGTTCTTCTATGAATAATACCTAGTTTGGTGTAGCATTAATTGTATTTATCAGAGTTGATTTATTTTTTATGTATGTTTTTTTAGTTGAAATTTTCCCTTTGCAAAGCAAGATAACTAGAAAAGTAGGTCTACATATTGAGGTTGGTGTGTGCTGCTCTCCTGTGGCCATAAGATTCAGAACTTAAATTTTCTGTTATTGAAGCTTTTTTTTGATAAATTAAAAATTTGATTTTTGATTTGTTTTTGTTATTTGCTATTACCTTATCTCCTACACTATTTGTTTGATTTGTGTTATCTAGAAATGTCCCTTTTGCTTCTCAACCCTTATGAAACAGGTCATTGACTTAGTATAACACAATTGAAACTCTTTCAGGTGCTCTGAAAAATAATATTGTGAGATGACTTTTTAATTAAAGATAAAAATTATTAATTTCAAATTTGTAGTACCATTAATTTAATATAAATACATTATATTTTATATAAAGATTTTATAATTTTTTTTGTTTAAATCAAATTTTAAGTTATTTGAATTTCGTATAATACACATTCATAAACTTCTCAGTTCATCAATTGTCATTAATAATTATCTTGAATATATTGTGCAATAGGTTGCATTTTATATAAACAATGTGGACTAAGGTGTGTGATGAATATATTTCTCCCTTAATACATATTTAACATTCTCAGTGTTTAAAATATAAATTTGTTATCAAATTTGATTCATCTATGTTGTCCAATTAGATATTAGTGCAGTTTTTAGATAATTTATATTGGATTTTTCTGTTAAGTAGATATTGATTCTTATTTGTATTTTATTTCCTATCAGTTCTTGCAAATTATTATTAGTAGTCAATGATTTTTATATATTATTTGATAACATTTAAAAGTTGCTTTTAACTATTCTTTTGTTTTTTATCTTATTGATTATTAAAAACTGTTCGATTTTCTTTTGATGTTATTGTAGTTGTTGATGGGTTGTTTATCTTTTCGTTATTATCTACTAAGGTCTACTTTCCCTCATGTTCATAATTTTTAATAGATCATTCAGCATCTGGTGTTATTATTTTTTATTTTATTATTAGTGAATTTTTAAACTAAGTATATACTTATAAGGAAAAGGTAGAATCAATCATTATTTATATATTTTAAATGTTTTAAGTAGAATATTTGCAATATCTTTTGTTATCCTCAGCGTTGCTTTAGTGACTAAGGATAAGTTTGCTACAATATTTTCTTGGACCACCCGAAAAAAATCTAGGTCTCTTATAGTAGAAATGTTGACATAATTCACATTCTCTAAAACAGGTAACAGCATTAGCACAAGGTCCAGAGGCATTCTCCATGTTCTTATTACTTTTTAAATTTTATATCCAAGTTATTGTACTTTAAAATTTCTTAATTTATTGTAATGTTAATTTATCATAAAATCATTACCGTTATTGTTTTACAATAATGCATCTGTTTTAATCTTGAGTGATTTTTATTTAATGTTTAGCATCTTTTTTCTGAAAGTGCATTTTTATAGATCCTCTATTTGGAATTTCTTTTTAGTAATGTGTAATAAATGAATTGATAGTGCAGGCATTAATTTAAAACCAGTATTTTTAACCTTGCTGATATATAATACCTCTGTGTTTATAAATAATGCTTTGTTATTCCTTTGGTGTTTACAACCTCTTTTAGTTTTCGATTTATTGGTAATACTTAAAAGATTTATGGATTCTTTAATTGTCTATTCTACTTGAAAGTGGCATTCAATAAATGTACAGACCAGAGTATATAATAACAGACAATGTTGGCTTCATTGGTACAATCCACTACTAAATCTGGACCTCCTAAAGTATTCTGTATCTTTCTACTTAGTTGTGCTGCAGCAATTTCCTACTAATTTATGGTCGTTATCTTTTGATTACATGAGTTATTACTGTGCCTAAATACAAGATAATAATTTCAATTTCCTCTAGATTTACTTAAGCATAATTTGTTTTATCAAAAATAGAATGTTATTAGCATTAGTGTTTGAGAATGCTGTTATTGATATTTTTGAAAATTTATAGAAAGTTACATCATAGCCAACTAAATTATTTTATTAATCCTTATTTGCGCTTTTTCATTGAAATTATTTTTTATTTTACAGACCGACTTATGTGGGATCAAGTGGCGTAAAGTGGTATGGGTTGGAGGAGGTTTAGGAGAATGGGGCGAGCCTGGAAATCCCCCTTCGGATCCCCTCGAGGACCCTGTCCTTTCCTCATACGTAAAGTGTATTTCGGCAGATATGCTTTGTGTCTGGCGGCGGGTCGTGGCTCCCACCTCTCGTTCCCCTGGAGATATGTTCGACCAGCTCGGGCTAACCGGACCGCCTCCTCCTCCTCCTCAAATGTCCCACCACCCTCCTCTATCGTTGGCTGCTGCCAAAGAACTTTGGATATTTTGGTATGGTGAAGAACCAGATCTGTCTTCTCTTGTTGCTCCAGAACTTCTTTCAGCTGGTAAGTACTAAATTTTATTATATCTCATTTCCCTCAGTTTTATATAACTTACTCTTATAATGTATTTGATATAATTCGACATTAGTTGAATGATTTAGTTTTATTGTTTATTTTTTTATATTTGAAGGATTTTAAGATAAAAATTTTGTTTGATTTTGAAAAGGAATTAATTAGGAGTGAGTGTCTTTATTATAAGTATTCATGTTAAAATTTTAAAATAGTGTTATAAAGAACACAATATTTTACCTTTTTGATTAAAATGTACGTCCTTATATTTGTTTTTATAATGCATCGCATGTAAAGTGATTTTTAGCTTCACTAAGTGAACAATTTCAGATTATTTATTAAATCAAATCTTTTATATATATATATTTATTTATATTTATATTTATAGGGTTTTACGTGCACTTATAATTTTTAGTGCTGAGGATAGTAGTATTTAGATATGTAGTTACTTTTTAAAGTAATAAATCTTTTATAAAATATATATATTAAAAATGCAATGTATCTCAATGTTTAACCATTAAAATATCTTCTATTTTTCAAATGTTCTGATTAATGATTTGTATAGAATTTATATGCATATTTTAGGAACCATTAAATCAAATGATGGATATCAAAAAAGTAAATCTCTCTTTAAATAATTTTGTTAAATTGTTGTCTTAAATACTTGAGATTAAAGATTAAGTGTTATGAGCTTAAGTAATCAGGTGCAACTGATATTTTTAATTCCCCTTGTTTAATTTTATCAAAGTTGGCCTTTCTGACCCAGAGTGATTTTATTGTCTGTGAACTGATTTTGGTTAAATGTGAAATATGAGAACATGAGAAAAAAATTAAAATTGAGTATTTGTGAACAACTCCTAGTTTTAGGAATTACTCCTGTGTGACCTAAAATGTCTATATTATTTATCTTATTAACATTAATAACCTTTAGTACTTTTTTTGTTATTATTATTTATTCAAATTTTTATGTTATTGGATGAGCAAACATTTTTTTTTATAATCCTCCATTTGGTAAGAAGGGTTAAATAAGAAGAAAGGGTAGTTGGCAGATACAATGTAGAAGTAGGACGTTTATTGTCCCTATTGGAGGAGGGTCGGTGGGAACCCACGTTGGTAGGGCGGGAAGCGATCGTAAACCCTATTAGGGCTACTTAATAACCTAACCCTGTTAGCCCTTATTTATTTTTCTCATACCTTTTACAATCCTTTAGGTCGTTTATACAAACACTGTATTTCTTTAAATTATACAAGTTTCAAATGACTATAATTTCATAGAGATTGTTTTAAATTCATATTGCTTACAAATTATTGGAAGTGTTATTGTATGAAATTCACACATTTTCTCATTTTTCTAACCCATGCAAAGTTTATTCTTATTTCGTTTATGATTGTTATTTCCTGTTACGTTCCATTTTTTTGTCACTACCACTGCTCAACTCAGTTACGTATCGTGTAAGATAGCCCTGAAAAATTCTTGTGCATTACGCTAGATCTATTTTCGGTTGATGATAACGCGATGAACTTTTTGTTAGTTGACGAACATACAGACAGGCGAATATTCTCTCAATTAAGAAAGAATTCAGGCGAGCGCTATTGAAGATTGTGCGTGTATTAAGGCAGCGTTGCCGTGGCGGGAGGCAACACTGTCTCCTTCAGCCAGTGTCGTCCCCTACTTGATTTTTTTTAATTTATTTTTTTTTATCTAGGGTGCGGGAAGCAGGGCCAACGTTTTGTAATGTTTATCGGACTCCTTTTTTCTAACTCTATTCATTACTTGTAACTCGCTGGTACAAAACCTATTGTCGGAAGAAAAATCAAATGAGGGCGTCAAGTTGAAAAGTTTTTTGTCCTAAAATATAACAGTCTTCTTTAAAAAACAAAACATATTTTATGATCTATGTATTTTTTATTTAGACACATTTGTTCCAATGTTCAAAATTTTCTATTATTTCCTCCTATACGCAATGTTTTGTTCATATCTAAATTGCTTTTTTTTTTTTTCTAATAATAAAATCTCAATTTTTCTTAAACTCCAGTTATTTATGGAGATTGAATCCTAAACATCCTCGGTAATTAAAATTTTGTTTTTATATCCAATTGTTCTAAACTTTAACTAACTAATTTACTTTTATGATTTTTAAAATCTATTTGAGAGATATTTCTTTAAACACAGACGTTTCTCGTGATGTAACAATATTCATGTAATTGTATCCCTACGCTTTCTTGCAGGTGTGAATGACCTCAAGATGTTTCCTTGTTCAACAAGGAGGAATATCTACCGGTACCTACTCTGTGTTGTTATTACAAAAATCATAAATGATAAATTTTATTCAGTTTATGTTTATTCTTTTTTGCGTTATACATTAAGTAAAAGTAATTCATTGCCTGTATTATGTTATCAGAACATAGTTTTACTGTATTAGTTAAATATAATTAATATTTTTTTAAATTTTATATGGGGGAGGGAGATAAAATTTGGTAAATGATGTAACTAACCGTGCTGGTTGGGTATCGACATGACCTCTGACTCCCCTCTGTTGTAGGATTGATCCTCTTACCTTAACTGTTGGTTGGACATAACTCTCCTTATATTCCTGTTTGTATAAATATTGTTTCTACATCTATAATATATCGGAGAAGTAAGCTTATGTTTTCTTTGTTCAAATAATTTTTCTTAAATTGTACAAATAAGTAGAATATCATCATTTAAAAATCTCAATTTAAAGTAAATTGTAATATTATTTATGTATGAGGAATTTCGTTTTTTTTTTTTTTTTCCGTTATCAGTCATAGGTTACTTAGTAGAATGAATTGTGGAGCTTTTATTAAAACTAAGTCAGAAAGAGGCATTCAAAATAAAATAAACAGAAATTATAATTTTAAAATGTTTACTGAAGTTTAAGAAAAGAATTAAAGTCAAAATAAATATTTGAATTTTTTTGTTTTGGTTTTCCTTATAAAGAAAACTTTTTGTAAATTGACGAAATCAGCAGCATGTCGCCATTAAATGACGAAATGTGAACCAAATTACAATTGTTATACCATTTACAATTAAGTTTATTATTTTTTTCACTTAATTTTTTTCCAATAATCAGTCGTAGGTTTCTGTAAAATTAAATTGAATTCTCAAGTTCTTATATATATATATATATATATATATATATATATATATATATATATATATATATATATATATATATATAGAGAGAGAGAGAGAGAGAGAGAGAGAGAGAGAGTTTATGGTTATATTAATTTATATATAAATATACATATTTATATTATAAATATACATGTAAAAACAAATTAGTTCATTCGGAAATGTTTTTCATTTGTCCTAATAATAATCAGTATCAAACAACCACAGCGGTGATAACTGAAAACCGATATCTCTACGGCATGTATTGATATCCGAGTTTAACGATATTTAGCGAGAACAGTTACAGTATAATCTAGCACTCCTTATTGCACAATTTTAATCTACCTCTGTGTAAAATTTATATAATTTTTCAAAATTTCTTCTATTTTGATTATTTCGACGGTTGTTGTTTGTTTTTTTTTTTGTTTTTTTTTTACGCTTTACTATATTCACATCAAAAGTATTTTTAATATTCCAGACCAATTACGTATCTATTGCAGTCAAATACGTATCTATTTTACTGAGTTTAAGTAAATAAATCTATTGAGCTTGAACATGTTTTGTCATTTTTATAGTTGTTTAAAAAGTTGTTACGATCTGTTTTATATACGTGACATGATGTCAAACGAACCAGTTTTATATTAAATATTTTTTCATGGTTCTATGAAATTGTCATTGTTAAATATTACTCTTCATATTATCATATCGATAAGCAATCTGCAATCGATAAGCTCATCTTTTATCCTTGATTTTAGATCACTTAATCTATGGCTTACGTCACGTACATGTTGACAAATAATAAAACAAAAAAAATCAAACCTTCGCAGGGTATATTTTGGTGCATAATTTTATCACATTTTAAGGTAATTTAATTAATTGGTATCTTATAATTTTTCATAGCGTAGCTTGTATTGCAAAAGGTGATAATAAGCTGCGATAAGATTTTGATAAGCGTAATCATCAAATCGTAAAAAATGAAAGCACTTGATTATTTAAATGAGTTTTAATCCATCTATCCGAGGTATTCTTATCATTCAGTTAAGAAATTGATTTTTAAAAAATATACTGTTTTAACTGTTGTCTTCGTTCCCCATTTCATAACAATTGTAATACAAATACAACTACGATGTATCTCGTTCTCCTTTTAACAATTTTAATGAAACTTGAAGAATTTGTAACGGCAGCTAAATGGCAATGTGGAACAAAACTTTTTTTCTTTATTTAAAAAAAATCTGGTGGTATCTCGACGTTCGATCCATCATAAAATTGTATGACAATATCTCCATTTTTCATGTATTTTTGATTATTTTTGTCCACCAGAAATGTTCAATAAATTGAATTATTAATAATTTTAGATGATTATTTTATATGGGTTGAAGAAATTGAAAAGGTTATTTCTTTAGCAGGATTCATTGAGGTTTATGGAAATTTTAATTATTGTTTTTAATGCAAAAAATATACATACAGATAGTTCTAATAGTTCAAAGAAATGTTTTTAATATTTAGATCACAACATATGATTTCCTCTCGATATGAATTCAAATGTAGATGGAGCGCTGTTCTAATATTAGATTTTAAGGATCATTGCTTATAGCCAATATATACATTTAATTTAATTTTATAAACACATGTGCTTGTTTAACACTGCTTATATCATTAACTTAGCAGATATTATCCTAAAAGTTCATACATAGTTTTATTTTTAAATTTCATATATAGTTTGTTATTTTCATCATTTGTACAATGAATTATTTCCCTGATGAAATTATAATACAGTAACTGAGAATTTTCTATTATTACAGAAACCTCACTCATTTTTATCATTTTATTAAAATTAAATGAATTTTTTAACCGTACATATTATATTAATCTCATGCTACTCCAGTTAAATACTTCAGTTTTCAAGTATTTGTCTTATCTTTATTAGTGTTGGTTTGTAAATATAGATTTGTTGCAATCATTGCTTATTTAGTCATATTTAATGCTTAGTCTAAGGTCTTGCTTATGAATATTTATTCCAACAAATATTAATTTGTGTTTGAAATTTTCCGCTAGGAATCATAGTTTCTTTGTTGTTTCCTTCTGATAATGACTCATATTTATTTTTAAATCTGCTTTAGGCTCATTAAAATTAATGTTCGCTCAATCAAAATGCGGTTGATCTGACGTTGATTTAAGAATTCTGGTTGAATGTTGACTGGCTTTCAACGTTGACAAAATAGAGCCGTGTAGATCGTTCATTCCCTCTCCGTTATCTTAGCTACCTACTGTCAAGGACGAGCCGCAATGTTCTCGTTTCAGATTCAACATATTTATCTTTAACTCGTAAACTGTTAATGTTCCAAAAAACTAATTATTTTAAAAATATTATTTAAATTTAAGTTAAAACTAGTTTATTCTTCCTAAAATATTCGGCTTCTAACCGACATCAGCGAGACATTTTTGTTCCTATACACAATATAGTATTATCAAGATAGTCTGTTTAACATATACACTTTAAAGTATGAATTTACTAAATAAATGATAAGTATATTCCTCAAGTTTATTTGTTTGATAAGACACAGCTGTCCCTGAACTTAAATTAATCCATTATCGCTCCAGACGGATCCATTGTCCTAAAATTTAGGACGCTGAATCTTTTATAAATTAACTGTATCAACAAGTTTATTTTCTATTATAAGTTCCTAAGAGATCACAGAACTATTCTCCTCCATCTGTCTTTTTATTAGATTTTTAGTTCGTCCAAGACTATAGAAGCGGCGTTGCCAAATGGGCTAACGCGTGTGCAAAACGTGCTTCCCGGCAACTTGAATAACAGAAATTATAATAAAATAATTCGCGAAAGAGTTCGCGTCCCGATGCCAGTGGGGCCTTTACTCTGGTATTAATTCCTGCCCTCTGCCTGGCCGGGGAAAAAATCCGAATAAATAACGAGGATGGGGAGGACCAAAAAAAAAAAAGTTCGTCGAAGACTAACATTAATAACAATATTTTATTTTAACTTCTAAACACGTGATTTCTATCCAATGGAAACCAAAACACTTAAAAGACATTCGATAAAAAATGCTATTTTCTCGAAAATGGGATATTTGTAGGCTTTAAAATGCATTACCGATAATTCCTTTAGAACGAACTGTTCCAGGTCTTGGTGAACACGGCGAAATCTTTTTATTCCGCTTCGATATTGACTTCGAAACAATCTATACTTCCTATATAACGCCGTCTGTACTTATTCGCTATCTTTCTATACCGGACCATCAGAACTCAGCGACCCCCCCTCCCCTATATTTTTTACAGTCTACAATTTAAATACTCCATTCAATCCCGTCCCTCTAGATCTCGTACTTCCGACCTCTATCCTCCTCTTCACCGACTGCTGCGTTTGACAAATCCTTTGTAATCCTAGCTGTCTTCCTCTTTCAAACATCTGCTCAATGGGACTTATCATAAAATATAACTAAGAGAACTCTTTAAATACCTCCAGCGACTATTCCTGTTGAGTTATCTTATTCTAGTTTCCGATGGTTGTTTTATTTTTATATGTCCTTTTTTTCTCTCTCTCTCTCTCTTTCTTTTTCTATCTGTATTTTTATTTTTAATTAACTATTATTTTGTAAATACTTAATTTATGTATGGCGACACTGGTATTTACTCTGTACTTAAGATTTATTCTGAGGGGACAACAGTACTAGAATGATAAAAAAAAATAATTTCATTTCATTTGTTTTGAAACCTCTCAATTTTTTTCAATGGCTTTTATCAAAGTTGTGGGTGGAATTAAAGGATCAAAATTAGGATTGATCACTTCTTCATGAAATTCCTGTTCGTTTGATACCTCATTCTAAAAAATCCATCGCTCCTAAGAGCCGAAAAAGGAATCTGTATATAATACCGCCGTATTATGTGTGTTCGTGCGTAGTTGTGGAGGTTGTGTATATATAAATAGCGCTAGTCTATCCACTAGTATTTTATTGTTGCTGAATAATTACAGTTTTGTTGACGTTTGTTTGGTTCCGTTCATTTTAGCTGTTGTATACTGTAGCTAAATATCAGCGTACATTTTGAAGTTATATAAGATATTTCCTTAAGCAAGTAAGATATCGCCTTAAAATAATACAGTTGATGTTCATCGGACTCATATTTGTTAACGGTGAGACCATCCGGAATAGAAGGTAGGAGAGGAGAGGTTGCAAGATCGGCTGAAAGACCTGGGTTGT
Organism: Nezara viridula; assembly: GCA_928085145.1. NCBI lineage: Eukaryota > Metazoa > Arthropoda > Insecta > Hemiptera > Pentatomidae > Nezara > Nezara viridula. The sequence continues at coordinate 78,457,431 of OV725082.1, forward strand.
CGACATTCCAGTACTCAAGGACGTCTAACGAACTGTAGATATTAAGCGCCTCAATCGGGAATTATACTTAAACTGAGATCAGGATTCTCTTTTTACAGTCCAAATTATATTTTATTTTTCATTTTCGCTGATACAGAGGAGTTTAGTTATAGCTGATAGGTATGTTTTCGTTTGTCTGCGTTTGTCGTTGAATGACTGGTTGATTATTGACAATTGTTTGTTTTAGATTTAAGTGATGTGATCTGTTATATCCTTTTTTACAAGAATAAAATTTTATTTATCGCATATTTCAAATTTTGTATGCTTACCTCATATTTGTTTCGTTAACTTGTATTAGGCGATAATTCTAATATTGAAAACCATCTAAATTCACTTTAATTCATGTGTCAAAAATAAACAAATTATCACTTCATAGATGAAATGTTTAATTTCTTGGTATCACAAAGAGGAAACATGATGAAGTTGTATCAACTCATTATAATTAAAATAATAAATCAATAAAAATAATTACGACCATAAGAGCAAAAAAGGATATGAAAAAAGAAAAGATATGATGTGTTCTTTGCTATTTGATTAAAAAATATGTGCGGAAAAGAGTGATGTATTGTTTAAATGGAAAAAAACAAAAAACATTTGGTCTTTATCGATTTATTAAAATTACTTAAGCATATTGGGCAGAGATTCTTACACTATTGCTAGGATCATTATTAAACTTTTTTTTTTTTCGGATCCTTTCCAATATAAGAAAAGTCTCGAACATTTTACCGTTTGGAAACGCGGATCTTGGGGTTTTTCGGTGACCAAGTCTTAAATTTAAAAACAGAAAAAGTATCAATTCTTGTAAAAAAAGAAATAGATAAAATATCAATTCTCATAAAAGATTAAAATTGTTAAGTGGTCATTTGAAATATCGCTTGTGTTTCCTGTTGGATTTCACTTCCTCCTCCCCTGCCTTCACATTACCATTGTATTTCTTTTTTTTTACGTTGGGTTTTGAGGAGAGAATAAAAAAGACGTTGGGTTGAGTTTTTGCCATCGCTGGCTGCTTTTTATATATTTTTTTCCCACCGTCGCATCCTCCTTATTGTACAGTTTTCGGCTCCCAAAAGTCTCAGTACATAGTTAAAGAACAAGTCTTTTTCAGTGAATCTGCACTTAGCATTTCTGGCTGGTTACGCTACTTATGGAGGTTTATTGCATTTTTTTCAATGCATTTTCGTGTTCAACTTACAGTTGTAGTGTTATTTCGTTACGTTATTTTTTAATTTCTTCCATAATTATTACGTATGTATGTATTTTCTTCAACATTTTAGTATGAACTTTGAGTTATCGTGAACCTGCAAATCTAAATAGATAAATTCTATTCAGATACCTGAGACTCGTTGCCAGGTTAGCTAATTCTTTTTTATTATTGCGTTCTTAATCCTAAAGTCAACCATCAGTTATAGTCAACGCTTCTATGTAGAAAATTGGCTCTCCTATTAACATCTACTGTATTAACATAATTTAAAAAAAACTATTGTCTGTGTAAAGAGTTCTGTTAAAAATTAGTCGATACTTGTTAGGTTAACTGTCCTTAATCGGTTAAGATATCTTTCAAGGTTTAGTTAAGCAACCAGAATAGTCGTAAGTTACCACTGACTCTTAAAATGGCCACGTCGTACTTCCAATATTTTTTTCAAATCCAATGCTACCTAAATAGCTTCTCTTGCTTTAACAGAAGGTTGCGTAGTTGCGTAAATTTGACGCAACTTTTTTATTGTCTCCATTGGTATAAACTTTTGCCTCAGCATTTATTCCAAGATGTGGATCAGGTGGGGAGTTCTCTCCCTCCCCACAAGTTTCGTCACATTGAGGGAAAGGCGATTTAGTAATGTTTTTTCTCCACTTCCTTTGCTTGCAAATATTTCCATAGGCCGTTTCAATGGTTTGAAAAATAGTTCTTCGTATCATCCGCAGATAGTATTTTATAGTACGTTCACAAAGAATTTATAATCTTAAAAACTTTTTTTTATCCAAGTCCTGAGAATATTTATACAACTACTCTTACAAGGAGTAGAATAAGAAGTAAATTGCGTAATTTACTTTGTTAAAGTTTTTCGTCAGTTTTTTTTTCTTTTCTTATCCACAATATACCTTTCCAGCACTCTTGAGTATTTTTATAGTTGTTTTTCAATTTTATTTTCTTTTTCTTTACTTGGGGCCGTACTTCTGTAAATGCTTGACGCAACTTTTACCCATTAATAGTAAGTTTTACGCAAATTTTTACGATATAATTTACCCGTTGAAAATTTTTGCTTTACTTTTAAAGAATTCCAATTAGCGAAAATATAATTTAGCTACTAATCTAAAGACCAGTTCGTGTTTCTGCGCATTGAATTTTAAAGCGTATTGGCAAAATTTATTTATTTCATTGCTGATCTTTAAATAACTATTTTTTGTCATCTATTGAATCCAGTGTGTCTATCGACTCTTTTCTGTTGCATAAAACAACATTTTACTCCTTTATAATTTATCTAGTAACAATAAATTATTCAACGAATGGATGAGAAGATAGCTATAATTGTTGATGAATAAGCGATCGGATATAGTTATTCTGTTTGTTGACATTGGAACTGCTTTGTTTGCATGTTTGACCCCTCCTGGCTCTTGCCAAGGACTAGTACAGTATCTGTTAATTATTTCATTTCTTCTGTTTCATTTGTTGTATTTTTTCGGTATATTCTGCTCTACTCCTCCCCGAATCATAACCGAAACACCAATTAATCACTTTCATCATCAATCCTATCATACTTTATTTACTATCATTCAAGATTCATAAAAACTAGATTTCAGCTGTAAACATATCAAGAAACCGTGTTTCTTATAAAGGATTGAGACTAGAAAAGTAAACTTCATCATTAGTTGATTCTCCAACGGACCCAATGAAATTGTCTCATTAAGTACAATAAAAAATTATGAAATTTATTGTTAAATGATATACAATTAGTAATCCAAAATAAATATTTTGGAGTACATAATCATACAATAATATAAACTTTAAATTTGTCATGGTAAATTGTTGATTGTATTTCATTTTATAATTAATTATGTAATTTTGTATTCTCTTTTATTAGACAATTTTATTGAGTCAAATCTAGATTAAACTGATGATGGATGGCCAGACAGCAGAAACGATTGAAAATAAAAAATATATTTAAGAAGTGGTTACTTTTTTAGTCTCAAGAATCTAATAAAATATGTTTCAATTTTTTTTTTTTAATTTTGAAAATATCTCTCTAGTTTAATAATTAATCATTAATACACAGTTATATTATTAACTAATCTATTATTGCAATCACCCAAGAACTAATTGTTCGGTGCAAAAGAGGCTTTGCCTTCTCACTTTATTAGTTTTTAAACTTATTAATTAGTTTAATTTATTAATTAAGTAAATTACTGAAAGAATGTTAAAGATATCAAAAAGTGTCTTTCTATATTTACCGAAGTGCTCAAATGATCCTATGTGCTGTTCTCTTCCATATTCCTTTTCAATAGATCTTTAGTTCGCTGAATATTATCATACAAAACTTATGACTACTAAGAGATAAATTTCACGCAATAAATGGTGTAGTGTAACCTCTTGTGTGAGTAATTTGCTAAATTTCATCTGTATTTTTAAACAGTTTTTTAAGTTTTACTATGTGTTCTAAGAAACCTTCGCGGGCCGGTTTGGAACTGCTTGGGGGCCGTAGTTTGGATACCCCTGGTTTAGAACTATACCGGGTCCTGGTATCTGCATCGATGTCTTTGAAACTGTCTGTACTTTATTAACTCCCGATTTTTTCAATATCTTGTAAGTAAAGTCGTTCTAAGAATTTAAGGATTGAAATTGAACTCACTTCTCCTTGACATTTCCTTTCCTTTGATACCTCATCCATCAAACTCCATCGTTCCTCAGGGTCGGAAAAAGGATCTAAACTGAATCTTATAAATAATCGAGAAGATGCATAAGTATAAAATCAGCCTAAGGAGAAAGTTTCGTTTTATATAATTGTAAATGATTCGGAAAAGTTGCCTAATACTTCGGCTCCTATCCAAACGCTTCAAGCTTTAATTAATTACAAAAGACTCATATACAAAACTATAATAAGGTCTATTTAGACTTCTAGAGTTGAGTACTAGGGCTTTACCAGATCTCCGAATTCCTTTCGTATTCAATCCTTCGTAAAATCCTCAATGCTCTTTTCTTTTTCACCAATAAAATCATCCATAACGACCTTAATGTTCCATAATTATTATATATTCTTACTGAAATCCGTGGCAAAAAAGGTGTCATATTTCATTCTAAGCTTTGTCCTTATAAATTGATCATATCCACAGGCTTGATGAGAAAAATGCACGTCTGCCATCATATAGTCGCTGTAATACAAAATGGCGGACATTAGAAGATAGATAGAGACACTACATAAGTTGTAAGCGTATGTATTGAGAGGGCTTATATATATATAAAGTTACCAACCCTTTTAATTTATAGTATTTACAGTCTTAAGACATAAAATAATAGTCAGTTATCTCCTACCCGTAAATTTCAAGTCGAAAAATTTAATTTACGATCCCAAAAGTTTTTTGGTTTTTCGTTTATATCAGTGAAACTATGTGTTCTATCTATAATAATGTCATTAGTGACATTAAAGCTGACAAAATAGAAATGGCTATGTTAGTTTTTTCGTTCTATAATTTCCGTGATGTCCGTCCTCTTAATTCACTGATTCCTAGAAGAAATAAAAATTTTGATCTCATTTTTGTCTCTGTACCACATTTACTAGATGTATTTTTAAAGGAAGAAGATGGTCCGGGGTGTCGTTCATAAATAGGCTGGATAGTGGCAAAACTATTTTATTAAAAGCATAACTATTTTATTACCGCCACCCCGGACCTACCATCTTCCTTTATAATGCAACGGTCAACTATTAAATATTCAATAGATGAATTTTTATTTTAATACACTTGCAAATTTCATTTTATTTCGTTTTAATTTAGGATTTTTTGTTAGAGATTCGATGGGCCTGTTTGGTTTTTACAGATTTGTTACACTTAAACTTTTTGGTTGTTTAATGTGTCAGGTTCCTGGCAGATTTCTAGTGAGTGCTCTGTCATTGGTCATGTCGTGGTACTGTCCCGTCTTGTCTTTATCATTCAAGTGATCTCCCCGTTCGCCGTGTTATCCGGATCGGATAACCCATATCCTCAGGTAAATGACAGAGCGGGAAAGAAGATGGTCCAGGATGACTAGAGGGGGCGGGGTTAAGGACCTGGTACCGTTGGTCGAGAGCTAACCACCTGTAGCTGTTCCCTTACTCTCTCTGGAACGGGACTGCAACAGCTGAGTCGAGTATACACTCTTCTCTAGCTCATATCTACTATCTGCAATCAAATCAATCAGTAAATAGTATTTTAAAAATAGCGGAATAATAGAAGTTATGTAACAGAGTAATTACTAGATAACCAAGGCTGATGATAAATAGCACCCATCAAAGGGAACCCTTCTTGTGTCCATCAAACATACAATATTCTACCTACTTATCAAATTATTTTCTTCAGATAAAAATTATTCAATACTTTGTTTGTGGATTTTTTAAAATAATTAATAACCGTTCGACATGATGAATTAAAATTATTTTAAATAGTTCCTATTTTCTGTTTCTCCGCTTTCCTTCTCGAACTGTACTCTTGTAAACGAAAACCGTGAGCTTAAGCCAAAGAAGCGAATTGTACATTTTATAAAATACAATCAAATATTAGATCATAATGTATCAACTATCGAAATTCCACCCAAAAAATTAAAGCCTGGCATGTAAATTATTGACCACAGTCCAAGGAACCAACTTTGCTCTTTCATGTATAAACGCAAGTGGAAATTTTCTGTTCTGAGGACTAAATTTTTTTGTATTCATTTATATTTACAACTATATTATAAAAAAATAATACTAGTAAATGTACACACAGTAATAATACAATCACATGAAAACGCTTGTTGAGAAACTACCCATTGGTAGTAGCACTCTAACAATTTTTTTATTAAATATTCAGAAAGCCCTAACTAAAATAATATAAGCGCCTTTCTCTTCAGAATTGTATGATCATTAATAATACTATATTACTGTCTTTATGAGTCCTTGAATCTTCCGGCATTATTGGGCGAAAGCTCTGATGAAAACCTACAACGTTGGATAAGAATGTAAAATATAGATGTTAATAAATATTTCACCAACATAGACTTGATTTTTCATTACAAATATTGACATGCCTATATTACTTAACACGTCTATTAGTTTTTGTGATTTTTTTCATTAATTGAATATCTTTGATATCATTTGATTAAATGGGTATATATTTTTTTATTTGTAGAACAAAAGAGACAAACAAATCGATTTGTATATAATTACATCAAAACTTATTCAGAGCAAAGTCGGAAAATAATAATGTAAAAAAAAAAGAGAGACACAGGTCTAATATTTTTCGACCTAGTATCACCAAAAAGAAAAATTCATTGATATCTGTTGTAACACCTCCATGATCTTCGAAGTTAGCTATGACTTCATAAACCAGAATCAAAATTTTTGAGTGATGCTAAATTGGTATTTATATGAGCGGTGTAAATGTGTAATGGGCCAAAAAATAAATAATAAAAACCAATACTTGTTATAACTGAAATAGTTATATAATAATAGCTGCACATAAAATAAAAATTGTTTCTTTTATAACTTAAGTAATGAAATGTGTTTGGTATGTGAGTTATAAAAGTGTTGAAAAGATGAAGGAGGTAGAGAAAGTTAACTCCGGAAACAGCCTACTTCTTGTCAGAGAGGAAGCGAGTTCCCGCTACTTTTGTAAGCTCTGTGCATTTCCTCAGCTCATATAAATATAAATATGAGCGGTGTAAATATATATATATTTTCGTTTTATATATATATATATTTGTCATATAATAGTTATAAAGCAATGTTCTCTCAACATACCGTCCTTTTTTATACTTGTACGGTAAAATCTCTTGAAGTTTGTTTTAATGCTGAATTTTTACATTTATCCTTCGTAAAGCCAATAAATGATACGAAATACAAGAATATCATTTTAATTTAATTTTTTTGTTGCTACTTTCTTTATGTGTCAACGCCTGTCTAAATTAGCATTTACAATTAGTGGATAGCCTGTCTTAAAACAACAATAAAGTAATGGTATTTCAAGCATTACGTAGAATAAAACTCTGCGATGTCTCTTCCGGTCATTATTTTATCGTAAAGAAAGTTTCAGTAAATCTCTCAGGCACGACCTTTTTAGCCTCATGATGTCAGACATGATAGTTGTGGCGATTCTTACTATTAGTGGCATGTGTTCCTCTAATATTCCATGATATTGTTTGTACTGAGTATATTAGCAGTCATTTAGCATGTGGCATAATAGAATATTTTTTAAAAAATATTTCTATATGACAAAGAAAAAAATATCTCGTTCAAAACAGGACTGGAACTAGATTTTTTTCCAAAGTAGTCAAGATTAATTTTACCTCCTTTTCACTCACCTCTAATAAAATTTAACAGTATCATAAATTCTTTAGGTTATCTATTTCGAAATCAATAACATTAGCTTATCATAACGTTATTGACTGACTTAAGCTCCAAAAATCAACAAGTATTTGTAATTGAATTTGACAATAAAATTTTTAATTTGGCGTCCTCTTAATTCTACCAGCCGGGTCTGCCCCTCCCGATTAGTTTTGCCTAAAGCAGGTCTTCGTAAAAAAAATCTTTTTATTTTTAATAAATATTAAGGCAGAATAGTTACTAATAGTTGACAATTTTGGTTACTATATGTAAAGAATTGTTATAGCCAATATACTTATGCATTTAAATCTTCCAATTTTTCATTCTGGCTTAGTTAGGTTTCTCCTCTGTACAAAATTAAAGTAAAATCTCTGTAGTAATAAGCTGATAAGTAACTGCAAGACTGTTGCGTAACACTAAGACTCATCTTGGTTTCGCATTTGGGCAATACTACTCCTGATTGTATTGTGTGCGCCATTTATACGTTCTCTGCGTTATCACTTGTTTTTAATTATTAGTAGCAATTCGTAAGTTAAAAATGCTGCCGTGGGATTTAAGTTGTTTTTCTTTTTCCCTTCTTATGGTAGCCAGGAGCACTTGAGCATATATTTGAAGATCTTGTGCTGACAACTAACTTTTATCTTCTCTTTGTTTTTAAATATATTTTATTACAGTTTTTTTTTGTTTTATTACACAATGATCTATGATCATTGTAGAATATTAAAAAAATTACAACTAATCATTACAATTTCAATGTTTTCTTCTAAAGATATATTTAGGTAAGGTACAATAATTATGTACGAGTTCATTTACGTTACAAGTTAATTTGCGATTATGCCTTTTTACTAGCAAAACTTGACAGGAACTAAATTTTCTCAGCCATTCACTTCTGATAGTATTAAGAGAAATTCCATTGGAGAATGGCGTATTCAGTTTCATTTTTCCTGTTACGTTCTTAATAAAACCTTGGAATGTTATTGTTATTTTATTTGTTTGTATGTTTCATATTCAGTTCAAGATACCTTTGTTTAATTTTAGTGTTTATTTTTGAACTTGTCGATTAATATTATATTTAAAAATCTAATTTGACGGATAGGTTAATAGTGTTATTTGTTATAAGTTTAGGGTGAATAAATATATATATTTTTTTGTATTTTATAATTTTATTAGTGTTATTATCTTGGATTTGAATGGGATTGTAAGGCACGAATGACACGTTCTTTATATTTTTTTTAATAAAGGATTATTTCCAAGTTGGTTGATTTGAGATTTTTTACGTAATCTATATCAGTTTATTTTATGAAGCTATATATTTTTCTGTTGCGGAATATTCCAATTATGTAGTCATTATAAGACTAGTATTGTTCTTTATACTTTCTCAGAAATGCCATGATAATAACCCTGTAAATTAATTTCTCTTGATTTTTTATTGTTAGTTGTATATCGTTTATTTAAATTCTTCAATCATGTTGTGTGTTTGAGAAATTCTTTTCAAATAATCAATCTACGCGAGTATTTATTAATAAATGAGTTAATTATTTTAAATTACTTTTTTATCTGAAAAATATTTCACACGGTATAGAAATTAAAACAGTAACTGAAGACCAACTTTATAATACACCGAAAAAATCATAAATTACATTTGTTTTTTGTTGACTTCGGTAAAAATAGAAGAGTTAAAAAATGTGTTTTAATAATCAATTCCTAACGGATTATCTGATATCTTTCCACTCGTTAGTATTATCAGTTTTCGATTCACAAACGTATTGAAGATTGTTTTTCAATCCTGCTGGAATATTTGTAATAGATGTATATACTATAGTATACTAGAGTTTCTTAATTCCAAATTGAATACTGATAGATTTTTTAGAGAAAAAGATTCCTATATCAAAACACCCTATGAATCTTATGGTGCAAATTTTTATTTATAATGGTTATGAAAATAAGTTAATTCCTGAAATAGTTCTTCTTTTTTTTCAAGGAATATCATATCGTTTCATACATTTATTGAAAAAATAAATCAATTTTATTTTAGTAACTATTTCTCCTCAAACATTTTTTATCCCTCCAAACCGAATCCAATGAACTGTATTTTTGTTCCAAAACTTGAAGTTTAATTCATTAATAAATCGATCCTATTTAAGTTTCAATCTTTTAAATTACTATCAGTACAATAAATGGTTTTTGGAAATATATGATACAAATAATGAATTCATTCATTTTTTAAATGAGCCTCTCAGTTGACAGAATGGTAAACTCCAATTTCAACATTTTTATTATTAATTTTAGTGATATTTCCAATGGAAAAATTTATACTTTTATTCAAAGTTCCTAATTTCAGTACTACAGACACCTACAATGAAATAAACTTATTCACGGTCTGTATAGATATTATAAATTTTCTCACTAGAAGACTTTGTCATTCTGTCAATCGAAAGACTCAAATATTATTTTGATTTTTCATTAGGGATTAAAAATATAATTTTTCTCGTTTCCTGAAAACATTTTCAGTGATTATAATGGCTTTTGGCCTTTGAAATAAACGTCTCATATCATTTAATACTGTTATAATGTATACAATTCCAGAATAATTGATTTAGTCTAAATTTTTTTGTTGGAAAAGTAATCTAACCTTTTTCTATCCAAGGATGTATTCTATTCGACTAGCTTCGGAATTCCACGAGTAGTGCGAGTGATCATGTGATCTTGAGGTCATCCATCGTGTCAGAGTAGCACCTTTGAAATTGTACCTTTTTTTTAAATAACTGTTAAATAATTAGATTTTTTTTATAATTACTAGCTTATTGGGATATAGAATCAAATTAGATATTCCGATCAAATGATTATTATTAGTAGTGGGCTGTTGTATACTGTTTGTAATAAGGTTATAATGATATTATATAACGATATTTATAATAATATAAATTGTCAGTTTAAACGGCATTGATTTGTGTTCTGCATTCGATAAAAGAAATCAATGAAACAAACAGTACTAGCCGAAGTAGAAAGTGAATGGACGATCCGCAGCGGGCTGGGAGGAAGAAACGGCCTAGTTTTGAAGCCACTCGCCATTTATAGGAATACGCTTTCTGTTGCTGTATCCAGTTCTGAGCTTGAGCAGCGAGCTTCAGGATGGGCCGTGGGTGAGAAGGTCACAGGGGTTTGTTTATCTATCCTCAGCTCGTTGGCTAAAAATAGCTTCTTAACTTGACCCCTTTCCTCTCTTATTATTCTATTAATTTTTTTTTTCTAGATGTTAGAAAATCTTCGGTTTTCTCGATGAAGAAGTCGATTCTTTTCTTTTTGCGATATCGACGGTTCACCTATCGATTAGACTCTTCTTAGACGTTTATCGACGCGGGGATAGTCTCACCCTTTGGCAAAGGGGATCCTCAGCCTAGCAACAGAGGTATTGTGTTGGTTGGTACACGGCTGGAGAAGGCGTACAGATGTTGCGGCATATGGACTTACGTCATTGTCCTTGGGATCTCTAGTCCAGCCTGTCTTCCCGGTCTGTATGAATCTGTCGGCTCCAGAGAGTGTTGTATAAAATATTTATTTTCGAAGTAGCCTAACGAAACAGAAACTAAAATATGTTTCCCTTACTATAATTCATGTATTTATCATGATTTTAATTGTCTAAATCTTACCTTGCTTTATTTTTTGTCGCGGAAAACCAAGAATTATCGGAGTAAATCTAAAAGAGAGTTAAGCAATGATAAACGCTTGTGCCCTTATAATAAATAAATATTTTGTATAATAATAAAAACACACATTTTGATCAAAACATTCCTACTTTATTTTTAGTTTCCACACCAACGTTTCAGCCCTCAGGCCATTTTTAAGAGAAGAAACCTTTAAGAAATAAAAAAATCATCGCAGCCTAATTATACTTTTCCATTAATTATTATCATTTTATACTTCAAAACTGTTTAAAAAATTAAAACACGTGGACTGAATTGTTTTGCCATCCTAATTTAATTAATCAAATACTAAAACCTCCTTCTGTAGGTTATGTTTATTTTTATTTTAAACTTCTTCACACTTCATACTAACATTTTTAACAATTTAAAATTCCATTATTACACAAGGGCTATTCATGTAAGTATTGTTAACCTCTTAAATGTCTAAAGTCGAGATAATTATTTACGAAATGTGTGTTAAATATGGCCGCTAGCATTCTCGATTTTAACGCATCCTAAAGTCCTGCAAAATGTTACTAACTTCGTGAACGTACGTAGGTTATTATAAGGTTTTGATGTGTTTGATTCTTTGTTTTTTGTTTGTGTAAAATATCTACATACTAATGGAATGTAAAGACAGCTAGCATTTCATCTATGTATTCATCCTTATGAATCATCTGAATCTTCATTCATGCTTTCTAATCAAGCATTTTAACCAATTAGCAACTCAATCTTTTTACTTCACTTTGTCATTTTATAAATAAATCAAAACGTTAGTGGAACAATTAAGAACTCGCAAACTTTGTTTGCAGTACAGGCATTACCTCACTATTACTTAACACTTAAGTACGTTAGCACAAATTTTCCAACTAAATAAGCATTTACAACAAGTGCATGAATACTCCCACTATCTTTATGTATTGTTGAAAAAGTTCACGGTATATTATAGAGTAAATAAATACAATTTAGGATTTTTATTTATGTTAACTATATTCAATGGAATATTAATCACAAGCAAAATATATTGTAATATGAATGTATTAATAAAAAAATATACATCTTTTGAGGCAGGCATGACGTGTGCCTCAACTGTTTTGAATGAAACATTTTATGGAGGTATCTTAAATAATTTAAATCGGTAAATTATGTAACGCCTAAAACTTAAAAATTATTGATAGTAAGAACAGAACTCGTCGGGTTATGCGATGCGTATTGATGACTTTACAAACCATGTTTTTTCAAATTATGTACTAATTGTTTACATACGTATATAAAAACCTGTAATCGAGCTTTATAAGCCATCTTTGATTTATTTATGTTTTAAAAGCTACTCTCTGGGCCTTTGAACCCTTCAGATGCTACTCGGAGCGTTCTCCGATAAATGGATGACGTAATTCCGGTATCAGTGAGGCCATAAGTGGTTTAGTTTTGTCTTCGACCAATCTGAATATTTACACAACACTCTCTCTAGTCGTCCGTGAAGAAGTTAAAAGAGAAGTTGAAATAATTCTTCATCATGGCGTCGTCATTTTGTAACTTATGAGTATGAAAAATGTTCTTATGTTACATCATAATCAGACGATTCTCTTCTTCGCCGAGTATTGCATGGTACGCGTCGCCATTATGAAACGTTTTTCTAATAATTCTATTTTACTTCCTCAATCTAATTAGATAGAGTAAGTTCGATTGGCAAACAATTTTTTACTTAATAGTCCATGGTACTCTGACCTCTTTTTAACAAATTATTAACATCCGGTTGAAACTTCGTAAATAGCTTCATCTCACCATAACCTACAGACTATTTTATTTACGATAATTCTCGGAATTAAAATAGGACGTTTTCAATCTGGAGATCGTCAAACTTTGTCTATTTAATTAGGCACTACAAATTCCCACATATCCATTTGCTTTCCACTTAAATCTTAAGATAATTTGTACACTAACTCGAGAAAAAAGATGGCCTTCAAAAATATTGAGTCGTTTGGCATGACCTATATGAAATAAATATGAAAATAACTAGATTGTACTCGCCAAACTGCCCAATATTTTTGTAGCCCACTTTTTCTCGATTTTGTGATCATATTATCTTACGATCCATGTGAAAAGCAAATAGGCATATACGAGTTTTTAGTACCTAACTAAATAGACAAATTTGCTGACCTGATTGAAAACGCCCCAATTCTAAGAGGTTTCGTAAATAAAACTGTTGTAGGTTACGATGAGACGAACCTGTTCCTCGGACTATAATTCTGATGTCATGTTGGGGATCTCGTGTTCTCCCAAATAGAAACTTTGTTACAGGTAATTTGTTAACAAGGGAGGAATAACGTTGATTCTAAATTACGATATCATTTATTTATCTGTTTTGTATTAAGGTGTCTACCATACATAATATTTTTAGTCGACTCTTTGGCGAGATATTTTATGTTTACATAAATGTCCAATTACGTTTTCTCGTCACAGGTTATTCATTTGGTTCAGTTAGTGTGTTATTCTCGGAGGGCTGTCCCAAACAAATCTCCCAGAATAAAATTTATTTTTCTTCTTTTACTTCTTCTTAATTGAGACTATAAATAATATATTTGTTGTAGTGCGGAAAGTTGTTTTTTTTTATTAATGAGCTTAGGAAAAATAATTTCCTTATATATTTATTTTATTTGACACTTATCATTATGAAGTCGACGTTTCGGGTCAACAGTATTCTTGCTTTAAAATTACAAAAACTTAACTAGAAGAGATCTTCCTTTAGAATTTATAAGATTATTCTGGCGGCTTTATGTTGATGTCTTATCCTCTTGTACAAGGATATTTCTCTATTGTGTTCAGAGAGAGCAAGGAATTTTAAAAAAATATTCCCTGTAGTCAGCAGGTAGATATTCTTCCTTCTTGGCGTTTCAGTTCTGTCTTTGAGCATTCCTGGTCAGTAATTGAGTTACTCAGGTAAAATTTCAGTTCATCCCACACACAACCTTCAGACCCGAATGGTCTATTACAGGGGTTCCCAGGACTGGTATCCACTTAAAAAAAAATAAAATAATTTTAATTAGTTTCCTTGCTCTTTTAAAAATGACAGAATCGGAGGAACTTACGATGATTCAAGCGTTTTACTATTGACTCACCGTATTGCACAGTATTCTGAAAGGAAAGTATTTTCTACATCATCCATTGGTATACAGCTGGTCAATAATTCAGTTACGCAGGTAAAATTTCAGTTCATCCCACGTCCTACAGACCCACAGTGTATACTAGAGGGATTCCTAGGACTGGCGGTCGCCTAAAAAAAAATTAAATGTTTCATAGCTCTTTTAAAAAATAACATAATGTTGATTCAAGCGTTTAACAATTAACTCACCATATTGCACAGTATTCTGAAAGTATCGCCTACATCATCCATTGGTTCATACATCTGATCGGTAGTAATCACATCGATTAGTCTTTTAATCAAACAATTATTGTATTAGCCGAATGGGCCTAATTATGTGTAAATACATTGGACTTTATTAATAGTCTCACTTACTATTTTTTTCGTTAATTGTATAAAATATATATTTTTCTTACAATTTTGATTTAATATTTACAGCCAAATGCTTACGATAATGCTATCTTATCTACAAGGACATTTTGTCATAAGCTAGTGTCGTTACGTTCATATTTGTAATGAAATTTATTTTGTTACTTATCATAAATAAAAGAAAATATATATGAAAAAGAAAAATTCGTTTTTGAAACTAGACATGCCGGACTACCGTGCTTTCAATTGAGGACCAAGATTTTATTAAATGAGTGATTGTAGATATTTTCAATAAGCATTAATACGTTTGGACCTGAATATGAGGCGTTAAAGAGGAGATGTTAAGTGTGTTGACAATTGAGGCAGATTGCCCGACAGATCCTTAAACGCCCACTCACATAAGGAGCCTATGTCAATTAGAGTTTACTGTATTTTTATGACCCCCTTTTCACGACACAGTGGATCGATCTTTCTCAGCTTTCTGCCGTGGAAATACGTAGCTTTTATTTTAACTTTTTTTTTTAAATAAAATTATAATAAAAAATTCTAATAATAATAACAGCAGCTCCTTGGTATGAATAAAACAAAACTTTACATACCGACTTGATCACCAACTATCTTCCTACACGGACGGCATGGCCACGACTGACATGCACATCAGGAGGTGGATGAAAAGAAGTTGGACGAGAGATCTCCTTTTCGCAATCTCTCAAGGAAATAAACAATGACTTGCTAGTTGCTATCCTTCCTCATTCCTACAATGCCAATCATTCGATTTAACATAAAAATTTTACTGATCTTCACTATCTGCTGTGATAAATATTTGAAATAAAGTAAATTTTTATTTATTTTTTGTAAAGTACTGAATAATCAATAGTTGACCGCTGTATATTAAGGAAGAGGTTGTCTGTCTGGGATGGCAGTCATAAATATAAAAAAAAATCATAAAATGCTGCAAATATTTTATTAAGCCTACGTTTCGACCAAACTTTGCAGGTCTTCGTCAGGGCTATAAATAACAAGATACAAAGCTATATATTACTGTAACAGTTTCAAGATATCAATATGAAAAATAACAGAGCAAACCAATATCGAACTTAAAAATTAATCCAGCCGTTAGCTTGTCAAATCATTAAATAGCTTTTTGCAAATCGAAATACATTTTATTTAATCACGGGTCTGTGGATTTAGCTGAGATTGGTTCAAAGCACTCTGGAGATCTCACCGGATAATGTGAGCCATCAAACTTAAACTTCAATTCCGCCGTATGCTTAAAAGATCGTTACACAGCTTATTTCAAATCTATTAAATACATGTTATTCAATCACGAGTCAGTGTTTTGAACTAAAATTAAAAACTCTCTGGGGATTTCTCAAAGTAATTTGAGCCATTAATTAAAAAAAATGGTTACATAGCTTTTAGCGGACAATCCAAACACATAGACCTCGTGTCGCTTCGCTTAGTCTGATAAAAAGTATCAAGTAGATTTGGTATTGCGCGAGACTAAGAAATTTAAAATTCATGAATGAGACACAACATACCGTTTTTCGTCTAACGATAGTTTCTCCAAAACTATATGAATATATGAGTCAAGAAATATTTAGATTATTTGGTAAAATTAACTATTTCGCAAGGTTTGTAGCAGTATGGTCAGAGTCTTAATGGTTCTGATTTTGGCAAAATACGAGTTGACTATTGATATTAAATGATTTCCTGCATGCATTATATTTTTAGTTGTCTCATTGGAAGACCCGTCAGTTTTGAATTTGGCATTTTTAGATGAAATTACAACAAAAAAATTTATAAATAAATTTTTATTTTTAAATTTATATTTATTTTTATATATAAATTTATTTTTCCTTATAACACATTTATGAAATAATGGATTGAAAAAAAAGTATAAATTGTCAGTTTAAATTTTTTAAAATCTTCATTTATAGAGAAAGCAAAACAGGGAAACTTGAGATAGGGGAAGTTCTGTTTTATTTTGATGAATTGACAATTAATCTCTAAGAATTTTTTTTTTTTTAATTTCTAAAATACCTTGCTTCTGGCTGCATCTCGAAAAGTGAATATAGAGAGTTAAACGATTTTTATCACCAATATTTATACAATGTTAAATTGTATTGGTATTAATGATTTGCTAAGCTACTAAGTGCTTACTTACTGCTTACTACTTGCCGTGGTACAGTGGACGGCTGGGCAGGTGGTGCTTAGGTCACCGACCCCCTCCTACGTCTGCCCGCCCTAGTCTGCGCTGCTTGATTCTTCACTCTTCGCATTGTTCCGATAGGCAGATGTTCGATAACTTTTAAAAACATATAATACTTATTGAAAAATATTTACCGAGAAAAACGATACTGTGTACTTTGAACGTTATGCTCGTTACGCACACTTAATTGGAATTTTAAAATTTTTCTCCTTGCTTAAATGTTTTTTTTTTCACGGATATTTTCCTGTATTCCTACTGTTTATTATTTCCTTAACAAATCTCCGAACAGTAGCTATAACAATTTAAAAAAGAACTTAACAAACGTTACTTATTTCCTTCATAAGTACTGAACCCAAAACTCTATAGGCAGTAGGTTTTTTTTTTAATATTATTATTTTTTTTTTTTTGTATGAAAATCCTAGGAAACAATCTTAAAACATTTCAACAAACATATTTCAAAAAGTCATTAAGTGACATTTCATAACCCTAAATCAATAAGAACTTATATTTTCCCTAAGTGAAATCAGAAGCTTATGGGTTTGTACTAAATATAAGTGATTTATAAAAGGGTCATTTTAATACATTTGCTCTTTTTCTGCAACGATAAGTAGATAAAATTTCATTAAAACGTACTTAAAAATTTAGCTACATCCAAAATCTACTTAATGAATTTTAGCTACAAACCGTCGTTATATCGACAGCTATATTTCAAAAATCTGCAATTCCAAAAACCAAAAATTATCTCTATATCTTTCATATTGCGGATTAGATTTTCTGTTCAATTTTTAAGTAAGACAGAGTGTAACGTTTTTTTTTTTTTTTTTTTTTTTTTAGTTTCTATATTTGCTAATATGCGCGAGGGTAGAATAGCTCAAAACCGCACCGATAACATTTTATAATTAAACAAAATCACCATACAATTGTAGATACGTACCGGTAAAAATAACCATTTCCTAGCTTAAATTTGTTTTTAACTTTATCCTTTTTTTTTTTTTTTCCATTTCTCTATGTATTTTGTCTGTTCTCAAAACGTAGGATATAACTCAAGGAAATACGGCATTATTTTAGAATTTCTCATAAATTTTCAACATTTTATTTTTAAACATCAGTTCATACTTGTGAAAAAAAAATTGAAAATTTATTTATAACTATTTTTGTCAATTTAAAGACTTGTAATTGTTATTGTTCTGTTTTTAAAATTTTAGTTCTTAAAACAATTGTTCAGAAATTTCATATAAATTTCTTTTTGAAAAGGAATGCTTCATCCAAGGCCTTTTTATATTAACCTCTTATTCGTGGGCATGTCAGCAGCTGTAGTTTCTCTTGAGAGTCTGCTGCTTATTATAATATTATTATTATAATAAGCACAGGTTCATTCATTCGTACGATTCGTAATATTTATGATTGGAAAGCTTAAAGTTTTTGTTAGTGGGTCGTTTTAGCTTTATATATGAGGGATACGGCCTTATGCATTTACATGAGTATGTATTTAGTTTCTGTCTCAGTGTCGGTTTTAAATTAAAAAATGAATAAGTAGTTCGTGTGGTTTGTTAAGGATCGCCCATCGTTGTAACATGCGGGCCCCTGTCAACTTTTTTGTCATAGGTTAGATTATTTTTTTCTTTTTAATAAGCTGGTTCACACGCTACTCCAATCTGTATGGTCTAGTATATCATTGTATCAGGGTTGCTTATGCTTAATTTTTTTTTAGTGCAACAGATCTTGTTTATGGTTTGCAGTTCTTATAAAATATATGTATTTTCCATTTAATTATTAGATTATTACACCGAAATAAAATTCTAAATATTTCCTGTTTTTTTGCTATCGATCGCATTATAAAGGTATGAAATTAATTTAAACATGCACTGATGGATATACAGTTATAACTATATAACTATTGAATTTTAACTATGAAAAATGTTCAGGATGTGCAGTGAAAAATAATATTTTTTGATAAAAATGAACATACGGCTGTTGTATTAAAAGGACGAAAAACTTGTAACATTTAATTTACATTTAAAAAAAAATGTTTAATTTTTTTCGGTCCACGGTCAATAGGTAATTTATTGAATAAATTGAATTTTCATAAATAAGTTATGGAATTTATAATTAGAAGAAATCTTTTTACAATAATTATATAAAAAATAATATTACATAGATGATATAAATATTTTAGAAAATGTTCAAAATTGCCTGAAACATCGTCGAGAAAATTGAAGTATGCGTGGAGAGATAAGGAGAAAATAAAGCGATTTTCCTCGAAATTATAAATTTTATTAATTGTAAATGCCCTTGAAAATTAAGAAAATTTAATAAAAAAATATCTTCTTTGAGTTTGCGGACATTTCGACACTTTCGTTTTGACCCATTTAGTTCTTGTCCGGCCTTCAAACCATTGTCCTAATGATGATCTATTTCTTTGGTCGAAACGTTGGCAAACACATAAACTTAAATTTTTGACCTCATATTCTGTCAATTTTTCATCCTTTATTATTAATTAGTTTAATTAATTTAATCAATTTTAGTTTTTGTTAGATAAATGATTGTAATTTAAAAATTTGATGAATTAGATTCAATGAAGTCTGCGACTCAGTTCTTGATCATTATAAAATCAGTTATAGACCTATTTCCAGGCTTTCACTGAACCGTTCATTTTCTCTTCTTTCACCACGTAGCGACTATTCTCCAATTAAAGTTTTCCTTCCATTGAATAATCTTTCATTCCTGCTTTTTTTTTTTTTTTTTTTTCCATAATGCTTACATAAATATATTTCCAAAAACGTTTTTATTTTTTTATTTTATTTGTGTGAACTAACTTGGTCAGTTAAAATTTAGTGGAAGTTTGTATTACTTCAACTACCTAAGGTTATGAAAAAGTACATACGAAAAAATAATGCTTGTAAAAGCATTTTTGGATGGTAGGTTTTTTTTTTTATTATTATCATTTTTTTACTTTTGGACTTCTAAGTGTCTTTTTTTTCTCTTGTCACAACTAAACACAATAAACATTTGTGGTGTTATCAAATAAATACTTTAAACGATATGAAAAATATATGCAAAATAAAAAAAAAGGAAGACGAAAAACCTTCAAATCTTATTTACAAACTTTAGAATTATACTTGTACTTTTTGAACTGATTTTACTTGTTTTTGAATTTTTGAAGGGGTTTGATTCAACAGTGCACAGTTGTGAAACATTTCTATTTAACAATTGACATTATAATAGTTCTTGTTCTTCATCATAAAATTATTTATAGCTTCTTTTTTCTTTTCTTTTTTTTTTCATTTTTCGAGAATTCTCAAAAAATATTATTATATCATAGATAAGTCAAATTTTTATTGAAAATTTTTATTAGGATCAAGTATTTGATAAAAGATAGATTTTATATTTTCTGGAATAAAGTGAATAGTTTTTTGTTCAAAGATATTATTATGAGAAGTTTGGGTATTAACTTTTGATGGAATGCTCATTTTTATTTGTTAAATTAATACTAGGGTGGTACCCCTGTCCGCGTTACGGCGGACCAACCTCCATTTTACAGATTATATAACTGTTATTTAATTGTACTACTTGTGGCTCACATTGTATAACTTTAGTTCCTTAGTTTCGATTGTATTATTTTTCAACATAAAACAAATTGTGTTTATCAAAATAAACCAAAAATCATTTCCCGTACAAATTTTCAGTCTAAAATCTTTATTTCGTATTAGGAGTGTAGGAGGTAACATGAGCTTAACCAATTTGTAATTAAATGAACAGCTAAATAATTTGTAAAATCCTAATACTAAAATAAAATAAAATATGTTACTTAAAACTTGTTTACATAATAGAGAGATTATACGGTCGTGAAATGTTAAAATTTTAAATAATAATTTTACATCGTATTGAAATTAACACCATTCATTAAAAAACTCGATTATTAAGCGATTTTTGTAATCATGTAGTTATGAAATACATTTCCTAATACCTGTGAGTTGATACGGTTGCGGTAGGATATGTGGGAGAGGGCTGGGAGCGAAGGACGCTGAAGCTTGATATTGATTCCCTAACGGACGGGGTGTTCTATAAAAGACAGGGGGACTGTACGAGTGTGTGGATAGGATGCTTGTGAAGAACTTGGAGGAACAGGTTATCGTCGACTGCCTTGACCTCCATGGCAAGGCTCTCTTATTATGTCTTCGTATCATCAATTTCCTAATTGTTCTGGTAAAACCATGTTGCAAAGTCACTCGGAGAAAAAATATTTCAATACCAAATTACTTAAAAGAGTTGCGTAGAGTACTTAAGGAATTAAAAAAAAAAGAAGAAAATTAATCTCCTACACTTCAAAATATGGACAAGAAATATTTTATGATATATCGATGCCTTTCTTCGGTTCGAATATGGAATGCAGCTGGTCTAAAAACTGTAATGCTTCTTAACTTGGCAAACAGCGTTTTGTTTTTTATCTGTTTTTTTTTTTTACCTGTTAGAACTTTTGATAAATTTTTTTTCTTTTTAATTCTTTTCAAAGATTTATTAGTACGTCGTACAGCCCCTTTTTATCAAATATCTGCCTGAAAATTCTTAAATAGCTTCATCCCATTGCAACCTACAAATATTTTATTTACAAAAATTCTCAGAATTGGGGCGTTTTCAATCTGGAGATTGGCAAACATTGTCTATTTAATCATGTACTAAAAACTCCTGAATACCCATTTGCTTTCTACTTGAATCGTAAGATAATATGATCACAAAATAATATAAAAAAAAAAAAGGTGGCTTACAAAATTATTCGGTCGTTTAGCCTGTATAACCTTGTTATTTTAACTTTTTCTGGGTGGAGGTCAAGCCAAACGGTCTGAATATTTTTCTAGGTCACCTTTTTTGTCAACTTAGTGATCATATTATCTTACGATTCAAATGGGATTTTAGTGCCTAATTAAATAGATTTATGCCTGCATCTCAGATGTTTATTTTCATTACTTTTTTTTAAAGATAATTTTAATTCTATTTTATTCATTTATTTTCATTCTATTATTACTATTATTTATATTTTCTTCCTTCACTATGATATTTTATTTTGTTCTTTTATAGCTTTATATTATTTGAAATTAGCTTATTTTTTTTTAATTTGTAAATATGGTGTGAATGTGCTCTCAGAACTCTATTATAAATGTCCTTTATTGAGACAGATTGTAATATGTATCAATAAACAAATACTCAATGTAAAAAAAAAAATAGACTAATTTTGTCTATTTACATAAATATGCGTAAATAAAATATTTTTTGGTTACGATCAGATGAAGCTATTTACGAAGTATATTAATAATTTGATAAAAAGGGGTCTTTACCGCAGACTATAATTAAGAATTTTCTTCTACTTCAAAAACTTTTTAAACATTGAAAATAAGTTTGTACTACTACAACTTACGAGTTTTGTTATATTTAGTACTTGGTAAGAAAGTAGTGATTATTTACCAACGCTTTTAGAAGGTCTGTAAGACTTCCTTCGCCCAACCGCCAGGTTTATCTACCTACCCAATGAAAGGGCCAGGTGCCCTCTTTATATTGAGGCTAGTTGGTTCCAAAGAAGATCTCTCGACAACAGAATTCCGCCATTGCTATACGTAATTATATATATATATATATATATATATATATATATACTCCTTTTATGAAAAGGAGTCTGTACCACGGACTAATAGTTTGGATAGAGCGGTGTTAAAGTATTTGATAACTACATCCGGTAGCTCAAGAGTTTGAAGGAATCTTATATTATTTAGAGTCATGCATGCAAAAAATCCATTTATCTCTGATTTAAATAGTTCGTGTTATTGTTGTTTTTGAATATTTCGAGCTCGCTTTATCAGGTTCGATGGCGGTATTTTAGTTCTGTCTATACCTTAAAACCATACTTTGCACTAAGCTGTTTCCTTAAAACTGTTTGGTGAGGTAGCATTTACCACCTTTGCATACTGTATTAATTTGATAAATAATTTCTGATCAGGACCAAACTTGGTATCCACTTAGGACGCTGCAAAGGTTTAGAATGAGCAGATGCCTTATGCATTATTTTGTTGAGATGATGGTCATTAGAAGTTGGCTAATAGCTCTAAATTACACGTTCCGAGGCGGTATAATAGTCGCTAAATTGACCTCTGATTAACTCCCTTTATCTCCTCTTCCACTAATCGTAATTTATATCTTTATCAATTATCCTAGTTGATGTAATCATCTGCTCGGAACTATGTTGTGTCGATGACAGATTCTTCTCCAATATTTTTAAGTTAATATTCAGTCCAATATTCCTGAATTTTTCTAGTGTTCTTAGGTTCCTTTTCTTGATTCAGTCTTATTCAAGTGTTATTTTTGGTACATTAATTGATAAATATGACAGAAATTTATAAAATATACTCAAATGTTTAGATCCATCATAAAAATGTATTTAGTGACTTACAAATACATGAATCAAGATTTTGTGGATTGGTTTACTTCAATTGAATACCTTCCATTTGTTTTTTTTTTAGCTCCTTTTAACAGGTTTAGATTGAGCATTAAAAATCTTAAGTGCTAATCTGTTGTTAAGTACTTTGCTTTGACGAATTCATTTGTCATGTCATATTTGCATCTGTTATTATTAATTATTAGAGGTATTATTTTATTGATTATTAGAGGTATTATTTTATTGAATCTATGAAAAAAAAAAAAAACATTTTCAAAGAATATTGTTCTGTGAACAAATGACAGAATAGTAATTAAATTAAACGTATCATAAGACACAGGCGGATCTACGGGAGAGGGAGAGTTTCGGGCTAAAGTCTCCCCCTCCCCCACTCAACAAAAATGGTAAAATAAAACCATGTTTTACAGAAAAAAATATTAAAAACTATCGCTTAAAGTATTCTTGTTTGTGTAACTACATTCAATAGGATTTCAAGAACCGCTTAAACACCATTTCATATAGATAGTTAATTTTTTTTTCATATTAATTATCGTTATGTATATGAAAAAAAAATCTTTTGAGCTGAAGCCTCCCCCCCAACAAAAAAAAAAAAAAAAAAAAAAAAATGAAATCCGATGCCATGCGTCATTTGTTTGCAATCGACCAAGACAAAGATAATTTTTATGAAACCATATTTTTAACCAAAATGTTTACGAATTACGATAACTTCTATCTCCAGTTCTAATATGTTCGTTTTTTGTCATTTCGTCTAGTTTATGTGATCCTGAATTCCTGCCGAATTTCTTGTGGATAGGTGAGGGCATCACACTTTTTATGATTTTCGAAAAAAAAATCCAAGCGTTCCAGTTTTTAGAGAAAAAAGTTAGTTTCGATTGCTATGAAAATTCATTGTTTAGGGTTTTCTAGATGCTAATACAAATCTCACAGTTTCTCCTTTAAAAAATATTTGAACACACTTTGCGGTCGGTACAAATTGTTTCAATTTTACAAATTTTTAATCGAATTCGATTGTCGTAGCATAACAGTGACCACAAAAAAAAAACTCGTTTGAGAAATAATATATAAGGATAAATTAATAAATATATACAGTTGGAATTATTGTGGGCTAATGGTTTTCAATTCAACACATATTTAGCATGGTCCTAACCAAGTTACTTTAAGAATGAGACAGATACATTATTTTATCGGAGTTAACAGCATCAGATGCCTACAAGACCTTGGCTAGTGAGCGTGGAACTTCCAATGTCAGCCGGTTACTGGAGCTCGTTATCGAATAGCGGTTATAAATGCAGTCGCTGTGAAGTAACTGTTGGGGACTTATTCTCTCGTCTTCATTATCATTTGTTTGTACTCGACGTTTGTGATAGTGATGCAGCATAACTCTGGCTCTTTAGAACTTTTAGGGACGAGATTTTATCTGTAACTTCATTTAACATCTTGAACAAATTGAACAAAATCACCATTTCAGTTTTTAAAAAAATATGAACTTAAACAGATATAATACCTTAAAAAATAACCAATCCTATTAAAATGGAGTTATTATTTTAAATTGTTGATTTTTGTGTGGCTTGTTAGACTACACAGGTACTGAATGAAAAACTAACCACTCCCTTCTGTATTTTTGGCATTTACCCATTTTTCGAAGAAGAAAAAAAATCCCCTTTAGAATTTTGCTTTTGGTAAATAAGATAATTTTTGGCTGACAAATAAACTTTATTCTTTAACACAAGTACTGGTATTGGTGGTGGTGGGGAAAACGTTCTTCTGGTTCGTCCTTTTGGTCAATACCTGACTGCTACCTAAAGGTACCTCGAGGTGTAAATAAGGGACCTTTAAGAAATAAATATTAACTGACCGAACTTACACTATTACGAACCAGGTTCTCTATAACCTTTCTTTTCTTTTTCCTTTTAACTCTCTACCTTCCCATTCTTGACATACGAGGAGTATGAAGAGTTCCGGCCTAACCTATTTTAACACAGTGGGATGGGAGAGATCCATTCCGTGGTTCCGCAACAAACTGCAAATTTTAACCCGCACAGGCCGGATTCGAACTGGCGCACACTTGGAGACGAGTCTTTGGACATCGGCTCTAACTTGCTCGCAAATTGCAGTAGGTATACTGCTCAAATTATATGTGTGAATGATTCTGAGGGTAATGAATTTGAATTCAATTCATTTGGTCAACAAGATGTATTACAATCAAAAGAATAAAATATTAATTTTTATTTTAGTTTGGATTTAATTCTGTAGATAATATTTTTTTTTGTTTTAAAGAGTACATATGAAATATTACATTTACGATAGCATGCTAGACACTGTTGTACCACCATAATGGTTTAGTGTAAAATAATTACAAGTTAAATAAAATAATATATATATATTTCTATCTAGTTTTTCGTGCGATTTGAGAAATAGACCAAAATTGCTTGTGATTGTTTAAAACGTCCTAACAAACATTTATATTTAAAAAAAAAAACGGTGTTCCAACTGTCTTAAGATTCAGGTAGAAGTACCTAGTTCTGCCCAGCGCATATCCTTAGGTTTGAACAAAAAATACCGGCAAAATATAAATTAAAAAAAAAAAAAAGATGATTTTGATTCCTTCTTCTATTATCTTAGGACATTAATAATGCAATAATAAAGTTTAAAATTGCTGGGTATAAAGGAGAAATGATATTGATTTGTCTCCCTCTATGTCTAACACCACCGTTAGCTCGCCCCAGTGTGTGGCGTCACTTAAGTCGAGAATTTTTAAATGGGTAACGTCTTTACAAGAATGACCGTCACGGCCTCAGACACTCTGATATATCGTCCCAAATTTTGATTCGTTTTTTTACGTATTCCAACGAGAAATTTACAATATTCAATTCTTCTGTTTCAAGCAACGATGCGATTTCCTGGACATTTGTTATTTGTATACCATACTGCGTGTTTTCCAGTTATATCACGCAATCTTTGCTTCTTGGAAATAACTAGATGTTTTTCAATATTCCAGGATCAAGATAATTGTCGAAGAGTTTTGTATATTAAGATCGGAACATGTTAGTATATTTTAATGCCTAAATTAAACTTAAATAATTATAGCTATTGATTTACTTTTGAAAGTCCGTAATTATGATTGAATGGAGTCATCAAGATAAAAAGAAAACCCTTCCATCGCCGCAGATTAATAGCGAAAGGGTTGAGAAATGGTATTTTAATTGCCTTACGGTTCATGCCATTTTCTCGATTAGTTATTCTTCACTTTTATGCCCTTTTTACAAACCTTTTTTTTTGTCAATGGCGTTTTTTGATTACGGTGGTATCTTTAATTATTTGAAATATACATATAAAGTTGTTAATTAATCTCATTATTTATTATTATTATTATTTTCTCATTACTTATTTTATTTATTTAGAAATTAATCTGTTTCGCAGGATTATGCAGCGTATTCCAGTAAATGTGACTAATGGGTCTTTGAGTCAGCATTTAAAAGCATTAGTGACAGATGTTAAACACCAGTTGGAGATTGTCCAATTTTTTTTGTTGGTAGGTAATCCTTTAATGCTGCGTACAACTCAAGCATTTCTATCCCATCTTTAGTTTCAAGGCAGAGTTCTGTCGTAGTGATTAAACTTCGCCAGGTCTGGGTTCAAACTCTGAGCCCTGGTTTTGTGTATTAGCGTGTACATTTCATTTGCAATGAATTTTCTGCGGAGTATCTGAATTTTTCCTCTTTCTTATTACTCTAAGAAAAGTATATTCAAAAAGATTCCGTGGTTAATAATGACGTGTGAACATTGAGTATTGAGGGATAAGGATTTTTATTCTTTTTTTGGAATGTTCTTCAGACTAGTATTTCTTCCCAATGGCAACCCCGAAAGAGTATTAAGTAAAGAGATGAGTAATAGTCGACTGATGAATTAATAGGATGAAAGAAAATCGTCAGGAATTTCTGTTTCGATAATATTTATTGGGTTAGCCGACGTTTGGGTCCAAACATGTGGATCATCATGAGGTCTATCATTCGGTTGTCGAGACAAGAACTCGACATCCTCATGTTCTTGTCTCGACATCCTAACGATAACCCTGATGATGCCCACATGTTTGAATCAAAACGTCGACTAACTCAATAAATAATTATCGTGACTAATTACGATTTTTTTTCATCCTCGTAATTGATCAGTCGACTATTTACTCATCTCTTTACTTAATACTCTTTCCGGAGTTGCTATTGTGAAGGAACACTAATCTGAAGAACATGCCAAAAAGAATAAAAATCCTGTATTAAATTAAGTTCATATGCCTGCCATTGTTTCTGCGTGAACGTTTCTGGATCAATATAGTATCGAATCCTTGTTGGGTTTGCTTGGATCCTTAATATTTTCTTCATTCAGTGCCTTTTCTGCGAAGATAGGGGACTGTGCTTATTTCTAGAAGTATCGAACCCTGATGCAACCTTTAGCACTAAGCAGCGATAGAGGCTGCATTGATTTTCTACTCGGCCGCCAGTCCTATCGCTGGAACCAGCCGTGAAGGGGGAACATTCTTAACGCTTTTACCGTTTCTACTTATGTTATGATTTCTCTTCGTCTCCAGTAACCGAATACTGAAGCTCCAACAATCTCACTGCCAATTCTTCTAAATGTTATTGAGGAAAACGTCGGAAAAAAAAAAATGTGACAATAAATAGAAAACAAAAAGTTTATTCACCTACCCTCAATAAAATATATTGTCAACTTACATATTATATTTTGATCAATTATATTAGATAATGTAAGAACAGTTAGCTTAACCTTCCAGATACATAATGGAATAGTCCGTGGTACAGACCCATTTTTTTTTATCAAATTATTAGTTTATCTTATCGTAATTTACAACTTTTTTATCTACGAAAATTTTCAGAAATTGGGAGTTTTCTCAGTAAATTAATTATTCCGGTAATTAAACCCCATTCGATTTCCACATGAATGTATGATCATTTTATTACCAAATAGAAAGAAGAAAAAAAGGCGACCTACAAAAATATTAGGTCGTTAGGCCTCTATGACCTCATTATTTTGATGTATTGGAAGTGGAGGTCACACCAAAAGGCTCAATATTTTTATGGACCACCTTCACCTTTTTTCTTTATTTTGTGATCAAATTATCTTGCGCTTCAAGTGGAAGTCCGTCCGACATGTGTTCATGAGATTTTAGTACCTAATTAAATAGACAAAGTTTGACGATTTCCTGATTGACTTCCGAAAATTTTCGTAAATTAAATAGTTGTAGGTTACGATTGGACGAATCTATTCACGAAGTTTTAGGCAGACGTTAATAATTTGATAAAAATGGGTCTGTATGACGGATTCGAAATTTCTTTTAATTATCACAATTAAATTTAATGTTTCCCAACATGGTGGATATACGAAGCAAACACGCCTGGATCAATCCTAGGGAAATTGTTAGTAAGATTTCATACTGCCAATGAAATAATTAATCGGAGGGAAAACCGGGCGGTTGGGCGTGCTCTCGATTAAATCACCTCCTTGCACAACCGTTGATCAAGAAATAGTATTCTATTATTAAGTGCTGAATCGAAGGCTTTGTAAGTATTATAGTGGTGCAGGTATTAAATGTAATTATGTTAAATTTTCTTTTAAACCAAGCCAAAAAATGAAACATTGGTAGTATCTAGTAGTGAGTAAGGCACCGTACTCCTATTCTTCCGGTCTCGAGTTCCGCTGAGGTATATTATTTTATTTTGTTATTCACCTTAAATTTTCGCTTTTATGTTGGTTCTTCTGTTTATCATGAAAATGCCTTTAGAATATTTGTATCTATAATATTTAAATATTTATAAAACTTCTACAGTGAAGTTTACATTCATATGTATTATTTAAAAAATATATAATTTGTCAATGAGAATAACAGGAGGAAATATATATTTAGTGAATTAGGCCTCAGTAGTGTCTTTTTTTAATATTCAATTTATTAAAATTTTCACATCTTCGGGGAACTTTAAGATTTTAAAATTTTGTTGATAATATGCAATTTAAAAAGACAAAAATCTCAGACAATAGTCCCTAACATATAATATAATTCCTGCTATAGTTGAGTTTATCAAGAGACTGCTGAGGCCTAAATCACTTCTTATATAACATTTTATGATCCTTTCATAAGTTAGTCATCAAGGGAGTATTAAATCTCCAGACTACAAATTTTTCTGATTTAGTAGCCATCCAGTTTACCCTCGTAGTCTCTGGTCATTGACTTGTAGATTTACTGCTCCGCGCACGTAACTAAAACCGCTGCCCCCATTATCTGATTACTCGTAAGATATACAAACCTAGGAAGGAAGTATTCTGTTACAAACTCTGGTTTTGAAATATGACAGAACTGTCTTAGTGGACCTTAGAGACATGGGATTTCTTTCACGCAAAGCAGGGAAACGGCATAGGATGGGAGGAACGGTATCCTACTTGTAGAAGACAGCCGGAGAGCCCCGGACATCGGCTGGAGAAAGGCTTAGCGGGACCGTAGCGGCCAGGAATGGGATCAGAGCTACATCAACCTTTACATAATAGCTCAGGCTGCTTTCTACATCATCTGTTCCTTTACTTTCTAATTGTTCTGTTTGTCTAGTTAGGACCCGGAGGTGTCTTATGGAAATCCGTCTGTCCGTACCTAAACCGCCTAATACCACGTATTTTGCCTTTGCAAAAGCCACTGAAACGACACGACCTTGTTCATAACAAAAATACCTATCATACGTCGGGGGTGGGAGGTGCATGTATATATTTTAAAAATCGAGACGCACGTACGGTTTGTCGTCATTGGGAAAACCGGTATACTCATCAAAGGTCGTATGTACCTGGCTGTGTTTCAAGTATATTCTTCATTAAGTTTTCCGTAGTCCTAAAACTCATTACTCCTGCCTGTTGCATATATTGAATCATGTGTTGCCAAAGTTGTTGTAATTTACAACGAACTTGCTCATTTGAAATGTCTTACTGAGGGAATCCCTCACTTCTGTTGCCTCATTCGCCTGAGGATTCAGAATGGATTTCCCGCTCTTCTGCTTCAGCATGACATAATATTCTTCTATAAAATACGTTTTAATTCTGCAAAAAAAAAAAATTTTGAACATTAAGTAGTAACATTCCATAGGGCTAATATTCATTTTATCTATCAGCTCTACAGCAACCTGGCCGCCATCTTTGGGAATGCCTGAACGGTTCCTGCTTTGCAATTGTTTTATTAGAAACGTCTAACTTTCGTAGAAAAAATGTGACACTTATTTCAATTCTTTTACTGAACAGATTACACGTTTTATAGAAAAAAATATTAATAGCTATCTCTTAAAGTATTATTGTTCGTGTAAACTTAAACACCACTTCATATAGGTAGATATTTTTTTTTTCGAATTAACTTGTCGTTATTATATGAAAAAAAAAATCTTTCTGACTGAAGCCTCCCCTCCAAAAATTAAATCCTGGATCCGCTAGTGGATACCTCAATAGTTGGCAAGAGACCACACAAGAGCCCGAAAACCAGATGGAAAGATCTGGTCAACAAAGTTGCTGCTGAGCTGAATGCAGAAATCTTTAAAGCAATAGCCCAAGATAAGCAGAGGTCGGAGAAAGCTGGTTAAGGCGGCCTAATCTACGAGGTCCGTAAGGCCAACAGTGGAGAAAAATATAGTCGAATCTCAGAACATATTGTAGCTAGTCCTAAGTGATGGTAGGTACATAACACCTTGTTGATAATGTTTCTTTCCTTAGTTTAAATGAACCATATGTGTATGTATACATTCCTTTAAGAATAAGAATTCTTACATAAGTGTATATTTTAAGGTAGGAATTCTTATGGTTATTTTTATATGAAGGATTTCTTAATTCATCTAATGGTAAATTATCGTGTGAATGTGATCACAATAAAGGCTTTAAATTATTTTCTCAAGCTTGAGTTGAAACAATTATTTTTATAATTTTGATTTATATCTTCATTGCTTGTTTCTCGAATACTATAGGAATAAATGTTTGTATTGGAGAAGGGATTATTCTAGAACCGAATATAAAATAACCAGTTAATAATTTTTTTTGTTTGTATAATTAACGTGGGAAAATATTTTGAAAAAGTTGAAATTATTTAATTTTCCTGATGGCATGCATTATCTCCCTTTTTTTGTTGATGTTGATTTGAAATTATTCTGTTCGACAAGGAATGAACTCGATCAGCATTTTGAAATAGCAATCTATAATTTTTTTTTTCCATTTTCTTCTTTACCAAATAAATATATGCAAGATTTATGGTCTCGTATGATTTGGTATTTTTGGAGGATATATTTATATGTTACAGAAAATAATGTTATATAAATAGGATTAATACCAGAAAACATTTTACATGTATTGTTGCCTCATTGAACGATACATTTCGTTAACATAATAATAATTTAAAATTTGATTAAGTTAAAATAAATCAACCTGCAAAAAATGTTTCCTGTATTATTATGTTTTTTATTGATATTATTGTAAAGTATTAAAACGTTTTTAGGGTTTGTTACAGTTGGTATTTCATTGGCAAAACCAATCACGTCTTAATCATAGGTGTAAATAATGCCAAGGCAACTAAGGCTATGATTCCTTGAGGCGACGGACGCCAGAGAGCACACTGGATTAAAAAAAATAATAACACTACAATCCATGGAGGGTCATGTTAAGATTTTTTTCTTACGGAGTACTAAATCATGGATTTAAAAAAAAAAATAATAGTTTAAGCCAACGAAAAACTCCAAATAAATAAATTGGATGGATATTGATCTAAATAACATTTGTTATTAACTGTAAATGAAATTAGTGGTCATTCCGTTAGTAATGGTAATTCATACAGATAAACATCAACAACGCCTTTAGTTTTTTTTTTTACCTTCTTGTCCGTCATTTCTCCTACCTCTGATTTTATTTGCTCTGTCCCATACTGCAATACCTATTAATATCGCTTGAGTAACGAATACTCATTTTCAATGCTAATATTAAATAATTTATCCCGCTGATTTAGAATCTACGAGTAACGTAAACAAAGAATGAACAAACAGGAATAATCATAGGAAATTATGTCGTAACTTCTAATATAAACAAACGGAAAAATTTTAATAGAAATATGGCATAATAATCCACACTAATTTAATTACAAATATTTAGAATCATGCCTATTTACAATTTTTCGGAAACAGTGTAGATAGGAAGCAATTGAATAGCCAGGATTTAAATTTGAGAAAGGTGTTGGATCTATCTATGTGGGAAGCGATGGAATTCCATAGGGCCAAAGATAATAAAAGATCAGTGGAATGCCACGGTTCGATGGGGCGTAGTATATAAATGTGAAGACCTAGAACGGGTATTGCAGAAATGAACAGTGAATACTAATAATTAAAAGAAAAAACTTATATGGGTTCACCAGGCGGAAGTTTTGATATTGTAAATGCATGAGACCTAAGTTTAATTCTAAACAAAATGTTTTAGAGGACTATGACTCGAAGATGGTTATTAGAGTAACATTTCGCACAACGTTAATGTTATGTCTCAAATATTATAAATAAAAATTATGAGTGATAAATATCCAGGACGCAGTCTTTTTTGAAAAAGATTTTTAATTTTGTGTTTATGCCAACGTTTCAACCCAAACGTTAATGGCATGACATTTACTGCCGTTACTTAGATTTCGTGTAATTTTCAATACATTTAAAGTTGTTTATACTCTAAGTTTATAGAAAAAACGTCTTATTTGTGATTGTGTTTATTAATATTGAAGTTCAACCAGTTCGTATTGGTCTTGATTTCCTCCTTAAATATATTTTCTAGCTTAAAGCGTTTTGTTCTAACTGAAGGATTTTCTAGTCACATTCATTTTACGAGTGAAAACATACCTATTAAGTATATATCACTACTATTAGTGCAAAAGGTCGTATCTAAAAATTTTCAACTTTTATTGTATTTGTGCTGAAGGTGATATTTTGTAGTCTGCAACTGATATTAGTAGTCTGCTACTATGGAAAATAGCAGTTAGCAATAAAATATGACATACTAATAAAGCATAAAGAAATAATGAGTTTTTATGCACTCTTGCAAAACAACCAATTTTTACATACCTTTTGCACTAACAGTACTGAAATGCATGTTCAGTATGCAGTTTTTTTTTTTAATTCAGGATAATCAAATATGGACTCTTCAAATAACGGCACTCTTTCGCATTTTAATATTAGCTGATAAACGAAATTCGTGAATACCAAACCCCTGAATGTTGAAAGATAACTATATTTCCGAATCAGCTTCTCTCAGAGATTTTATTCTCGTACAAAGAATTGTATACCTCGTAATATTTTAATATTTTAGCCAGTGAAAACGGTGAAGAAGCTATACTGACCTTACTTGGCTGACGTTTTTAGTGCGTAATATATAGAACCTGGAGGTAAAACGGTTATGAATTGGACTTCTGGAAGTTAGCTTTGGAATGTACTGGAGTCGACTCCAGTTACGCCATTGGTCTTAAAGATGCTAATTATTAATTGTATAATTAAATTAATAAAAATCATTAAAACTATTACCGAACATAAAGGAACTGTTTGTATCACTTTCAGTGGGGCAAGTAAGTATTCCCTCTAAGACGGGTATAATTTTAATGGCTCAGGCGTCGTGGCTTTCTTTTAATGCCTCTGTTTATGGGTCGTAGATTTTATTTACGACCAGTTTCTTCTAGTAGTGGGTAGCGGTGATAGCTTAGTATTTTGTAGGTGTTTTAATTCTATCTGTTATCCTTTGTTGTTTTTTTTTTTTGTTTTTTTAATTTCTATAAAATTCTAGTGTTTCTTTATCGTGTATGTTTGTTTAAATGATAAATTGGCTTTCTCTTGAGAATTGTTCGAATGAAACGAAAACCTCATCGAATATTTTAATAAATAATAAACCACCATTTTTTTTTTTTTTTTTGTACGATGTGCTAATTTCTCTTGGGCACTCAGGACGAATAATTTCCTTTTATTTTCTTTAATGTAAAGAAAAATTACTATATGCGCCAAAGACCACTCGATAGAAATGAAAACATAAGGCGGGATTAATAATATGAAATGTAATTTATGTTTTTGTTTTATTATTCAAAAAATAATAACATTAACAATAGATACAATTATAATTGTGTATAAATTACTCTGGTAAAATCTGACTAATCGTACCTTACATCATACTCTAAAGATGAAACAATAGATTTATAATAATTAAATTATGCGATAAATATTTTTGATTTAAATCTATTTGCTAAAAAAAAAATCCGTCAATCGTTTTTCTATATTTTATTTGGATCATTCGACATATCTAAATTTAATTGACCATTAGATTATAAAATTCTCCAATTTCATATTTAAATTTTGAGATGTTTTAGTCCATATGTTGAAAACAGTCATTTTTATTTTTTTCCTTTCCGGCCCATCAATTCTACGTCATTTCAAAATACAATTTTGAATTATAACTTATTGCAAAGAGGATGGAAATGCTGAAATTTTTTCTCGCTTACAGTATGCAGGTCTGAATTTTAATTTTTGAGATAATTTAATCTAAATTTAAAAAAAACAAAACATTTTATTTGGCTTTTGACACTTATGTTTTTTTTTTTTTTTCCTTTTTCTCTAACACGGTGTCGCTTCAAGATGATATTTTGAATAATAGTTGATTACAAAGAGGATGAAATAGTGAGCATTTTCTTCGCTAAGAGAATACAGATCAGATTTTTAGTTTTTGAGATATTTTAAACCAAATACAAAAATTAGTCGACTGGAGCAGTGTAGTGGCACGTTTAATTTGAACCTCGCCAAACAATGAAGTCTGCACTCAAGGCTATTATGAAGGCAGCTGTGGGCGGTACACCTGTAGTCTGGGCATATTGGATAATAATCGTAATTGATACCCCCCTTCCACAATATGTATGTTAACATTTCATGAAATTTCATACTCAGAATATTTCCGAAAAATAATGAGGCCGTTGCGTCGTCTTGCGATTTTAGAACTACACGATTTGAAGTTACGCAACTATATCCCCGTTTTTTCTGGCTTTACGTAACATTGTTGCATGCTCTTCCTATGAGGTGTCACTGTGAAAAGGTTTTCATATTGAAATCATTTTATATGGACGGTAAATGATTCAAAAGAAACTGTTATAAATTCTAATGAATCGGATATCAGGTATATGTTTTTCAGCAGTGAAAATTAAATCTTTTTTCACATTTTGTTTGTACCTTAATTTAAATAAATATCGATTGAAGGTATTGGTTTGGCATAGGTTTGCTATTATGTATTTATTATTTTGATGATTATTTACGTTCTGTTTTTATATAAATATACCCCAATGCTGGAGCTGGACTCCAAAAGTTGTTAAGAACCTTTTTTTCTTTGTAGGAATGAAAGACCTTGGTTAGGTTCACTGTCCTGAGTGCTGTCCGCATCGTACTCGTTTGTTGTCGGGCTTCTTCATGGCATTGTTCCGATGATTCTCAGTTTTATGAATAGAAGTTGCAGCTAAAAAAAAAAAAGAACTATAGGTACTACATTATTCTAAATAATAATTATGATTAAGTTATTTTAATCGAACTTCGAAATCATTCAAAAGTGATTTTTATAGGAACTGAAGCGAGTTATTAAATTTTCCAACGGAGATTTTTATAAAAAGTTGAACTATTTCTGTTCCTCATTGTTTAGTTTCTAAAATGAAAATTGATTTTAACGGAGCATTGGAACGCCTTGATATATGTATATACATATTTTCGAGTTGTAGCTGGGATGTTATTCTGCCCTGAAGTTGTTTGTTCACCTAGCTGGTTATGGAGGCCTTCTAGTTGTCCAAGTTCACTTTCGAATACACCCAAGGTCAGGATGTTGCTGGATATTTTCATTCCTACCTCTTGAGCTGCACGATTCCACTTGCGGTTCTGGCATGCAAGCTCATCATCGGTATTTTGAAATATTAAGCAATGAATTTTCGATTGTTGGCCGAGTTGAGGATGGTACCAAACCACCCACCAGGTACGGTAGGGAGGGCGCAGAAGAAAGTCTCGTGGCCTAGATTATCGCCCGGTGCGCTATCTATGAGGGATCTTGGGAACTATCTGCGGGGCTGAGTCAACTGTTGTCGAAGCGGGTTTGGGCCGTTCTCTTTCTTGTTTTTTGTTCCTTTTATATATTTTTTTTATTTCTACAGCAAGCTGACCAGCTTCGCTATAGCCCATTGTGTCAGTATCTGCTTCCAACTCGCTGGTTTTCTGCTTGTAACCATCTCTTACCTAAAATTATGTTGGCTATTTTCAGTATCGCCTTCGAACTGTCGCTGTAAGGTTTTTCCTACTATATATTCCATATTCCTTCTAGCTTCAGCGCAAATAGGTATATGGATGTCACGTCTATATTAAGAAAGCTCATGGGCACGGCGTATTATTTCCTTATTCTATTTTTCTTTATTGTAACCTTTGGAATAACTTTAGGCATTGTTTACTTAGATACTTTTTTATAAAAAAAAATAATGTTATTAACTGTAAACAGAAAGTTTTAAGGAAATAATATTTTTGTTAAAGGTATATTTTCACTCCATAAAATATTTAATTCCTTAAAAGAAGGCGCTACTCTTTCTTGGTGACAGTAATTTAGTTTTTAAAAGGATAAGTTTGTCAAAGATAAATAAATTTAATAATAATCTTTTAAACCTACTTTTAATTTGTTTGTTGTTGTTTTTTTTAATAACACGATTTATCTTAATCTTTTCTTTGTAACCGATCCAAACATCATACTTTATGTTCATGAGGAAAAAACAAAAAAAAAGTATACCTAAAATGTCTCTCAACAGACGAATTTCAGAACTCAAGAGTATGTTACGCAAATCAAAATTTTGAAATAGGCACATTTTTACAATATTACGATTTTTTTTTGCCATATTACTGCGGGATTTCAATTTTTTAGAACTTCCACACAAGTGAAACATTAAACATCAAGTGCCAATGTAAATAAACAACAAATTTCAAAATTCTACTATTCTTAGGACAATTTTTAAGGAGAGGAAGCAATGAAATTTCTTCAAGGTGAAGTCGCCCTTCACGATTGGAGGTTTGGGCTCCTTGACTCAACGCTACAGAAATCAGCTTAATATTTTTAATAAGATT
Organism: Nezara viridula; assembly: GCA_928085145.1. Lineage (NCBI taxonomy): Eukaryota > Metazoa > Arthropoda > Insecta > Hemiptera > Pentatomidae > Nezara > Nezara viridula. The sequence continues at coordinate 78,495,027 of OV725082.1, forward strand.
ATAAAGAAATTTAAATATATTACGAAGATCTTCATTTGAACTCTGAGGGTAAAAATAAAAAAATAAAGAAAATTACAAGAAAACGTGCAAGGACTGCTCCCATAGCCTTCTTAATTGTGATTAGAGCCATCCAAAAAGCAAGGTCATCGTTCTCAACCGGGCCTTGTTTTGTTTTCATTGTCTCATTTTACTTCTTTCTGGGGTTTTCTACTAGTGTAGAAAATTCTATTTATTTAAAGCTCTAGTTATAATTACTTGTTTTCCTCAATTAATTCATTTGTAAATACTGTCTAAATCTAAAAAATTACTTTATACTTTCCTATGCATCAATGATATGAAATGAGAGCAAATGATTGTTTTATGTCTTGTTCATGTAATTTACCCTTAAGGCATTAGTTTTTAATTCTTGTTTTTTAAAATTACGTTGGAATTTTATTTTCTACTAAAATATTTTTAAAAATAAATATTTAGTAATTCTTACATTCATATTGCCTAATAGTAGTTTGAAATATTCCTCTTACAACACTCCATTAGGTTTTATTGACTTAATATCTCCGTTAAAGACATATTGTTTCCTTACTGTTATATATAAAAAAAAAAAACTTTATGTTCCACTGGATTATTTTTATCGGTTGTATTTAATCTAGAGGATATTATAAAATGATAACAATGAATTAAATAGAATTACCTATTACAATAAAGGTTCTGTATGCGATGTAGGAAATGTCAGACTTTTGTTGAAACCGGGATTAGGTGTGATGTAAAACAGTTCAGATGATTTGAGTACAAATATAGCATAAATATTTCGATGAAAATTACTTTAACTATATGTGCGCACAATACCGTCTATGTTAGTCACTTGGACGGATGTCTGAAGAATCGATTAGTCTTCGGATTAATTGAAGATATTGTTGTCTTGCTGAAGTAATTTTACAAAAATAAGTTCTGGCCGATCTCAGTATGAATTTATTTTATCCATTAGGACATTAAAGCAGTGGTCCTAACTTTTTGGATCTCAGCACATTGAGAACTCCACTAAGTCCAGTGGGCCATAGCTTGTGATGACAAAACAAATCTAAAGCAATAAATATTGGTAGCAACCTCGAATGTGAGTAATTTGGCTAATTCTCATATTTTAAAGAGCTGTTCAAATTTTACAATCTTATCAAAGAAACTTTCGCGGCCCAGAATGAAGGTGCTTGCAGGCGTAGTTTGGAGACCTCTGCATATGATTGTGCACTTCTCTTTTTCAACTTTCAAATTGGAAATTTTTTTCACCTTTTTCGGCTACTGAACCTCGTGGTTCCATTTTCCACCTCTGACGACTAACTCGAGGATGCCTCCACATGCTATCCAGTAGAGAGAGTGCCAAGATTCGTTTTTGGGAACCGAAGAGAAATAAATATTAACTGACCCCGACGGGAATGAACTCTAGCCGTTTCAGATTTCTCTTAAAAATGCAAGTACGTAATTATTGTGTTTAGATCTGTTACGTTCTTTACGTGAATGAATCAATTCTGTTATAAACAAGCAGCAAACTTATCATTTTCAGTCTTTTTATTGTTTTCCTTGAACCTTGAGCACATACAGAAAGGTTGATATATTTTTTAAAGATCGTCGTTCAAGTTCTATTTCAGTTACATTCAACAATAATATTCCATAAATTACAGTTTTATTTCATCTTGCAGTGACAATTAAAATATTTTATTAGCAAAATAGGACTTACTTTTACCTGTCTTAAAGCATAAAAAAAACAAATTATCTTATTTGGCGACTCTCATTCAGTTTATTTCCTGGATTCATATGCCAGATTTGAAATTTACTTGTACGTCATCAGACAATAATCCTCTCTTTACAGGAGGCGATAAAGTTAATTTACGACTTACTAAAATTACATTTAAATTGCCTTGAAAATTTAATTCATTGCCACTCCTTGCGCTGTAGGATGCAAAAATAATATACTACATTCTCTACTTATGTACTCGCATATCTGAATTCATCTATGTATTTATTTATCTATTCATATATCAAGCATTGCCTTTTATTTATTGTAATGTTAGATCTAGACAATCATGTAATTTAATTTATTCCTAATGCCAGACCATTGTCATTAAATTGTGTATTGTAGTTATTCTAAGAAGTCTTAGTCCCACAATAATTTTTTTTTTTTCTTCTATGTATTTAGATTTAATAAGATTTTTTTATTATTACATATTATGTAACATTATGGATATGTTATAATAATATGGATTATATTTTTTATGCGATTGGTGCATTAATTTACATGTATTGATCAACTATGAAATTCAATTATGCTCGAAATCTTAAAACAGTATAGACTTAATTTTTAAGTTTTGATTAATTACAATAATGTATTAGTATAAATTCAGGGATAAGCTGTGTCTCATTGCTTAACTATTAGGGTAAAAGCACCTGTAGCTGACATACTTGAGAAAATTTCTTAGAACTTTTTTTTTTTTTGTTTATGTAATGAAATTTACAACTGTATACAAATACAACTAGTAAATATGCACAAATATAAATAATGACATGTACAGGCTTGAAGAGATACTACCCAGTGGTAGCACTCCCTAAATAATTCTAAGTAAGAAGATCACGAGGCCATCTCCTTTTCAGTCGCCTAGGAGGATTATCAGGGATCGAGGAAGAAGCAAGGGTGGAAACAAGGGGATTTGGATGGGACTGGAGTTTATCATGAAAGGATAGATATCTGGCTCGAGCTAAATCAGCGACATATCGTACATTAAGGTCTTTATGGGTGGTTTTATTTGTGACAAAATATGGATTTTACGGAGGATTTTGGATTGTAAGGATTGGATACGATAGGAATTCGATGGTTTGGTGGAGCCCCAAAGCTCAACTCCATATAGGTCTTAAATTGAAAGTTTAGAGCGTTTGCCTAGTAAGTGTTGGAGCAGTTGGAAATGTCGCTTCGAACTTTTAGGAAAAAATGTCGCTTCGAAAAACTTATATATTGATGTTACTGTATTTTTCTAGGATTCGTCTTATAGAACTACTCACCTTGCCAAGACACATTTAAAATCAATGTAAGATTCTCCTCTATTTTTAAAAACAATAAATTTAAAGAACAGTCTTGCACCAGTAGCTGACACTGATTTGAAATTTTCCTATAGCTGACAGGGATGAGAACTGCGAAATGAGGCGTTGAAATATTATATTGTTTATTTTAAGATAGATAAAAACAAATATTATATTGTTTATTTTAAGATAGATAAAAACAAATATTATCTTTACCTTATTATAAAATTAATTTCTTCAGTTCCCGATTTAAATTTATCGGAGATTGTCAAGAACCTGTTTTTCGCAATAGAAAAAACTATTTTTTCTTTGTATTTGATCCATATCCAGCAATTTTTCTTTTAACGAGAGAATAGTTGATGGACCATGTTGAGTATACCCGTTTGAATTTATGGGAATACACCCTGTCAACAATTGGCGAAAATTCCAAAATAAGGCTCTAACAGCTGAAACTTATTACATTTTGTAATTCCTTCAATAATAAAGGTTACAAACATACCAAACGTAATATAAAAGCACACCCAAGAAAAAATGAAAGTAAAATTTTTTTGTTCATTTATCCTAAAATTGGTGTTTTGAGATTTTATTTTTTACATAAATTAGGCCAATTATCACAAACATTTCATTGATAAGCTATTAATTACGACGTTTCGACCACACTAAGGGCCATTTTCAAGTCTTTATGAGTCCTCCGTTATATATTCATCATTAATGTCGCAATAATTTGTTCAGTGAACATTAAATTGTCCTGCTCTATAGGGGTTTCGCCTACGTCATTTCTGGAAGTACTAAATTTTGAGTAATATCAAAGAAGTCAAAGAAGAAAAGACAAACCAATGGTATGATGTCCTTGGTGAAAAACCGTTGCTCCTGACATATTAAGTGGACTGTGACAGACCTTCCTGATTTGCCATCCATTATTACAGGAGCGGTTCTCGCCAAGATTAAACCAAAGCAGAGAAGTATATGAGAACATATAGATGCCATAAATTCCAGTAAAATATATATTCATGGGAAGATATAAGCTTTACAAATTGTGGGTACCGTGACTTCCCATCATCCCCACAATTTAAAAATAACAGCCAACATATATCCACTTTATATATATATATATAATATATATATATATATATTCTATTAAATTTTCGATTGATTTTTATCGATGAGTCCATCTGTTACAGACTGGTAGGGTTGGGGAGGAGCTAGGATCGGATAGTGGAGGGGGCGGCTAAGTGGTGGAGGGGGTGACGTCAGTGGGAGCCGTGGGTCCTGTGACGTCAGGTCTGCCCGTGACGTCAGCAACAGACGGTAGCACGTGTGTACCTGACCCACATTCCACAGTCCCTCTGCCGGCGTACTTCGGGGGCGTTTCTTGCGTTTATGGTCGGCCGTATTGTAATATTTCTCGTCAATTCTCTATAATTCATCGATTAAAACGTGTTGGAATGTTTTAATTTTTTTTTTTAATACTATCAAAGTGTTATCTGGTTTCCTTATCTTAAATATGTTCTTGAGTACCAGTAGTGCTTACTGATTTATTGATAAGTGCACGAATTTCATTATGTTGCTTTTTTTTCATCTCTATAAATACTTTCGTGAACAATGTAATTTCATTAGTCAAATTAAGAACACGCTTTGTTCAGATAATATGTTTAAGAGAATGACTTTTCATACTTTGGGGTTATATTTTTGGTGATCTGGTTGGTATTTCAGTATGTTGCTTAATTTTTAATAACATTATTTAAAATTATATAAATCCATTGATGGGTAAAACTGTTTTCTCTCGTGATTCCGTCACTCATAAAATAATAGGTATATAGACATTCTGTAGAATAATTTTACGAATCTATACTTAAAGGAAGAATCATGTTTTTGGCAAAGGAGTTTAGCATTGATTCCCATTCCTCGCGAATGTGGATCAAGGTTTTAGATCAGCCAAGAAAAATTGCATCGGTTAGTGATTTGACTCTGAGGTTTTTTTTTTACTATTTTACATAATTTTTAGTTTAATGTAATATACATAACTATGTTCATAGTATTTGTAGTATCAAAAATAAATTATAAAACACCTAAAACTCAAGTTTTATTATAAATATATTAAATAACACGATGCTAGGTTTTCAAAAATAGACCTGAAAGGGAAGAGGATAGTCAATAAATATTTTTTATTTTTTTACAAGTATTTTTCTATTTTGATTTTTCTTTGAATGTATATATTTTTACTTACATGTTTACTTCTTTTTTTTTTTTTCTTCGTAGCTTTTATTTTAATTCGTATATAAAAATTATGAATATAAGCATAGAGCCATTACACCAAATCAAATGCCCTAGATACTTTTTATATTTTTTGTATTTCTCTATGCTTGATTGTTCTAAGATTTTCCTAAATTTTACCATCGTTATTTACTGAGAAAGGTAAAAGAAATGTAGTACTTATTTCCTGCAATTTATAAAACAAACAATGTATACACTTGTATAAAAGTTTAAAATTAAATTCTATTTCATTGCTTTTTTAAAGTAAATTTGGTTTGTGTGTCCTTGGTCCTATTATTATAGGCTGATTTTATGGTATATGATTCCGACCTAAAATAAATCAATATTTTTGTATAAAGATTGCTATTTTGTTAAAGAAGTAGCGAAATATTTAAAAAAAAAACTGATTACTTTTTTTAAAAAAACAACAAACCAAACCACATACCAACTTCAAGGTTATCTATTGGAATGATATTGAATTTTTGATACTTATCATCAGCGAATTCAAGAACATCTGAAAGTCCCCCTCCTCCCCCCCCCCAAAAATGTATATATATATATATATATATACAATTTTTTTATTGGTACATATCTGTTTCTATGAGTTATTTGATCTTGATATTTAAACAACCACAACTTGTTTTATTCGTAAATTATAGCAGATGTACTTCATCTGATAATTATAAGCTCATGTCAAGAAAAAAATTAAAGATGGATACGATAATGATTTGACTGTACCACAATTATTCTTTGTCTACGTTTCGACTTACGTAAATAATTATAAATTAATGTTACAAAAACTGTAACATTATATAAATATTGAATACAGTTTTAAATTAAAAAAAAAAAAATTATCCCTTAATAGAAAATCTTTCCTGTTATTACCGTTATTAAGAGTTTAAAAATTGTCCTCTGTTCTGAATTAAACCCTAATGCATTCTCTGTAAAAGTATCAGGATTGTATTTAAGATAATATAGAATCACAATTGTTTATATAATATTATTTTATAATTTATAAATGATTTCTGATTTCTTCACCTTTTCAAATTTTAGTTATATATTATAATTAATAATCAACACAATCAAAACAACAACAAAAAATGATGGATAATCACGATAAATATTTATATATTATAAAAAGAGAGGGGGTGAAAAACAACTGTCAATCGAAATTATGGGGGGGGGAGGATCCGAACTGACATCCCTCTACCAAACTCGTGTTGTCAAGCACACGCACCCAGCAGCGGGCTCCGTGCCAATCCTCTGTCCTGACCCAGTTTATTTAGCTGTCGCTTATATTTATTATATCTTATTATTCGTATTTTGCCAACCATTCCTATTACATAACTAAATTGTTAATATTTAATGTTTAAAAAAAAGTCATAAAAATGCTTGTATGGTTTCTAAAGACTTAAGATTTAAAAAAAGTTCTAAGTGAAACCATTAGTTTAGCGATAATTATATGATTTTTAGGAAGTCAGTATTTAGCCTCCGTACAAGATTAATGGCGGAATATTCCGTTGCACCGTTTAATCAATCAATTTGATTGGGGAAAAAAATACCGAAAAATAATTATAAGTTTTAAGGTCCTGGCGAACTTTTCTAATTTGCAGTATGATATAGAGGTCAACTTATCATAAATCATAATTTACTTTCTAAATCGCGAAAACATTCAATTATTGTCTGGTGAATAATTATTTTTCTGAACCTGACGCAGGTATCGAATTCTTTTTTTTTTTTTTGTTATTCTTTCCTCACCTTTTTAGACTATATTGCGTTTTTTTCCGGGCCTAGTGGTGAAGGCGGAGAATCTGGCACCAAATTCTGTATCTTAAAGAACATAAAGTACGTATATATTAAAGAAATAAATGACTTAATAAAATAAAAACTATTCGCAATGTAAGATATAGCTTCCTCGCCAATTCTGCTTGATATTAAATTATTATATTTCAGTATCCAATGATTTAAAATTTAATAAATGTATAATGTATGTGTTAAGAAAATTAGGTATCCGCTTGTACATTATTGAATAGAATTTGATAAAATTGATACCTGACCAAATTTATACTATTTCCCAACTTCCATCTTAACTTGCCTAATCAGACGGACTATTTTTGAAATATTGGTGTTTTAAAGAAATATATTTGCGCTGACGTAAGCGAAACTGTACTGGTATTGGACAGGAATGCCCATCCCTCCAAGGCCGATGGCGCAAGAACCTACCCGCCCCGCACTCCCTTTCTCACAAGATATTTAATTGCTCACATTTGCTTAAAAACAGAGCAAGCTAAGGTATAATTACAAAAAATCGTAGATCACATATATTCACACTTTCTGCAATATGTTCCACGTTTTTCTCCTCGTTCCTTAGTCCGAAACTTCATTACTCCGTCGAAATTTGCCCCCCTTAAAAGTTAAAAAAAAACCAGTCAAAATATTCTTCCCTCAAAGATTTTAATGGCACAACTAGGGCGATGAAACCCCTTTCTGGGCACATCCTGGTATAGGCTAGAATTTTATTGAAGGAAGCAAGTCTACTGTTCTACATATCATGGGAGATAAATATTCAGGACGCAGTTAATATCAATTTTTTTATTTGTGCCGACGTTTCGACCCAAACAAGTGGGTTACCATCAGGGCGTGGTTCGAGCACTGAAGGATTTTCAAGTACTGACTCTTCGTTAGGTAACTTTTAAGTTGGTAGGTAAGAAAACTCAAGTGTTCCACCCCGCCCTGATGATGACCCACATGTTTGGGTTGAAACGTCGGCACAAATAAAAAAAAATTATAATGACTGCATCCTGAATATTTATTACCCATGTTAGAGTTTTAAGTTATTGGTATTGATCATCTAGTGTAAATCATATAGGCATCAACTATCTGAAAATTTCATCAAAATTGTACTAAAGATAATACTTCGCACGGACTAAACTTCAAATACTTAAACCTAATCAGTTCCTTCATGTCTGAAACGTAAAACTTGAATTTTTGAGAGCAGTTTTTTTTTTCACCTCTCACTTTCATACTGTTTCCTCAGCGGCGAATTTGAGAAAGCAAAATGTTTCATTGTTTTTATGAAAACATTGTAACCTAAAAGTTGTCTAGAGGTTGCTCTCTATTTTGGAAAGTAACATTATTTTTTTGGGAGTTAAAGTATACTTTATTTTAACTGTTATGCCTTACTATTTTAAGGATTAAGAGATTTTCTTTCCAATTAACTTTTATATCTACCTAAATAAATGTAGAGATCCGCATAATAATCTTACTTTTGTGTGGGTCATTTTTTATTGTTAGGGTATATTACAATCAATTGAAGAAAAAAAAATAATGATCTTGATTGTGAAGACATAAGAAAGTTTAGTTACTTGATATCTCGATATCTGTTTTATGTTAGCCGACATTGGCGCAATTACTAATTGAAAGAACGATAAAGCACCCCTCATAAAGACATTAGGACCTTCGCTACAGGGCATTACATTATCTGTAACCGGAACGAGACAGAGTAGGAACAGTTATAAAAATTGGTTACGACAAATAACTAATCACTTATAAGTGGTCAACCGCCATTGGCGTTTTTATTTCCCTTCGAGTGAAAGTATCCTTATCTCCGCTAGCTCTCACGTCTTTTTTTCTCTCCCCTCCTCGACCATCTTCTTATAAGTGTAGATGGACTCGACGCCTCCCAGCTTTAAGTAGGCTATTGTTTAGTGAGATTAAATAAAGAGGATTTTTTTTTTTATTCCAAAAAAGAAACTCATGAATGTCCTGTTTAGATTTTCTTTTTAAATACAATCAAATAGATGGTGTACCACTTTTTAATAACATCCTTGTTACAATTTTTGAGATTTTTAATGTAATTTAATAATTGAATCAAATGAAAAATACTGCTTAATTTTAAAACGATTTTATCATCAGTTTCCTGATAAATACACATAAAATAACAACATTAAAAAAAAAACCCTATATGAAAGCCCCTTTTTATCAAAACATAAACATCCGGCTGAAACTTCGTAAATAGCTTCATCTAATCGAGATAATTATCTTATGATCCAAGTGGAAAGCAAATGGGTATTAACGAGTTTTTAGTACCTAATTTTTTTTTTTATTGAGTATTACAACAATCTGTCACATGGACACTAGTTATAGTAAGGTAAGGATAACTAACATTCACACTATATGTACAAAAAATATAAAATAAATAGAAGCAAAATAACAATAAATAATAATCAAAAAGTATATACAATAAATAAAATAAAATAACCTAAAAGTAAGAAAAGTAAAACTAAGCAAAAAAAACACATACATTGTACCTAATTAAATTAACTATGTTTGACGATATCCGGATTAAAAACGCCACGATTCGGAGAATTTTCATAAATAAAATATTTGTAAGTCACAATGAGATAAAACTATTTGCGAAGTTTGAGGCTGGTGTTAATAATTTGATAAAAAGGGTTCTGTACCACGGACTAAAAAAAAACATTTAAAAACTGTACAGAAACAATAGACAAACTTTTAAGTTAAAGATATATATTTTGTTTGTCGCGTGCTTTAATGCAGTAGCTGAAATACATGTGTTTTAATTTTTAAAAAAGTTCATATTTTGATTGTTTATATATTTAGCTCATATCAATCATAGAAGCAATTATGTAATAATTTTTAAAAAATCCATTTTGAGCCGATGGTTTAAGTCCGAAACTCCCTCCCCCTTCACCCCATTGATCCTGTAAATAATCTATTTCGGTATTAGTATGCGTGTAAGTTTAATAATCAATACAGAATACAGGAGAAATGTTGGTATGTCGTAATATTGTTGATTAATTCAATATCAAATAATTATTGATTTTATTTCCTTTTTTGACATAGATAACGTCTTATCGCGCATTCTCTATAAAACAAACGTCATCTGATTCCATGATTCGATCTTCTTTGATAAACAAAATTTAGTGTCACAGTAGCCAATTCGAAAGCAGTTAAAACCGTCAATTATTATTTTTAAATTGACTTATTTTAATTTTAGATAAAAAAACTTATAAAAACTAAATGTAATACAATGCATCGACGTTAAGATTATGATTAGACATTTGTATAAGTTTTTTTTATGGTGTTATTTTATATTTATTTATCAGGAAACCGATAAAAAAAAATTTAAACTAAGCAGTATTTTTCCTGATAATCCCCCTAGGCGTCTAAAAAGAAGATGGTCTCGTGATCTTCTCACCTAGCATTAAATAGGGAGTGCTACCACTGGACAGTATCTCTTCAAATCTGTTCATGTCATTATCTCTAATGTGTGCATTTTTACTAGTTGTATTGTTCATACAGTTGTAAATTTCATTAAATTTTTAAAAAACCAAATATATATATATATATATATTTATCCATAACTGAGCTCTCTAGAATCAAGAACCTTTACAATCCCTTACATAGCGGGGTCATTTATATTTTAACAGAAGGGTATTAAATTCATCATTTAGCTTTATATCACTAAAATCTGAAGAGAAACCAATGGAACGAACCCGAAATTGTGAGCTACGTGTGTAACATTTAAGCAGGAGAAAGAAACCTTATGGTCCCACAAGACAATCCCTGAATCCTTACAAGATATACGTTAGCAATGGATGAGTTTTAAAGAATAGGAAAAAATAAACGCTGGAGTATATTTTTATTATTTATTTTTTGGTTAAATCTTTACATTTCGTTCATCTAACTAAAAGAAAAAAATACAAAATGTTGAATAAAATTAAGTAAGTTAAGATTTTTTTTTTTACGTTAAACAGATATTTAACAAAACTATTTTTTTTTTTAACAAACACTTCAATATCTAAAACAGGTAATTTAAAAAAAAAAATCAAAATTTAACATAACTACAAGACTATTTTTATTATTAACTCAGAAAATATTTTTATATATGTATTTTTTAAAATATATAAATAAATTGATATTCCCGACAAAATCCGTCAGTTTCGAAAACTACGCCGGATGAATACTGGTCTAAAAAAACAAAGCATTCATAAAGAGAAAACCATTAATGTAGTCTTAGAAAAAGAAGAAAACAAGAAAATAAAAAGGCTACACGACCCGATCCTTTATAAGGGAGCCTATAACGGTACGCACTTAAAATGTACGGCCTGTACCGAAATAGAAAGTCACCGTTCACTCAATGTAGGAAGTTATGGACGTAACTTTATCAAGTTCTAAATTTGAATTCAAATAGATAAGTTGTATTAAAAAAATGTGAACAATCAATATTCATAATGAATAGACGGAATTGAAATATATCGTTTATCCATTGATGGAGAAAGTAAAATTGTACCATTTTTTATTGGTATTGAGATTTTTAATATAATTTACTAATTGAATCAAATGAAAAATGCTGCTTAGTTTAAATCGAGGAAGATGCAAGGCTGAAAACAAGTGGATTCTGTTGGGACTGGAGTTTATCATGAAAGGATAGGTATCTGGCTCGGGCTAAATCAGCGGCATATGGAATATTAAGGTCTTGATGAATGGTTTTATTTGTGGCATTAAGTATTTTACGAAGGATTTTGGATTGGATACGATAGGAATTCGATGGTTTAATGATATTTTAATTTCCTAATAACCTAAATAAAGAACTAAGAAATAAATGGATATAAAAAACTACTATTTATGTATGCATATCTGACAAAAAAAAAACTGTTATGGACAAAACATCTAAAAAATGGACCAATCTTTTTTAATAATTGAGTATCAGTAGATTTATATAATCGTAATATTGTTCTATAATTTTTATTGTAGTTGTAGTAAGGTATTAAATTTTGAAATTGAGATAACTTCTTCACGAAATGCCATTTCCTTCGATATCCCATTCATTAAAATCCATCTGTACCATTGTATTATTTATAGTGTAGGTTTTTTTATAATTATCTTTCGGAAGAAATTTATATTCCAGGTATTTAAATCATTGAAGGCTTGATTTGCTATCCCTTGTTCTAAGGAACCTTTTCATTCGGCATAACATTCTCTCTAAGGAAATGTAGTCAGCGGTAGTTTCCCTCTCCATCCAAAAAAAAAACAAAAAAAAACCGCTATTTCGGCCTCACTATGCGACTGTGTAGATTCAATACCCCTGAATTCCGGCTAAGTTATTTTTACTCTACTCCATTGGCTCTTACCAACCTTCAGGAGTTTATTGTCTATTTGTTTTCTACCGCGATTCACATGGAATTTCGGTACTTTCCATTTATAATTTATTTAACGATGGCTTTAATCGTATGAATTACAGGTCCGATTATTTAGTTTTTAATTTATGTATGAGAAAAGGAGAAACGTATGGTCTGGTGGTCTTCTCTTAATTTTTTTTCTTGATTGTTTTATGGTTAAATAACTTAAAATCCTCATTCAAGACTAATACGACAAAAAACTGCTACACATTCTCGCTTACTATAGTTAATTATGATAAAGTATATAAATAGTTAATTATGATAAACATAACAGCCATAGTTTTGATGTCAGTGAAGAAAATATTAATTGAGGTAAGGAATGGCAGTTGGTGAATGACCTTGTCCCAACCCTCATGCAGCTTCCTTGAGTTCTGAGATACCGCCTACATAATGGCTAATTTTTTAGCCATCGAGATGGATTTTGTCTAATTATTATAATTAATGTTTCTTATTATAGCGTAATTATAATATAATATTACCATATTTATTTCATTAAAGTGTATTACTTAAAATATATATATTTATATACTTACATTTAGAATACCATGAAAAAAAAAAATTCTCTCAGGTGTTAAATTTAGCTAAACTGCCTTAAATTTGTTTTTTTTATTTGACTCTACTTTCTGGTAAATGAGCAAAGTATGGTCTTAAAAAAAAAAATAGTAAAATTAATATAGAAATTCGGAATATTATGGAAGTTTTGAATTTGTGTGCTTATAGATTTTCTGTACAGGCATATTTAAAGTGGGCTTTAAACTTCAAGCCAAAAAGTTACTTTTTATATATTTAAAACCATTTCGCTATTGTAAGGCATTTTGAAAATAGTATTATTTTTTCCAGTTTTCTGCTATAAACGTGTGTTTAAGTAATTTTATTTTAATTATATGTGCATTTTGTATAATGGATATCATATATTTTCAATACATTTTCTTTTTTTTTAATTTGAATATTACAACATTCTATTACTTGAACATTGGTTACAGTGAGATAAGATCACATTCCCACTATATGTGCAAAAAATAAACAGAACCAAAATAACAATTAAATAATAATCAAAAGTATATACAATAAATAAAGTGAAATAACTTAAAAATAAGGAAATTAAAAAAAAAACATTTATACCTTGATTAATTATAAGAAATCATATTTGTCTTCTTTTTTATTTTATGTAGTGGTGTATATTTCCAATACATTCTTAATTAATTATGAGTAGTTTTGCCCAAATGCGAGACAGAGAAGAGTCTTGGTCTTGCAAACTCAGTCTTGGTCATGGTGTGGGTCTTGAGCAAGATTCTCGCAACACTCTTGCTGTTACTTATTAGCTTATTGCTGTAGTGATAATACTGTGATTGTTTAAATAAGAGAAACCTAACTAAGCCTGATTGAAAAATTAGAGGAGTTATACCAATTATTAACATATAGTAACTAAGATTGTCAATTATTCTGAACTATTTTGCTTTAATTTTTATTTTAAAAATCGATTTATTTTTACCAGTTCTGGTCTTGGTCTTGCACAGTGCAAGACCAAGACCGATTTTGGACAACACTAATTATAAGGAACCATATTCCTGTTTTGATTTAATCATTGAAAAAATTTATCCTTGATGAATAAATGTGTTACTTGTTAAATCGTGGTTTTTAGTAATGGTGAATAGTTGAATGAATAGTTTCGCGTTGCTATCCAGACTTCACTGGAACATTCTCTCTACCTGCCCCAGTTCCTATCCGGAACAGCTGTTGCTTTGGAGATTCCCACACAGTAGATTTTCTAAAGCTCTATATATATTCCTGAAGGATTTTTTAGCTGTAAAATTATTTCTTGCTTGAGTTGATGTGGAATGGTCCTTATAGTGATCGCGAAGAAAGTTTGCCTTAAAATTTAACTAGTAAAGTATTCTCGCTATTAAATGATTTTAAATATATCATTAGGCATGTTATGCTGTCACATGTTTTGCAAGACCCCAAAAATCTCTCTCTGATCTGATAATATGATTTTGTTACTCTTAGCTAAATACCCTTAGTTCATTATTATAAGTATTAATTGGTAGGATTTTGTAATGCCAAACTAGTATTTAAAAAAAAAAAATAATAGTATCGAAACTAGATAAGTGATGTAAACATACGAGGGAATGTCCAAGACCTACATAATCCCATTTATGACTGGAAGGACCTTGCACTCGGTAGTAAAAATAGAAATGGATCGTAACTTTCAATTCATAAGATCTATTACCATTTCCTATCTCTGATGCTTGTTTGAAAAAATGTGATTTTTTTTTTATCATATTCTTTATTTGTCAACTGCCATTGTTACAGATAATTTCTTGCTGCGTTATTATTGTTATTTTAATGGTTTTTGAACTATACTCAACTTTTTTAAATATTTGAAATATTCGCTATATAATAACTAGTTACAATTTTGATCTATTGCATCTCCCTGAAAAACATCTAGAGGTTATAAACCTGGTTTGTCTTTTTTTCTCTCGAAAATGTAAAAATGAGACTTGAGTATTGTAACGAACGTAATAGGAGGGAATTTAATACATTTATAATATGTATATATGTATATATGTATATATGTATATATATATATATATATTATATATATATATTATATATATATATATATATATATATATATACACACACACATATATAGTGAAATTATTAGTATTTTCGGGAGTTTTAATAAACTCCCTAATAACGATTTTAATAAACTCCAAATTTATGTAGTTTATTAAAATTGTAAATTGAATGACCTAACTCCCGAAAATCGTATATATTATTTCTAAAAGGTGTTTTTTTGTCGGTACGCCAT
Source organism: Nezara viridula (assembly GCA_928085145.1). Classification (NCBI taxonomy): domain Eukaryota; kingdom Metazoa; phylum Arthropoda; class Insecta; order Hemiptera; family Pentatomidae; genus Nezara; species Nezara viridula. Next base: position 78,510,360 of record OV725082.1, read on the forward strand.
AACTTCGTCAATTCTTAATTAAATCCAATGATTGACCTCTCATTTTGAAGATATTCTTCTCCTTCACATGCGAAAAATAGGCCTATATCCCAGAAATTTCTGGGAAAAAAGTTATGAAGAAAAATAAACTTTATTTGCGAATAACTCAAAAAGTATGCATTTATGTGTTTTCTTATCCAAAGATTTGGTCATTTCTAGTAGTTTCTGATTAACTAATTAAGTTGTAATTAGGTACATTTGGTGGTTTTCTAGATAGAATATACTTTTAAAAAATTTCTGTTATCATTTCAGGACGGTTTTCCGTACTTTTAAGGATTCGCGTACCTGACCACAGATTGTAAATTGTCTATATGGTTGAAACTATTATGAAAGTAAATGCCTTTCGGGACATCTCAACTTATAAACCATTGATGTGTGCACATAACATAACATAAGCTGTTTGCACATCATGTTGACTAGTAGTGTGTTATTAAGTATTCATGCCTAAAACGCACTATCACAAACATCCGTATTGCCATAGTGACATGAGAGGGTGAAATAAATAAATAATAAAAACCATTAATGAACTCACTTTTAAGATTATATTATTAGAGAAAATGAGATAATAGTGACGATGATATGCTGCTATTTATGTCTTATTTTTTATTTGTATTCATTATTATTATTATTATTATGAAATTAAAAACCCTTAAGATTGGAACGATGCATTTTCTGAGTGTAATCAGTGAGTCTTATCACCTTATTAAGAACCTCAAAACTATTGGTGAAATCAAAGACAACTCTTACAGCTCCCTCTTAGAAACAAGGTATTAATTATTAACTAAATTCTATAAATCTAATAGTTAGCGATCTTAGAGAAGATAAAATAACGTTTGAATGAGACTATGCAATACAATTCTCGGCTTGATGAGGTTTCTTGAAGGGATTACTTAGAAATGGGATTCGATCAAATCTATTTTAAGGTCTGAGTTGAGTTATCATTATTGCCCTATCAGCGTTTATTTTTTTTCATATGTTTTTCTCTCTCTAATAATGGGAAATGTATCGATTTAAGGTCTATCGTAATTATTACTATGATGTCAATAATAATTTTCCGTGTAACCTTTTGAAGGAAAATATCTTGTTTCAATCGCACATATTATCATGTTGGCCATTCGATGACGCAGGCCGTCACCGCGCTCAGGCAGCTGAGTTTATGAATCTATTAATAGAATATTCGTTGTACTATCGACACCAAGAGAATTCGTCTCGCTCCTAACGCGTCTTAATAAGGATTTCGTTTTCCTATTATTTGTAGTTGCTATTCAAGTTTTATTAATTATCATCATTATAACAAAATAATAATTTGGCAAAGAAAAACATTATGAAGTAAAATTGTATTGTATATATATATTATATATATCACTATATATATATTTCACTTAAAAACTTTAATAGTAATTTATTCAGTGCTGTGGGGTTCCCCGTTCATCACTACCATATTTCCATCACTTAATCATTAATTTAAAAAAAAAATCATAAATTATAATACATTAAAATTTTTATATCAATATTATTAATATGAATCATCTATCTTAATAAATAATTATGTAATTAAAGACGACTTAATATTTTTTGTTTAATAAACAATAGTATATTTCTTTATATGCAGCTTCTCCAAATGCTATAGCAATGCTTTGACGGTGAATCACTATCTATAATGAAGTGCGAGGTTATTTGCCATTTACTTGCTGGATAATATAAAAGGGAATTATTTTGACTATCTCGTTGTAATATATATATATATATATTTATATTAATAAATCAATTATTGGTTTCAAGTTTGGTTTATAATCTTATTTTTCTCATCTTATTTTTTTTTTATAAAATAATTTTTCGAATCCGTAATGATTTCGTGACTGAACTGCATATGTTTAACTGAATCCCAACTAAATTTTGTATCGAAACACCCAACTACCTATCACAAAATTTTTTTTTTATTGAGATATATTACATTCTGTCGTCTGAATTAAGGAAAATTTTAATCGAGATCAGAGAGCCATTTACACCGTATTTAAAGATGTCTATAAATAAATTAAGTAATCGCAATGTCGTACATAAAATAAGAATATATTAAAACACCATGAATAAGGGAAAGAAAAAAATAATTCAAAAGTTAAAATAAATATTTTAAACGCAGGGATACTGTACACTATTTACAATCATTCAGGGAAACTCCTAGTCATTCTTTTTCTCCCACTTGTGGAGGTAAAAGCGAGGCTCTTGGAGATCCCAGTACTTCTCCCTCGACCGGTATTAAAGCTATTGGAGTTTTAATTGCCAATAATTACTTTTTATTATATATATATATTTTAATCTATGTTCCTGCCTGTATTATCGTCATCGTTTCTTCCTATGTTAATCCGAGTTGTTTTCTGTATTAAAGTATCTGATTTGTCCAGGTGTTAAAGTTTCAAACTTTTTTGATATAGGACGGGAACATATTATATATATTACACGGGATAATTGCCTCTTTTATAAATAAAAATACTTAGGGGTTGCGGAGATTATAGTTCCAGACTTGACTGTACTTCGATCTCAGCTTCCGCGTTCTAGTTACCGGAATGAAATCTAATTTCGTGCATTATTCAATCCTTTAATTCATGATTCTATAATGCTACTTGTGTAAATATCTTTACATACTTTAAACAAAACAAAAAAAAATTAATATTTAGTCATTAATTTTAAACTAAGTAAATGTGTATCGTTTTTTTTTTTTTTTTTTTTGTATGTTGGGTAAGTGCGATACATACGTTGCAGTTTATGATATTTATGCTATACAAAATGGGCAACATTTTGAACTATCATTTATGAAATATTTTTAACTGCTATAAGTTTGCTTTGCCAAATGTCGTAAGTATTCCTAACTTTTTGTGTCATTGGATGGCAAGATACTACTGGCGTTTTATTTGAAGTAAGTATTTCGTTTCCGAACTTTGATTACTTCATTTGTTTGTTTTCTATCCATGTTGTTGTTTGTTGAGACTCTAACCTGGAAGGCTAGAGATGAAGGAGATGACCGGAGCGAGCTGGATGGCAGTAGCTGTTTATGTATTGATCGCCGGTGGCGGCTGCGGTAGCGGGGGTACTATCAGCTTCTCCGTATAACAGTTCGGTATTTGTCACTGGTTACATCTTTATAACAGTTATATATATATTCAATAACTGTTGTCTAATTTTTATCACTATGTTTACCGGTTACCAGGGTTGCATTTCAGAGGATAATCGACCGAAATATTCGTAGAAGCGACTGACAACTCAGCAAGTGACAATTGTCCTCGTTCCTAATTAGATTGCATCAGTCGGTTGGAAAACATTTTCTCTCACGTTGATTCTTTATCTTTATTTACATTATTTAATTTTTATTTCTGATTTATACATTTAAAAAATAACTTTACCTTCCGTGGTACAGACCCATTTTTATCAAATTATTAACATCCACCTGAATTTGTGAATAGCTTCATCTCATTGAAACAAATATTTTATTTACCGTAATTCTCGGAATTGGGTCCTTTTCAATCTGAACTTTGTATATTTAATTGGGTGCTAAAAACTCTTTAAATACCCATTTGCTTTTTACTTGGATCGTAAGATAATTCGAGCAAAAACTCGAGAAAAAATGTGGCTTTCAAAAATATTGAGTCGTTTGGTGTGACCTACATCCTCAAAATGTCAAAATAACGAGGTTTTATAGGCCAAATAATTTTGTATGCCACGTTTTTGCTCGATTTCGTGATCAAATTACTTTACGATCCAAGTGGAAAGTGAAAGAGTATATACGAGTTTTTGGTACTTAATTATAAAAGTTTACCGGCTTCCAAATTGAAAACGCCCCAATTCCAAAAGTTTTAGTAAATAAAATAGTTGTAGGTTACGATGAGATGAAGCCAGCTATTCACGACGTTTAAGCGGATGTTATTAATTTGATAAATAGGTGTCTGTACCACGGACTGCTTAAAACGCCGTGGAGGGGAAATTAATAATTAGAGATGCGTCGTTGGACGTGGTGGCTTACGCATGGGAAAAACAAAGAGAACAAGTTATGAGTTAAATGTTTTTATCGAGAAAGTTGACTCTTGAATGGGGAAATACAACGCAACCCGGAAAATTGATTTACACGTATTACGCTCAATGATGATTAATAAACTTACAACTGAGCTATTTTTGGATTTCTAACCCGATTTGATTCTAGACCTAGTCCGAGGCGTAAGTTTTTTTTTTTTCAATTTACCTATTCAATAAAAACGGTGAAAAATGTATTTTATGTCAACTGAAAATACTCCACGAACCCCACAATGTTATCAGTAAAACAGTTTATCTAGGGCCCCGGGACATATCGCGTTCCATCTGTAGGAGTATTTAATCCCCAAACGCTGAACTTGTCTAGACGTAATGACATCAAAGGATTTAAGGCGGATAAAACTTCATGTATTTGGTTATTAGCAGTTCGGTTATTAGTGGAAATGGTTCCCCATTTCAAGGACTTCTTATTTAGCGATCCTGTTATTTTGAAAAGTTGCAACATTTTCATTTTTCAATACTTAGGTTCGATATTAGATGTTTCGCCTTCTAAATATAAGGGAAGCTGGTAGGATATTTTTCATCCTTCATTTACCTACGTATCACCAAAATTTTGGTTTAAAAAATATCATGCAAAGTATTTTTAAAAATATTCTTAGATCAAGGATTATCAAATTTTTATTTTCTTCTCACTCCTTGAATTTGAAGTAAATTTAAATCCCCCAAAATCTCTGTCAAATAAGGTGCCATCCAAATCCGATCGGGATCTTTATTTTATCGTTATTTTTTTTTTAGTAATCCTTTACTAGAATTGAAAATTTTATTTCTAAAACAGATGTCCAAACTTCATCTGTAAGCTCGAAAAGTTCGTTTGGAGAGCATTCAAATCCCGGTATGCAACAAGAGTATGAAGAGTGAATATGATCAATGTGCCATCCATTAAACTTTCAAACCTAATGAATTGTGAGGGCATTGTTTTATGAAGTTTATGATTCTAAAATAAAAACTTAACTCCAAAAGTATATTAAAGCTTTACTCTCACATTTTTCCATATCCACCGATTTCAATAGAAACTGATAGTGTCTATGAACAGACAAAATATAAAACTCACTAAAAAATTACACAGGATATTTTCTTTAGATAACGATGGTAAACAGGATATTTTTCGAAATAATTTTGCCGGGACATATGAATTGTCGAGTAGTGAGAAACGCAGAGATATTTGAGAAAAAAATTTAGTTCTGCAATAATGGTAATACTAATCATTATTAGAGAAAAATTTATTTCGTACTGAATTATGCCTTTTTTTTATTTTCCATGTCCGAAATTTATTTCAATAACTATTTGTTGGATTATTTTCTTTACATTGTCTTATGATTAGATGCCCTAATCGTTTGAAATTTCTTTAATAGTGCAAAACGTATAATCGAAGATATACTAGGAGAGGTAATGCGGAGGCCACTCGAAGATCTAATGCGGTTAGTCTGTCAAGGCCAGGCTGAGAGCGGGCGGCTACCAATGTTTGCAAGCACTTGTTTCGTGCTTTCTCTTCAAGTATTTTCAAAACCCGTTTGCTTGTTGTTTTTTTTTACATAACATAAATGTGCATACCTTGTATCGGCACATATAACAAATATATTTTTTCCCATTCTTTCATTCAAAAACAAAATATATGTATGTTTTCTTATGTTCAGAATTGTTTCAAACTTATTGTTTGTTAAACTCAGCGCTGAGTTTATGATGGTATTGTTTCGTCCAGTTTAGAGATGGGTCCGATTCCATCGACGGCCTCAACACTCAGTTAAAAACTTTCACCAAATCTCTTAACATTTAGTATATTTCACAGGGGTCGCCGAACGTTTTGGCCCTCGGGCCGCATCGAGACCTCCACTTAAGTCCTCCGGGCCATGGCTTCCAATAAAAAAAAATATTGTTTTGTAAATGACACTTCATTTCTGAAATGAGCTTTCTAAACGAGAGAAAAAAAAACATATAATAAATGTTGTATTAATCTTTCGAGTGAGCAATTGCCTAAATTTCACTTTTTTTAAAAGGTTTTTAATATTTTATCATGTCAAAGAAACTTGATACATGAGAAGTATTCAAAAATAATTTTGATCTATTTATTAATTTGATACTTTTCGTTACTAAAGTTTTTATATAGGTAACATCATAGTATTAAACAATAATAAATATGGTTGTATTACATTATTGTTGAAAAGGATATTTTGTATAATGATGTGTTGCAACCATGACCTGCTTTCTGGCAAGCTTGCTCAGCTATCTCCCGAATCGTAGCCAACAAAAATCTTTGTCTTCAATCCTCCCTTTTTATTTCCAATATCTGTTATCGGTGTTCGGTTTAGATAATAATTATTTTCTTATATGTTTAATTGGTTTTGTAAAAATTATATTTTGAACGTTGGTAAGTTCGCTTTAACATTCATCGTTTATTTTCTTATTGGTATCTTCATTACTTTATTCGTTTGGGATTCTAATTTGTAATTGGGTTTCGGTAGATATTTCCTTATAAATAAATATTCTTGGTTCCCCATTAGTAAAGGAAAATGTCTAATGGAGTGATAGCAGACTTCAAGAGCTACATTTAAGTTCGTAAAAGCCATAGTCCGAATAAATTTAAAGTTTATTTTTGTAATTAATTTACTGTAATACATTCAATATAATAGAATACAAAAGTAAATTAAAGCTAGGAATGGCCATCAATAATCGATATTTTACCATTGATATATCTCCTTCGATATTACCGACTATCGATATCGTCCCTCAGTTATTTTAATGTTTTAATTTAAAAATTAAAACTATCGTTTTCGGAAAGCGCTAGAAATTATACATGAATCCGATCGTTAAAAAAAAAAAGTATTGCCTGTTTCATATAGAATGTAGAGCCTATTACAGGAAAATATAAATATTTCGATAATATCTACTATTTTTGTCCATCCTTAAATAGAGTTAAATAGCTTGTGATCCTTCTCACTTAGTAAACACAATTTCCCCAAATTTGTTAGTTAGAACCTTCTCAAACCAAGACCACAGATTGTCAAAGAAATATCTGTAGGATGCAAATCAATTTCGCTGAATCTGCTGTATTCCTGAATTCAAGGCAAAATTGGTTGAATGGAGATTTGTGGAAAAAAGCTGGAGATGACTAAGATGGACAGAGAATAGAAAATTAATTTTACTAAGGATGGTAGAAGAATTGATATTTCCATTAATTATTTTAAAGAGGAAAATAACATATATTTTGATGCGCCTATGTGCTAGACTAGAGAAGATTCGTTAGGTATTGTAATTTGTCTAGGGCAAAAAGTTCATCTATGACAAACGTGTTGAGTATCTCTGGATCTGTCATATTATAGCATAATTAATTGAGGAAGTTTTCGCTGCTGCGTGTTTGTGTTGGTTTACTCTCAAAACTTGCATCTAACCCCTGAATAATGTTATTTCTACCTCGCTTACGTTAACTAATGTTTCATACCTTTGGGATGTTTGGTTGATGGATAAAATAATAGATAACCTAACCCTAATTTTGCGTGATAGCCAAATAATACGTACAATTTTTAATAAACTTATAATAAAAATCAAGCTTGATATACATGGAAGTTATAACTAAAGTCAACAAGATCTTAACAGCAGAGTCAAGATAATCAACTTCTCTGCCTATCTCTCTCAGTTACTATGCACTGTATTCTGTAATCACTTTTATATTTATTGAATACTTAATAGCTGACCGTTGCATTCTAAAGGAAGGATGGTCCGCTGTGGCGGTCATAAATAGACTAAACAGTGGCAAAACTATTTTATTAACAGCCAACATTTCGACCCGACTTTGCAGGTCTTCTTCAGGGAGGTGTGTTCAGCTAGGAGTTCCATTTAAAACTGCCAGTTCTAAGTGGCCAGCAACCAGCCAGGGACCAGTGGCAGGCAATGAAAATCTCCCATGCAACTCCAGTTTCTGAACCTGATATGCGAAAAGAGATTTACATATTGTACATACCATTCTCTCAGTTTCTGTCGACTGCAAAACATTGCTCTAATGGCCCACTTGCTTGGATCGACAAGTCGGCAAACTTAATAAACACCATTAATGACTGCATATCCTGATTATTGTTCACTCTTATAATTTTAAGCGGCAGGAATATTTTCGAACACGTAGAAAAGTTTAAGTATCAAGGGTCTACGATTACTAGAAAAAACTAAATTTAAGAGGAAATGAAGGTTAGGCTGAAGATTGCTATATTCCTATGACGAAATTACTTATCTCGCGTCTTCTGTCCCGCCACTTAAAAATTAAAATTTGCAAAACCATTATTCTACCTGCGGTTATTTAGGATTGCGTAATGTGGCCGTGTAAGTTAAGGGATGAGCAACGCCGTAATATTTTTTAAAATAAAGTATAGCAAAGAATATTCGGACCAGAGAATTTAGACGGTTGCACAATGCCGAATTGACGGTTAATATAATTGAAGTAATAACATTGCGGTGAATAAGACGGGGGTGTAAAATAGCTGGACTTAATAATAAAAGTAATTCCTAAAAGATTAATATGAGATGTTTCGACTGCTAAACGTCAGAGAATTTAGAACGAAGTGAAGGTGTGAGGATTTCATTAAGGGCGATCTTGGCAGAACTGGATTTGGAGGGCGAATGGTGAATGAATAAAGTGTGTGTAAAAACCGATTGGCGGTATCGGCATCGAATCTTCGGGTTCACTAAACCTTTTATTTTTTATTATTATTTCAACCGCCCAATATTCTCCAATCCTGAAAACAAATTGAATATATTCCTAAATATTTGTAATCTATTAATCACCACGATTTGTACCATGTAATAAAAACTACGGAGACTAACTTATATGTCAGTTTGTACATTTTTTAAAACACATTTCTTACTCTTGTAAAATTCATCATAATGGAGTTACAAGTTTTCTATTGCCTACCATCAATGTACTCTTGTATTGATCTCGGATTATATTAATTGATTCTATTGAAAATATTTATAAATTGATTATTAATTTTAGACCTGTTATGTTATTCAATTTAAACGGAATTAATTAACGATAATACCATATAACATGAAGAAAATGTGAACGTTTCGTTTGTGAACGATCCCAAAGAGGTCGAAGCCGAAGCATGCTGTGAGATTGGAGTAAGTAAATAGGGAGAGCTCTCTCCACACCAGCGGCATTGATCCAGCCCCCTCCTGCTCCCGTCATTTGTCATTCATAACTGGTTTCGTGTGTGTTCCTTTATCTCTATTGCTTTCTGTCTGTCTGACCCTTTACTCCGGTATGTGCCCTGCCGGTCATGTTCAGATAGATCTCCTAAGCCTTGAGACAAACAAAGAAAACAAATGACACTGTCATTTGAAATCACTTAAATTGAATCACTCAATTTGAGACACTGAAATCAGTCACGTGACTTCTTATGTCTAGAAAGAATGAGATAATACTGGTCAAAATATGAATTAAGAGTTCATTTAAAATTTAAAGATAGATCTTCTTAATATGTATTTAGATATAAACGAAATCATTTAAAGCTTTACCTATTGTTTTATAAACAGAACGTTTTATAGTTCATTTCAAGAGCTGATTTACCTGCTCTCTTAAGTTATATCTATTTCTATGAAACCCAAGGTGATGAATATCAATAATTTTTTTTCATATTCATAATATTTTAAGTAAAGGAAACAGAAGATGTGTGGAAGGAAACAAATTTAGTTACTGGAAAGAACATGCATCTAGTTCTTTACATATAGTTTAAGCAGGATAATATTAAATCTTGAATAAAATATAGGAATATTAAATTATGTAAAGTTTTCATTTAGAAAAAAAAAACGCGTATTTTAAATTAAATATTTTCTCTTACGTTGTATTAAAAATCTAGATAAGTGGGTGTTGAAGTAATTTTACATTTTTTTTTTTTTAAGCTTCTTTATCGAGATATTACAATCTATGTCACGTTCAAGGACAATAGTAATAGTGATATAGAGTAGCTCATTCATACCATACAATAAATAAAAATAATAAATGACAATACTAAAGTAAATTGTATATAAACTAAAAGATATTAAACTAAATAAAAATAAACCAATCTAACAAAATAAATAAACCAGACATACATGGCTTGAGTGGAGAATCTGGCCATTGCCATAACTCCTATATATTCTTACAAGTCTCTGGGCCACTGTCGCTTCAACCTTCGAGGAGGATTGTAGGGATGGCTGGAGCTAGATAGGGATTGTGCAATTGGATTTGGATGATATGTAAGGTTTTGGTGGAATTTGGAAAATTTTTGAGGATAAGGTCTAGGACAAATGGGATATTAAGGTCATGTAGGGTTTGGTTGGTTACATAGAATGGAGCATCAACTAGTGCTCTAAGGACTTTGGACTGAAAGGATTGAATGAGTTTGATGTTAGAAAATTTTGCTGTCCCCCACAATTCCAGTCCGTAAGTCCAAAAAGGTTTCAGTATTGTCTTGTAGATCAGTAGTTTGTTGTCAGTTGAAAGTTGAGATTTTCTGTTCTGTAGTCTTTATAGCTGGCCATATCGTCGGTTGAGTTCTTGTCTTTTGAGTCTTGTATGTGGGTTCCATGTCAGTCTTCGGTCTAAGAAAAAGCCAAGATACCGGACTGTGTCTGAGTAAGGAAGCTGGATGGAATTAAAGTGTACTGGTGGGCAGAAATTGTGTTGGAGTGTAAAGGTAATATGTTTGCATTTCGACTCATTCACTTTAGTGTGCCATTCATTACACCAGTGCTCAATAAGGGAGAGGTGCCTTTGTAGATTTAAGGATGCTATTTCAGGATCTGAGTTGGATGATATGATTGTGGTGTCATCAGCAAATGTTGCAAGGAAGGTATCGGAATGAGCAGGGATGTCAGCGGTAAAGAGGATGTAAAGCACGGGACCCAAGATGCTGCCCAGGGGACCACCGGCTTTAATTGGATAAATATCGGAAAATGCCGTTCCACAGCGTACTTGAAAGGAGCGGTCTGAGGATCGAAGGATTAGGTATAAGGACTGAGGGAGATGGATTTTCAGCTTGTAGAGCAGCCCCAGGTGCCATGCCCTTTCAAAAGCCTGTGCTATGTCCAGAAATGCACCCTAACAGTATTGCTTGTTTTCTAGGGCTGATGATATATGATCAACGACTCGAAGTCCTTGTTGAACAGTGGAATGTTTTGAGCGAATGATGGGAAGGAAGATTTTGGGATTCTATGAGTGGTAGGAGTCGTTTCAAAAGGATCTTTTCAAAGATTTTTGAAAGGAATGGGATTAGTTTGATTGGTCTATAGGATGTCAAGCTGTTAGGAGGTTTACCTGGTTTTGGAAAAAGGATAATGGTGGAGTGTTTCCATACATTGTTTTTAAATATTAGATGAGCTGGTTCTATAAATCTAGTAAAAATTAAATCAATGTATAGAGTAGTTTGTTTTTTTTAATCTTTTTTGCGAGGTCGAATAAATTATGTTGTGTACGTTACCGTTGATGGGATAGGATATGGGCTAAGATGAAGCGGATATATATGCTTTCAATATTTTGGTGAGTTATAGGATAATCTAATTATTAAGGTTGTATTTAAACAAGAAATAGTTTTAGACTGCAAATCACCATTTCTTTTATTTCGCTGCGTGCTAGTTTTGAGTTTGTGCTAGTGTATTTTTGCACCGATAATTTTAACATTACATAGTCCCACTACGTTCATGTATATATTAATCTAAGAGACTTCTGTTATCATTTAGTTCAAAGCCCTTCCATCCAGGTCATTGAAGCAATCAGTGTGTTCGCAAGTGCTGCTGACTTGCTTTTGTTCAGGGGCTTGTTAGCTAGTGTTTCTTTTCTTGCAGAAAAAAAACGCCCAATTTTTAACTGTTAACAGCGACTAGATTAGAAGTAAATTTTAATGAAAAATGTATTAATAATAAAATAGTTCATAAGATTTTTCTTTACCTTATATACAACTACCTAAGTAAATACCTCTCCTAATCTATTTATGTCTTCTGTTCTAGATGGCGAGCAAGGATCGTGGGAAAGTGGTTTATCCTATGAATGCAGATCACTACTCTTCAAAGCACTCCACAACCTCATCGAAAGGTAAATTAACTGTTTTAAAGAATTGTCATAGATTTTCCATAAATTTTACTCATTATCTCTTAACATTTAGAACCCTCTGTTTTTATTTAATTAATACTTTTAACTGTGCATGTATAATTGATCCACAGACCATGTGAGGCGCCAAATTAAAAAAAAAATGTAATATATTTTTACCCTTGTAAAATATGACATGAATCCAAGTGCCAATGTACCATAAATCCTCCTGTATTGTAAACAATGTGAGAAAAGCACCATTTCTCATGGGTCAATAGAAAATCTGTCACACATTGGTGTGAAAACCAGATATCTCCGGACTTACCTTGTTTCTGACACCGATATTTATGAGTCCATATTATCATTGAGGCAATGAATATTTCTGGACTAGTCAATTATTTAAGGAGATTAATGGTGGAGTTGGTTGGTGTCTTAATTTCATATGTCTCCAACTTAAAATTTGTGAATCTGGACCGTCTGGTTTTTCCATCAAGGCTTCCAATTTTATTCGTTTCGTTTCTGCAGATGGAACCTAAAATATGTATTATTTTTTTTATATAAAAAAAAATACCGATATTGTTATAAAAATGTTACTATAAGTCATATCTAACTTGAATAATAAAAATCATATCATGATCAAATAAATTTACATTTTATTTATTAGTTTCTGCTAATATATAAATGGATTGTTACAGCTAATCATGTAACTGTTTCATCTTTAATTGTATAATTATTTTGTAAAATTATTAAAACTTAAATATTTATTTTTTATAGGTGCTTACTCTCAAGAGATTTTGTCAGAATCGGGAAGTGGTACGTTCAGCCCTATGACAGTTCAGAAAAGATGTTGGAAAAGAGGTTCGTAAAAACTGTTTTAAATTATGATTTTTTAACTCTACAATAATTTTTATCCATTTTCTGTTTTAGAAGTAGGCAAAGTGTATGCATGAGCACATTATGTGTATTCTAGCTATCAAATACTTATGACACTCTTTACACATTAAAATATTGAATTTTTTTAGTAAATGTAAATACTACAATTAGGGATAATAATTCGTAATTTGAATCTCACAATGAATGGGTTAATGTTAATGTTTATTGATTATTTTCAATTTTGGTATAAGATTTCTATTTTCTTGTATTGAATCTCAAAGGAGTAATTTAAGCTTAATTAAATTTTTTTTTTTATCCCAAATTTGTTTTATACTAGCTTGCCTAGATATTTATTATTTATTTTTTTCTTCTTAATTTTGTGTGGGAAGTCTAAAATAATTTTTCTTTAAAGGTAGCAAAAAATAAGATCTTTCAATAGAACTATATATTTATTACTTAAATGTTATGGGCTATATTCCCATTATACTAGTACTATTTTTTAACTAAGAAAAACATTAATGTATTCCGATCTAAATTTTATTATTTTTTAATATTCATTTGTACATTAAACTCATCTTTGATTTCAGTGGTCATTACTCTTTTGCTTTTGACTTCTTTGTCCATGGAGAAAGTCAGGTCTGTGCTAGTGTGGATGTAAGACAGCATCCTCCAATTCGAACTCTACTGGCTTCTCATATTCAACAAGCAGCACTCCATTCCCAACCTCCTCCTGTCCACGGTAACGTTCATTTGATTACCATGTTTTACTAAAATAATTGTTGTAAATTAGAAAACTATTATGTCTGTATATAATTTATATATTAATGTCTATGTATTTAATTTGAATAACTTAATACCATTTAATTTTGCTATCTCTTCATATTTGCTTATTAATTGCATACTTCAAAATCTTGATAATTAGTTGAATTAGTCAGTTTGAAAAATATTTGCTTTATTGATTTTTTCTTTTTAGTTATCCTAGCTCCTTTTGGTCTTGCTGGAACTTTGACTGGTCAGAGCTTTCGGAATAATGACCCTCATACTCAGCGTCTTCTCGAAAACTGGAGGTTATTTTATCCAATTGACCGTGGACCTCACCATTCTGATCTTCCAGCAGCTGTTGAAGTTGTTGTTGGTAAGTGTGTGTTAAATGTAAATTTATTTATACCATATTCATTATTGATGTTTATGTTCATGTACATTATTGTTTAAATTTACTGTTGCTCTATCTAATTTTGTTCATTTTTAGGTGGGATGAAGCTTAAGTACCCTTCCCATTATGTTCTTTTGACAGACTTAGATGATAGCACCCATAGCCTGTTTAGTAACCATAACCAGCCCAACCATCCTCCACCGATGGTGGCACAACCTCTTACAAGAGGTGAGTTGAATGTTCTAAAATAAGATTCAGTTAAACATTATGAAGTAAGACATTGTCATGGTCAAAGCTTGTATATTTGTGAAAATTTAAAAAATAATCCAATTTGTATATTGGATTAATTTTTTTTCTTGATTTTATTTGACACGGAATAATTTTACTGTTTTTGTAAAACGTATTCTTCGTGGATAGAAATCTATGCTTTAAATAAAATTTTAAACATTATTTTCAATTGTGAAACCTTGTGATTTTCCAAAGAAAAAGAAGATAACGCCTTAAAATTTGATATTTTATGTTTTGAGATATGTAGAATCCAAAAATCTAATAAAGAAAAATCTGTCCGTTCACCATATGCTACATTTTATCTCTAGATATGATTTGATAATGTAATAATTTAAATGTTGTGTATATATTTTAGATTATTGTGTAATATTATATTATTATATAATTATAATAAGTTCTCAATAAGTATGTTTGAAATTTAATTTTCCCTGAACTAACCTATTTATTATAAGGAGGTCATTATAAGTTAGTGTTAGTATACTTAACATGTTGATTGCATAGTCTCTGAAGAATTGTACTTTCTTCCACAAAGAGCGTTCTGTTTCATTAGTCAAACAATACCAAATCATTTGCTATATCTTTAGATTCAATAAAGTACGTTATATATGTTTTTCAATGACTATCCTGATTCTGTCATTATACTTTTTATATAATATAATATAATTGAATTAAAATGGCTTTTTAAACAGGAATCTACATATATATTATGGTAATCAACCTGTCAACATTAAATCTTAAGGGAAATTTTATATCTGGTGAACCAAATTCTATATTTTCTCTTTTTATAATATGTTGCATTCTTACATTATTTAACAATTTCAGGTTTAAATCGTGTTGGCCTTCTTGCTGAAAGAGTCTGGCAGGAATCTCTTCTGGTTCACAATATGAATAACTCTAGCAACGGTAGCATTACTAACAGTATTAGTGGCACTAATACTGTTAGTAACAACAATCCGAGTAACACAGGAAGCAGTGGTGGAACTACAAGTACTCCTAGTGTTCCTAGTGCGCCCCAGGTAGGGGGGCCGCCTCAGGCCAACAACCCTGGTTCGCCACAACATACACCTGGACAATGGAACTTCGTCGACCCCATTAGGAAGCAGACGTGTTCTTGCTCTTGCAAGTAAGTGGATAACAGCCTGGGTGGATATACTAGTGATCTTAATTAGTGTTAAGTTTTGTAGGACATATTGCTAGCTTGCTTAAATCTATATTACCTATCTTACTGTCTTCTCTCTTTCTCTATTTATACGTTGTTATGAATATTTATTAATTTGTACTAGTTCCAAGCTATGCTAAGTGTTAACTTATGGATACCTCGTAGTTACAACTTTTATGTAATGTTGTTGTTGTACTTACTCAGTTAGTGAATGTTGTAGTCCTAGATAGTTGATGTATTTTGTGTTGAATGTGATTGTTTTATAGTTGTTTTTGTTGTTCAAATGACATTCTGTCTATTTTCTTTGTTAGTTTTCTGTTGCTGTACTATTATTATTATTTTTTGCTGTTGAACTAACTAAGAAATTGCATGTTTCACTTTTCCGTTTATGATTCTTTGATATATTTATTGTATTGGAACATGATCAGTCAGTTCTTATGGTATGAGGCAAATGAAAATAAACAGAACAAGGAGATGTTCATAAATAGACTTAAATAGTGGCAAAACTATTTCATTTCATATTTAAGGCAATAATACTTCCATTTTTTTTCAAATTCTTTTAATTACATTTCTTTTATTTCAAGCCAACGTTTCGACCCGATTTTGCAGGTCTTCTTCAGGCAAGTGTGTTCAGCCTAGAGTCAAGATTTCAATAATATTTTTTAGCTGAACTATATCAACCATTTCTGTAAATGTTAACTTCTAACTATGCCATGTATTTTTTAAGGATATTGCTATGTAAGATATCAGTTCCTTTTTTATTTATTTATTTCTCTCCTTGCCTTCCGCCTATTCTTGGCTCAACGGATAGTGTGGGGTATCAATGCCAGAGTTAAATGCCCCTCAGTGCTGGGATTGAGCTCCTAATCTTTGATTTTTCAAGTTGCCGGGCAATATGTATTTTTCTCATTTGTTAGCTCGGCCACGCCACCCTAGGTTCGTATAATATCATGCCGATGTTAGTTTCTATAGTATGAGGTAAATAAAAGAACAACAAACTTCTACATTATTTTTATTCAGATTAACTTCCTTTAGCTTCAATAATATTTCTCCTATTGCCCAAAAATATTTTTTATCTCTGTCATAAGAAACATTTTGGATTTGAATCAATAAACTAGAAAAATGAATATTTTTGCTAGTTTTCATTTGGAATATAATATAATGTAATGTAATATGTGTTGGCCAGTTATAAACTTGAAAGACATTAGTTTTTTTGAACATTAAAATTTTACAACATCCACCACCTTCTCCCGACTTATTTCCAAATAATTACTTTTTTCAGAGCACTTGATGCATTTTAAAAAATATAATATTCCAATATAAAGCTAAATACAATTTTCAAATCCAAAAAGTTTTTTGTGAACAAGGGATTATAAAACCTAATGATCATTAGGAAAAAGGTATTGAATCTAAATGAAGTTATTTTATAAATAGGTAGTTCTTTCAATGTCTTCATAAAAAGATACATTTTTTCTGTTCCAACTCAAAAGAAAATTTATTATTGCTGAGGAAATATTAGAAACTTATCGTTAGTCACTTTGATTCCAATTTACTAAATATTTTTCTATATCAAAGTAAATTAAATATTTAAAATATTATTTTTACAAAATAAATTTCTATTCTGATTTAATTGTTTACATTGTTTTGTTTTTTTATGTACTTCGTTGATTATATGTCGTTCTCTTCAAACTTTTGGAATACTTGTCTTGTCTACTTTTATGTCAAACATATTGTTATTTTGTTTTGTTATAATAATACACTGTTATGTATGATAATACTTTTAACCTATAAAATTCAATATTTTTAAACTAGACCTTTAAATAAATAATTGTAAGGATTCATTTATATATTATTACAGTAGAATCCTGATATTTCATACCCTGGTAATTAGTATATCTCAGATTTTTTGAATTCGTGTCCGATGAAAAATTTTCCTTAAACTTTAATAAAAAAAAATAAAACAGTATATTTTGATTTGTCTGTTTTTTTATTCATATTTATTTTTGTCCTTCATGTTGTATAAATATCTTATACAACATGTTTCGAGCACTGAAGTTATTCAAGTGCTCGAAACATACCCTGATGATGACCCATATGCTTGGGTTGAAACATCGGCACAAATATAAAATATTCACAATTACTGCGCCCTGACTATTTATCACCCATGATAGGTTATTCACAATTTTTTTTTTATTCTAGCCCTTTCTTTTTGCCTAATGTTATCTTTCCTTTGAGAAAGCTCAAAAAAATTTCTATTAAAGAAGGGATAAAATCTAAAGCTGTAGGCTGGTGACAAAGAAACTCGTGTATTTAAACTTAGCTTAGTTCCATCTTTAATATATCTATTTTGAACAACATAAAAAAATCTCGTTTTAGACTTGAAAAAGTTCAGAAAATGACTATAATGTGAAATTGACGTTTGAACGCCAAAACTACAAAAGCTATTTAAAAACTGGTTTATGAAAATATAAAATTTTGTTTTAACTTTTGTTCTACTAATAGTTCATTCAAAAGTTTTACAAAAAAGACATCAAAAAAAAAAAAAATTGTGAAGAAAGTATGTCATTGAAATTTTTGTGAGAAATAGTTAATCTTTAAGAAGCTTATTAACTTATAGCCGTATTTATGGTGACTATATAAACTTTCACATATTGAATTTTTGTATTAACATATGTTGGTTACCAACTATGAAAAAACTTGCTATTTCTTTTTATTATTGTTGATACAATCTACAAGTTATCTCGTAGTTTGTTTATTTGGAATAATATGTCAAACATTATTTTTTTATATTTACACCTGTCACTTACATTACGACTATAATTGGATGTGAAACGTTTAAATTAAATTTGCTTTTTAAACTGAAAACCTGAAAAGTTCCGTTTTTTTACTCTTAATTATTGGTTGTATTGATAATTTGAATAAATTAATAATTCATGTTTGATCCATGAATCCTTGATAATACAAATTATTGGGATTCTGCTGTCTTTAATTTTAATTTTTTAATAGCTTTATCCTATACTTATTAAGGTTTATAAATAAGGGTTATAAATAATAATGTTAGTTTTGCTTTTAATTAACCTTGATTATTATTATTTACTTTTTTATGATTGATATTCATTGTTTAAATCTATAAAATTAATAGCAATTCATTTTTGTGGTGTTAGTTATATATTTCAAGTAAATTTTAGGATTTATATTGTCCCTACCACATAAAGTTTAACCAGTAGAAATGAGGCACGATTAAGTAGGGAGGGATTTATATAATCAGATCTTTTGTTTTATCAACATCAAAATTTTGTTAGTTTGCGTTGTTTCTTGTGACTTGAAAATATAGACAGTAGTGACGTTTTTTTCTTTATGTGTTAGTACTGAAGAAGTTCATTTAGTTTATTTCACATTTTTTATATTTTCTTCATTCTGCTTCTTTGGTCCTCCATCTTAAGCTCTGCCCATACAGTGCTCTTTTTCTTTCACTTTCAACTTAAATATGATGCATGGAGAAGGGAATGGAATTCATGTCTCTTCCTCTGTAAAATTGAAGAACAAGGGGATAATTTTCTGTATATAGCAACTCCCTCTCTTCTCCTGGATCCTACCTGCTATTTATCTGGTTTGATAAGTCAGAATGTCCACCTAATTTATGCGCAATCTGAGGTGACACTTACAAATAATTGATTTTTTTTTGCGAAATATAGCCTCAAGATTTTTATTTTCTATGAAATGTGATTGACATAACACATTGCTGGTAAATTTCTATAATCTTAAATAAAATTTAATACTTATTTAGAAAATTGGTACATTCCGGCTTGGAGAATAGAAAAGAGGGATAGAATAAGGCAAGAAAATTAAAAGGTATTTGTTACTCTTAGGCATGTCTGGCCAAATCTTGGAAATTTCATAGAGAAAGGAGCATATGTTGTGAAATATTTAATTTTCCTTAAATAACTTTTTGGGTTTGGTATTGGTATCAAATAATTTATTCTCGTTTTTTCGTTTGTTACCGAATTTCGAAAAATATCAATTAGTTCAATAGCTTTCTCTTATCTTTTTATTTTTTTCTCTAATTATTGTTTTAATCTGTTTTATATGAAATGTAGAAATGTAATGTTCTGAAAAGTTTTGTGTTCAGAATTGTACTCTGCTTTTCTTGAGTCTTTACAAAGTTGTTCTTGATTGGTTTTACAAAATATTTTGGAATAATATAATTTTAATTCTTTCTTCTCTCATGTTTCCTTTCTGGATTTTTTGAACATTTTATTTATTGTAGATAGTGTTGTCCTTCGTAAAATCTCAATTAATGCAGGAATAGTTACTTTTACTATATGATAAAAGTACTGACATATATTGCCAGTTTGATTTATATACCATTGTCACATTTACATGAAAGACCCATTTGGCATATCTTTGTAAGGAAAAGGTCGATATTGATTTTGTATCGGCTTAAATTATATAACTGAAAAATTGAGACTATGGGTTTGTTTGTAATGGATGTGTGGGTGAGCATCCTATTTGCGTAAGATAATAATATGCGAAAGTTGGGCTTGCTAAAGAGAAGTCTTTCGCACAGGAGGAGGAAAAGCCGCCCATGTTCTGGTTCATGTGGTGTTCCACCTTACCATCGCAGGGCACCTCCGCCGCCCGTCACAGAATTAAGGTAATGTGCTCCCTCAAACCTTCACAATAGTGGAGGTTACACCGTACAGTCTTGATGCTTTAGCCTTTTTCATTAATTCACAACCTATTTTAAGTTATTAACATCTGGCATTTTGATTATTATAATAAACACACATGTACATTATTATTTTTATTTCTAACCAAGCCATCAACATAACTATATTTCTTTAAGCTTTCATTTTAGACAATTTATTTTAATGTATTACTGTAAATAATACAGAACAGTGTTTTAGAGCAAACATCTTTTGATGAGTTGTTAATTTTATTTAATGATGAGCCGGAATAAATTATAAATCACTACAAGGTTGGTTTTTCACAAATGATTTATTTTAATGTTCTTATTCTTTAAAAAATTTTATAAGATTTGTAAAATAATCATAATATCCACTGTACATCAGAACATTGTTTATCTGAAAAATCAATCATGGACGGGATTAGGGGGTTTAATAACAAATTATCTGTGGGTGGATATGTATAAATTACTTTTTTTGCACTGTTGTATAATCTGTAAAAGACCAATACCTTTTCTTATAATCATGGTTATTATTTAACATGTTGTAATTTGTAATTAAATAAATATATATTTTTATTTATATACTTATCCACTCCTTTTAGCTTTCTTGATGTAATGGCTTCTGTAAATCTGGTTTTCCATTTCTGCCCCTTGGTCTTTGCATCTTGTGTCTAGTGCATAAATAATCCTTGCACAGGATTTTAAAATAAATACCCTTAAATTCTTAAAAATCATACAAGAGTTTTTAATATTAAATATTTTAATCCTTATTTTAATATTCTTTCAACAAGAAACTATTGAGAACTTCGGGAACTAATTTTTTTATTATTATTATTTATTATGCTATTTGAACATTTTTAAACTCTTAAAAAACTCGAGATCTTTCAGGATTACACATTGTTGGAACTTCCACCATATCAATTGCGTTATACATTTTAAATAGGAAAAATGAAAGTCATAAAAAATAGAATCTTTTTTTTTTATATTATAAAAGCACTGCTGTTGTTAAATAGATCATAGCCATTCATTATTTTATGCTATTTTCATTAATTCATTAGTTAATTTTAATTATGTTATCAAATTTTTCCAGAATATTTTTGTCTTCTGTCAGTTTAATTTAATCAATGTCTCTAGGTATTAATAAGGATGTCTTCATTATTATACCCAATGTTATAAAATATGACAAAATTATTATATCAACCGTTATAATGAAGTAATTTTCCAAGAATTTTTTTATTGTTATAACTGTTAGTTTTTACACATCAATATTCTTGAATTGATTCTGAAGCAATCTCATTCTCTCTAATATATACTTGAGACTGTACGGTATACCCTGCTGCTATATTGTCGCATTGGTGATGGTGGTGTGCTGTCACTCTAGGGAATACTTACAATTAATTTGCTGAGCTTTGTAATAAAAGTGTTGAAGCATGTTCACTAATACCAGAATCTTGATATATTGCAGTCACTTTGTTTATTTACTTTTTTAAATTTTAATCTTCAGGAAAAAAATTGTATACATTTTTATGGATACAGCGTGGCCCCTGCTTCATTGAATATAAATGCGTCTTTAATATCTTCATTAAAATCTTCTTTTTCACATTCAGCATGATATTCTCAAGCTTATTTTTTCAAAGATTTCAATACTTCTTTCTGTAATAAAATACATTCGAACCTCTATATACAAAAATCTTGAATGATTCTTAAAAAAAAACCTAAATATATGAGTTCAAAAATTTGTATGAATAAATAAACTGAATATTTCATCATTGACACATTTATTTAATATTTCATACGTTCATATGTTTATGATAACTACATACAATTTTTAGATTTGAAGAAATATGTTAGTATTATGATGAAAAAAAATTAATTGGTCAAAGACATATTTATTTACAAATAAAATCATATATCATATTCACACTTATTTATTTTGAAGTCAATGTACTAATTATATATATATATATATATATATATATATAATACAATAATATATATATATACCAGTGTTGGGCAAAAATTATCTATAGCTAACAGATAACAGATAACAGCTAAATTAGCTATTAGCGGGCAGATAATTCTGCAACTAAATTAGCTATTAGCGGGACCAAGCCGCTAACTTTTAGCGCAAGTTAACTTTTAGCTGTTCTTACCGCTAACCGCTAATTATCTTTATCTGTATCTTCAACTAAAAGCTAATAGCTAATTCTTCGGATTTCATTGGTCTTAGAGTCCACTATTAGGTTTTGGGGGCGCTTTTTATGAAAATAATGTCGGATTTTAGGTGTGACCCTCCTCCCCCCCCTCCCCGGGCACCGACTTTT
Organism: Nezara viridula; assembly: GCA_928085145.1. Taxonomy (NCBI): domain Eukaryota; kingdom Metazoa; phylum Arthropoda; class Insecta; order Hemiptera; family Pentatomidae; genus Nezara; species Nezara viridula. The sequence continues at coordinate 78,533,013 of OV725082.1, forward strand.
CGTAACTTTTCTGATTTAATCGATATCATGGGTCGACTATTATGTTTTGGGGGGCGCTTTTTATGAAAATAATGTCGGATTTTAGGTGTGACCCCTCCCCCCTCCGTGTATCGACTTTTTGTAACTTTTCTGATTTAATCGATATCATGGCCGACTATTATGTTTTGGGGGGCGCTTTTTATGAAAATAATGTCGGATTTTAGGTGTGACCCCTCCCCCCTCCGTGTATCGACTTTTTGTAACTTTTCTGATTTAATCGATATCATGGCCGACTATTATGTTTTGGGGGGCGCTTTTTATGAAAATAATGTCGGATTTTAGGTGTGACCCCTCCCCCCTCCGTGTATCGACTTTTTGTAACTTTTCTGATTTAATCGATATCAGGGCCGACTATTAGGTTTTGGGGGGCGCTTTTTATGAAAATAATGTCGGATTTAAGTTGTGACCCTCTCCTCCCCCCCCCCCCCCCCCGGGCACCGACTTATCGTAACTTTTCTGATTTTATCGATATATGGGCCGACTATTAGGTTTTGGGGGGCGCTTTTTATGAAAATAATGTCGGATTTTAGGTGTGAGCCCTCCCCCTCCCCGGGCACCGACATTTTGTAACTTTTCTGATTTAATCGATATCAGGGCCGACTATTAGGTTTTGGGGGGCGCTTTTTATGAAAATAATGTCGGATTTAAGGTGTGACCCTCTCCTCCCCCCCCCCCCCCCCGGGCACCGACTTATCGTAACTTTTCTGATTTTATCGATGTATGGGTCGACTATTAGGTTTTGGGGGGCGCTTTTTATGAAAATAATGTCGGATTTTAGGTGTGAGCCCTCCCCCTCCCCGGGCACCGACATTTTGTAACTTTTCTGATTTAATCGATATCAGGGCCGACTATTAGGTTTTGGGGGGCGCTTTTTATGAAAATAATGTCGGATTTAAGGTGTGACCCTCTCCTCCCCCCCCCCGGGCACCGACTTATCGTAACTTTTCTGATTTTATCGATGTATGGGTCGACTATTAGGTTTTGGGGGGCGCTTTTTATGAAAATAATGTCGGATTTTAGGTGTGACCCCTCCCCCAACCCGGGCACCGACATTTTGTAACTTTTCTGATTTAATCGATATCAGGGCCGACTATTAGATTTTGGGGGGCGCTTTTTATGAAAATAATGTCGGATTTTAGGTGTGACTCCCTTCCCCCCCCGGGCACCGCCTTATCGTAACTTTTCTGATTTTATCGATATTTGGGTCGACTATTATGTTTTGGGGGGCGCTTTTTATGAAAATAATGTCGGATTTTAGGTGTGACCCCTCCCCCTCCGTGTATCGACTTTTTGTAACTTTTCTGATTTAATCGATATCATGGCCGACTATTAGGTTTTGGGGGGCGCTTTTTACGAAAATAATGTCGGATTTTAGGTGTGACCCCTCCCCCCCTCTCCCAGGCTCCGTCTATTTGTAACTTTTCTGATTTAATCGATATCAGGGCCGACTATTAGGTTTTGGGGGGCGCTTTTTATGAAAATGATATCAAATTTGTTATTGATCTCCCCGGACCTCGACTTTTTTAAACTTTTTTGATTAAATCGATATTAGGGTCAACTCTTATGTTTTGGATTTCGCTTTTTATGAAAATGATATAGGAATACGAATCATTTTCATGAATTTTGAGATAGTGCCCCCGGGCTCCGACTTTTTGTAACATTTCAGATTTAAGCGATATTAGAGTCAATTATTAGGTTTTGGGGGGGCGCTTTTTATGGAAATGATGTTGGATTTGAGATAGTGCCCGGGGCCCGACTTTTTGTAACATTTTGGATTATATCGAACCCATATATCAATTTAATCAGAAAAGATACCAAAAGTCGGTACTTGGGGGCACTATCTAAAATCCGACATTATTTTCATAAAAAACGTCACTGAAAACCTAATAGTCACCCAATATATCAATTAAATCAGAAAAGTTACAAAAAGTCGGTGCCCGGAGGCACTATCTAAAATCCGACATTATTTTCATAAAAAGCCCCTCCGAAAACCTAATAGTCGACCCATATATTAATTTAATCCAAAAAATTTGAAAAAAGTCGAGGCCTGTTGGTCCCAATCACAAATTCGATATCATTTTCATAAAAATCGTTCCCCGAAACGTAAGAGTTGACCCTGATATCGATTTAATCAAAAAAGTTAAAAAAAAGTCGAGGCCCGGGGGGCCCAATCTAAAATCCGACATTATTTTCATAAAAAGCGCCCCCCAAAACCTAATAGTCGGCCCTGATATCGATTAAATCAGAAAAGTTACAAAATGTCGGTGCCCGGGGGGGGGAGGGGTCACACCTAAAATCCGACATTATTTTCATAAAAAGCGCCCCCCAAAACCTAATAGTCGACCCATACATCGATAAAATCAGAAAAGTTACGATAAGTCGGTGCCCGGGGGGGGGGGAGGAGGGTCACACCTATAATCCGACATTATTTTCATAAAAAGCGCCCCCCAAAACCTAATAGTCGGCCCTGATATCGATTAAATCAGAAAAGTTACAAAAAGTCGGTGGCCGGGAGGGGGGAGGGGTCACACCTAAAATCCGACATTATTTTCATAAAAAGCGCCCCCCAAAACCTAATAGTCGACCCATATATCGATAAAATCAGAAAAGTTACGATAAGTCGGTGCCCAGGGGGGGAGGAGGGGGTCACACTTAAAATCCGACATTATTTTCATAAAAAGCGCCCCCCAAAACCTAATAGTCGGCCCTGATATCGATTAAATCAGAAAAGTTACAAAACGTCGGTGCCCGGGGGGGAGGGACCGTATCTAAAATCCGACAATATTTTTATAATAAATGCCCCCTAATATCTAATAGTCGACCCATATATCGATTAAATCAGAAAAGTTACAAAAAGTCAGTGCCCGGAGCAATTTTCATAAAAAGCGCCCCTGATTACATAAAAGTCAATTAATAAAATGAAATAAATAAAATTTCTTCTAGTGTTAGCGTTAAGTTAGCTTTTAGTTAAGTTAATAGATAATTTAGCTTAAGCTAAAAGTTAGCGGTTCGTTTCCGCTAATAGCTAATTTAGCGCTAAAGTTATCTGCGCTAAAACAGCTGGAAGCTAAATTAGCGTAATATTTAGCGCCGCTAATTTTAGCTTGTTAGCGGTACGTTAGCTAGTTAAAAATTAGCGCTCTAACGCCCAACTCTGATATATACAATATATAATACAATAATATATATATATATACAATATATATATATATATATATATATATACACATACAACTTTTCCTTCATCGACCTTTGAGTATTAAATTCAAACTTCACTATTTTATTGGGAATAAGGTCACGTATATATACATACGTGTATGCAGTTTGTACTTTACAATGTGTAGTCCAAGATGAGTTTGCCAGTGGGTTGAGTGGGAGGGTGATATGCATTGGCAAAATGTTTTCCCGCTGATCCCCCACTCTTTACAGATCCAGACTCTTACTAATGCAGACAATAATCCAGACATGTTACTAAACATCAAGTTCTGTGAACAGTAGACCGTACAAATATTAATAATAATTCCGAAGCAGTGTTGCATAGTTTTAAAGTCTTTCATTGCTCCTTTTTTTTATGTGGCGGTTGATCATCATATGGTTTATCTTGATCAAGATGCTCCTCCTATTGTATGATTTTCTTAATTGATTTTCATACATTAATAGAATTTAATGAACTTAAATTATTTATTCAAAAATTCAAGGTTCCTATATTAAGAGGTTCAATTGTATGCAAAATTATTTTTATTTTGTTTAAATATCTATCTGCATTATTATTATAAGCATGATCAAATACAGAGCTTGAAAAGTGAGCCAAAATTTTCCATCGTGCCCATCTTAAAAATTACTGAACAGGTAAGAGTAGTTCTATTCACTATTTTGCTTTCATTATTTATGTTGTGTACTGTCTACACTTTTATGGTGACTGCTTTATTAAACATTTTATTATTATGTTGCTGAATAATATAAGTAACTATTTAAAATTAAATGTATTGTAAGATGTCTGATTTTTCAATATTAATAAAACAAAATGCATGTTAATTAGTGCATAACCGGTAATTCATTATCTTTGTTTATGCACACTGTTGTTTAATATTATAAATTAAAAAAAAAACTAATTTAAATAATTTTGTTATTTGTTGTAACGTTCTAATAACACATTATGTCATGGTGCATGGTGAACTTTTTTTCTTTTTTTTTTTGTTATAGCATGTGTTATTATGATAATGTTTAATATATATTACCGTGTACCATACAATTTTTTATTTTTTCAAATTAGATAGTTATGCTAAATTATTTTTGATAAGCTGTGAAATGAAATTTTTTTATTAAAATCTTTTTAATAATATTTTTTAAATTTTGTGATTATTTCACTATATTATAGTACAGAAGTAGATAATACATATCTGAACAATGTTCAGAGAGAGTTAGGTCTGAGAGAAAAAAAAATACCAGATAACTATAATTTTCAAATATACATTTTCATGATTTTAGCTATCATTAAAATGGTACAGCTCAAAATATTGGAATATATTTTCCTTTATTTGTAATATGCTATGTTAATATTAAAAAATGAAAATATAAAAATATTAACATATTCTTATGTTATTTTATTTATTTATTGGATAATTTAACAATCTGCCACATGGATATTGGTTTTAACATGTTTGAAATAAATTAAATAGATCATTAATGATCACTTTGTATGGAAATATTTAGTGACAAATTAAATATTATCAGCTTAAATTATTAATTTTTTTTAAACTAAAAATTTATATTTTTTCTTTGGTCTTTTAAATCTAAACTTTTTTTTGTAACAACAAAATGATATCTTGGTTTCATGCATAATACAAAATTATTTAATTGGAATTTCAATGATTATTTTATTATTTTTTTCACAATCCTAAATTAAGAGGGATATTTGTTTATTGCAAAGATACTCCCATTTATTTATTGTTTCTTAAATTTTCTTTGCAAATTAATTAATTTATTATCATTTTATAGGTTAAATTGTGGTGCTAGTATGGGTCAGAATGATTCTGTCCCAATAGCATCCGTTGGATCTCCGGGACCACCTGAATCGCCAGCCGCTAGCGTCCCTCCGCCAACCGACCCGACGATGCCTCTACTTTCACCTCAGCCTCCACAACAACATCACATCACTCAAAGTCCTCTTCTCGACGACAAAGTTGTATCAACACCTATTGATTTCAATGCACCAAAATCAGTTCCTTCCATTTCTAACCAAGTAAGCATAATTCAACTAATATAAGGGTATTAGATATAAATATAAGCTATTTTTCCATGACAGGCAGTCAATTTTTAGTTTTTTAAAACTATTGGTTGTTTCACATTTTGAAACTCGTGACAAACATATTTTAATTTTAGTGTTTTTCTTTTTAGTTATTGATTAATTTTGAAATACATTTTCATGCTACTTTGTTGTATCTTAAAAGTTGTATGATAATTATTTTCTATTTTATATATGATTTTGTCATTAATAAATTACAATATGAGCCCAATCAATCTGAATTAAACCATAATAGGCTCTATTGTTACATTTTATGAAATATATGTTATCCTCTAAGTCTGGATAAACTGTTTTAAATTAGTAATTTAATTTATTTATTGGTTTTGAGGAAGGGACTGAATCAATTATAAATTGCAGATGCTTTCACCTTATGGAGAAGAGGTAAAGACAACCTTGAGTGAGAGTGGGGGTGGGGGTCCAGGAAGCGTTGGGACTATCGGTGGGGGCAAGACGACCCCTTTAGCGGCCAGGACCCCTGCACCAGCACCCACCCCACCTCCGCAACCTACCGTTCAGCAACAACCGCCTCCAGCCCCCAAGCGGCCGCTGCTCTCTTCGTCTGATTATGAAGAAGCTTTGGCTCAGGAGATCAGGCCATCAGACCTCCTATATGACTACTCACTTTTAGATGCTTGGTAGCTACTTAATTTTATATTATTTCTAATTTTTATTTCCTCTGTCTTTTTGATGTAAGTTTTTTTTTTTGTATGCCTTCAAACCCTATTGATCTGATCATTTTCAACAGCAAATTATGAAGAATTTTTATATTACAAAATTATAAATCATGAAAGGTTTTATTAAAATTATCATCATTTAATGGTAAAGAGCCTGTAAAAAATGTTGCTTTCATAGTTAAAGCTAGTTATCATTTTTTTCAGCTCTATTCTTTCTACATTTAATACGATTGTTCTTTTGGATAATGGAATTAAAAAACAACTAAATATAAACAATTGAATTTTAGTATTAATTTAGTGAGCTTTAGTCAAAAATGTTTGATTCCAGCCTGTGAGGATTGACTTATTTTTTGGAGTTAGAAAATAAATCTTGCCCTTCTCACTCTGCCTTGAATATAATGGTAACCTGTTAGGATAACTCTTTTTGTCCTAACTGGAGAGCACAAATCTACTCAATGAAAATAAACAACTAACTAATTTAACTTGTTAAATCAACAAATGATCTAAAAACAGTTTTGGATTATCACAAATCTGTATACTTATGTATGTATCAATTCCCAGTTAATAGATAAAATAAAATAAGTGACAATTTGGTTACATTGATATTTATTGTTTGTTAATATAAAAGCTCATAATTTTTTTTATATTTTTTAATTAGTAACTTTACAAAAGGGAAGAATTACAATTGCATTGTATTTTAGGTTAAACCATCCAGTGAAAAGGTTTAAGCCCTCGCAACCCAGCCAGCCGCCAACACCTCAGCAGACCTTTATCAAACAAGAGCCCAACCTTCCTAACTCGAATCCAGTAAATAGAGCCTATTACTGAACAAATATGTTATTTAATGAAAACAATTTATTCATTAGTTTTTCTTCACTATTCCACTATTTACTTACCTCCCTTCCGCTCTGTTTTGATATTCTTTACTACATATGTGTTCTTCTTTTTAGATTGAAGAAAATGGCTACAGTGGTCCAAGAGGCCCTGGAGACCCTTATGATTTTAACGAAGAAGGAATATCTGGAATGCATATCAATAGTTTCAAAAGGGTTCCCATAAAGGTATGATCTTTTGTAATGTGTTTTTTTTTTTAAATAAATTATTTGTTGATAAGTGATAGCTGGACACTTACCATATTATTATTGAAATCGAAGCTCTGTATATCAAATTACTAGTATAACTAGTTTATTCACCTATAAGTTTATTCACCTGTATTTTAGAAATTAATTTTTTTGTTCGGAATTTTCTCATTATCTGTAGCAATTAATTAATTCCTTTATTTTTGTATTAATATTAGTTAAAATCGCTTTAGTATAAATATATATTAATTGCATATATATTTATAATCACTTTGTAAATACGAGAATAACAATTTATTTTTATCGAACTTGTAGGAAGAGGATAAAGGGTTAGTGAATGGTACTGGTCCCTCACCGAGCAGTCAAGGTAAAATGGCTTCTGGAAACTTGTTCACAAGTGAAGGACTCCAGGTTACATACAACGATCTTGACCAGATTTTTAATCATTCTGATGACAATTCTGGTGATGAAACGGTTAGTTTTATTTCTAAATAATTACCCAGATATGTATTGTGACAAAGTTATTGGCTTGAAACATACGAAATGTTATTTCCTATTGTGAACATCAAATAAATGTAAAAGAAATTCATAAATATTATTTCTATTCAAAATAAACTCATTAATCAGCCAACATGAGAAATGAAAAGTTCACCTCCTCTTTATTTTGGAATATTTGATTTTTAAAGAAAGACTCATGTGCTCTGAAAAAATAGTTATTAGTGTGATAAAATGATGGATGTTGCAGAACTTCAGTTTTCAGATCATTTAATTATCTTCAAATCAACTAATAAAATTGTTGAATATCCTAAACTGACTATAGAAGATACTGCTATATTCGCCTGATTTTTCATTTCTATTGACAGATATCTGTCATTTTCAGAAAGCTGAGAAAAAGTTGATTTTTGTTTTATAGGTTTAACTCAAACTGTTTCTGATGATTTTATTTAAGACTGTTCAATTTGAATTATAAAAAAAAAAAATCATTAGAATTGGTTTTAATTGAAGCTATGTTACAGAAAATTGGGTTTCTATCCACTTTTTAAAAATAACAGACGTCCGTCTTATGTATCAAGCCACTCATATGTCTCCGTAATTATTATAGTGGCCTAATATTGTGGATAAATATAATTTTAATTTTGTTTTACAAAATCATCTTTATTGCAGATGAACGTGACACCGCCGAGTTCTAACAAGGGTCCTGAAGATTGTACTGGTCAATCGAACGGACAGACCATCCTTCCTAGTAGCCGCCTATGCCTCACCAATGGCCAAGCAGGAATACTCAGGCCTGAAGAATTGAGTAAGATGTTTCCAACTCCTCCATCCTTAGAACCATCATTAGAGCACCCCCTTCTATCGCCTGGTGATGATCATCCTCAGTCACTCTCTCCCCACCACCAGCCTATTCAGGTGAATGTCATGAAAATTATTAATTAATGTTAGCACAGAGGAATCTTAATTATTAACAGTTGACAAGAAAGGAACATTGTCAAATAATTTATAATTTATGGAAATATTCTTACTTTGAAATTATTGTCTATAAAGCATGTACGTGCTGTTTGTTTTTAGGATTGATTGCATTTCAGTCTATTATGCGTCTTAAATTATTAATTACAATGCCACTTCTTAATTCTATCTGTTAAATTCCATGTTCTTAGTTGATTCCTTAACTAACATAGTTAAACGTCTGCAATGTAGATCCTACCAAAATGAATGCACTTCAAGTTCATGCTGATGGAGTGATATATATATTGCATCCGTATTTTGTATTTATGGAAAAAGTGATATATCAATATTTCCTTATACCGGTCCTCAATACTTTTGGTACTTTTTGTCTAAGCGGCCGCTACTGACTGCTATCTGCCAATGTTTATAACCTGAACACTGATAACTCCCATAACGCAGTGATATGCCTTCTCCTACTTCACATCTTCGTATTATTGTATTAAATTCGTATTATTGAAAGTGTAAACAGATACAAAAAAAAATGTAATAACAACAAAAATACTTTTATTTGACGACAAATATAGTAATGAAATAATAAAAAAACACTTTAAGAAGATATGTACATATAAAACATCAAAATGAAATTAAAAAAAACAAATTTAAAAGAACATATTTACATAGAAAAGAAAAAATATCAACACTATAAACAACGTATATACAAATTATTTTAAGTTAATTATTCACTTCCTTTTGTCTTATTTATTTTGGAAGGCAAAATTGTTTTATGCTACTTAAAATAGCGAGGAACGGGTCTCTCTTCTCTGTGAACCCGCCGCCACAAAAATTCGCACAAATATGAATCAAGGTGTTGTCTGGCAGTTCCTCTATGTACTTTATTTCTCCACTTACCTGAGCCCCACAATCGTTTTATGTGTTGAGTATGAAGACGTGTGTTCTATGTGTTGAGTGAGTCGGAAGACTGTAAATCCCATATTCTAAGAAGATCCATAATATGAGGAAAATAAACGAAAAAAAAAAATGAAAAATAAACTGAATGAAAAATAATATGTGTTGAGTATGAAGACGTGTGTTCTATGTGTTGAGTGAGTCTGAAGACGGTAAATCCCATATTCTAATCAGATCCATAATATGAGGAAAATAAACGGAAAAAAAAATTGAAAAATAAACACCAAGGGGTCACAAATTAAAAAAAAATGCAAAATTAACACAAACGGGCCAAAAGTAAACAATTTAATAAGTGAACGTAATAAGGGAATAACTGAAAACTAAACAATGCAATAACTCAAAAATTTGACGGGATAAGAAGAGGGAGGTTATGTGACATGATGATATGACGTTAGATAACATAGATAAGAAGTGAGGTTTCAAAACGGCCGCTTAGACAAAAAGTACCATACTTTTTATTCAGTTTCAGCCCTCCATATTTTTCCTCTAGCATCTCTTTTTTTATATTGAACCAACACATGTTCAATCTTACAAATAGGCTTAACGTATTTGTTAAATTTCACATTACTGTGAAAGTTTGTGAGGATCTAGAGGAAATATAAGGAATATGGATGTCATCTCCCACTCAGAGATAGTGGTTATTGGAAAATAACTGTTTATCGGTTATGGAAACCACTGGTTTCCAGAAAACAATTTTTTTTCTTTCCAAAGCAAAATCATGCTGTATAAAATTTGAAAAGATGAAGGTAAACAGTAAAGTAACCACATAAAACCTTAAAAGTTACGGACAATTCAGGGTGTGTGATTGATAGATTTGGTCATAAGAAAAAAATGCTTTCCATTCCATATTGGCATTATTGCCTAATTTTATGAATTAGCCTGTCATGTTTGTCTTATTGTCCAACTAGAGCCAATATAACCTAGAGATTATAATAATTGAAATAGCCAGTTAAACAAGTTATAAATACAAAGCTATAAAATAACAATCAATTTACTATTTCCACGCATAATCAACACTCAGCTCTACTGGAAAAAGATATGAATCAATAAGGCTTTGGTATTTTATCCTGACAAATGATTTTATTCGATGATTTATTTTCTTATTTTAAAATAAAAACTAAACATTATTATAACAATAAACTATTATTTTTACGTTTTTATAAACTTATAATTAATTATTCAGGTCTTTTTTAAAATATAAATATAATTAATCATTGATGTCCGCAGGACTGGTCTTTTGTGTTCAAACCCTCGCCTATTAGTAAGTTTGTTGGGTCAAGCAAGTATGCTCCCCTTACTTCACTGCCAAGCCACAGCCTTCCTCCTGTGACTCTTCCAGCCAACGCTTTGTACAAACCATCGTGGTCACTACCTCATCAAGAGAAACAGACCAAGTGAGTAGCATTGTGCATTAATGTTTTAATTAATTCTACTATTTGTTCTGGTAGAGAATTAACAAAATTTTACATCATATATGGACTACGATGAATTTATTTTTACAAAAGAATGTATTACCATTAAAAAAAGAAAAATACTTGTTTACTATTGTAATTCTGGAACATTAAAATAAGTATTTAAACACTTATACAAGTTTATGATAACATAAGTTTATGAGAGATTATTAATTTACTATTATTATTGATTATCATTACTAAAAATATTATTTAGAATATTCCTAACTGTTAATTTCATTTATAGCCCTCCTTCAGCTAGCCGAGGACTGCCTGCGAATTCCAGACCTGGAAGTGGAGGACCTAGGACGCCTAGTATTCCTGCCCTACCTCCTGCCACTCCCACTGGAGCTGCCTCCAGCCCTGCACCATCTGCACCATGGGGCAGAGCCCCTCCTCCTCCTTATTCTCCTGCCCAATATCCTCCTCCTGCTCCTGTTCATCAGCACCAGCCCCCTCCTGAGGCCAATTCTCTTGTCGTTATTGTGCTCCTTTCCGACACTGCCTTCAACATCTTTAGGGATCACAACTTCGACAGCTGTACACTTTGTGTTTGTAATGCTGGACCCAAGGTATGCACTAATAATATGTGATACAAAATTAATTAATTTTAATTTTTTTTTGGGCAGTTTTTTTTTTTACTTGATTGCCCTAGCTTCTACCAAATTATTACACTTAAATAAAATTAATTTGTTAACATGTACCAAAATATGTTCATAAATAGCAATAGAAGTGATGATCATTGTCAGCAGTTGTAGAGGGTACTAATGAGAATGGAAATAATTTTAATAAAAAGAGTGTTGTAGATTTATGAAATTCATTAATGATATAAAATTGAAATATACTCATATGACAAGGGAAGCTTTGTTTCACTAAATCAAATCTAAATTCTTAGCGTAACTTTACTTTCATCACAAACATGCGTCTATCTTATGCCAATGACTACTAATTTGATGTTTTATTTTGCACAAATTTAAATTTATATTGTATTTTGATCTATGATGGGAAAAGAAAATTTTGGTTTACATATTGGACAACAGATTATAGTTCTCACTACCATTTTTATCTTTTATATCAGGGGTACCCAGATTATGACATAAATTATTTATTCTGTTTCATCAGCCGTGGATCGACCCTGGGTTCAGGAGAGCCTCCTGGGGCACATCCAGCCTCTATAATGTGGATACTCTTAATTAAATAACTGATTAAGGAGGAAAACCTAGTGGCTGAGCGTGATCTTGCTCAAGTCCCCTAGGTTTTTTCCTAGAATCCCCTAGAATGATGGGGACCACTGTCTTATATGATAACAGTACCTGTTTTTTGATATTATATTCGGTTGGCAAGCGGTTTCTTCAGTTTAGTTTGGTTCTCTTAACTAATTTTATGTTAAGCTTATAAATTATTTATTTATAATATTACTAACTAGCTTAGTAAGTGATTTATTTATTTTATTTGTAATTGTTTTATAGAAATTTTGTTCTTGTTCAGGTGGTTGGTAACATTCGTGGCAGCGACGCTGGAATGTACCTGATAAGCAGTAATGGGACACCTTATTCACCTTTATCACCATCACCCCACCTTCCTTTGGAGGAGGAGCATATAAGATGTAACTGTGGTTTCTCCGCAGTAGTCAACCGGCGCCTTTCCCATCGAGCTGGTCTCTTCATTGAAGACGAGTTTGAAATAACTGGTATAGTTAATTCTTATAGTATAATCGATAATTCATTTTGGCTTGATACTCATTATGAAGGCGTAAAATAGAAATATTTCAATAATTAATTCTATATTGTAAGTAAGTCTTTTTAAGCTTGGAGTTCCTATTTGCATCGAGTGGCATAGGCAACGTAGCTGACTGAACGGAAGGAATTTATTAAACTAAATTGATTTTTTCTGGGCCAATGGGCAAAATAAATGTAGTGATTTTTTTCCCAAAGTTCTTTAGAAAAAGGGACATCAATTTCAAGTGGTGTCTAATCCGAAGAATAAATTAATTTTTTGTCTTGAACAAACTGTTTATTGATTACTTACATTGAAAAAAATTAAAAAAACTACATGGAGATTTATTTTATACTTTTTTTCATTATTATTTCAAATTATATAAAGGAATAGCGAAAATTATCTCTTATGATTAAAATACTAACAGGACACTATTTAGGAGACAGAGAAGTAAAAATTCTTTGCTGGGTTAGGTCTTATGAAAGATAATATGAACAGCATCAAAGTTAAATGTCATTAGATTCATTATTAATTTGAATCTGATTTATCAAATTCTTGCTGGTGGATAGTATTGAAATGAATTGAAAGGTGTAATAAATTAAATTCTTAATCCAGAATTATCTAATTTAATATGTGTCTTTTGGACAATTAATCCCCCATTTAGCAATATGTACTATCCAGCTTCTATACAATCCAGCTTCTATTATTGCCAAGCACTGTATCATGTTATACTGATATAATCCTATCATTACTTACATAATCTTTTAAATAATATACTACTTACCTGATATCTACACATATATAATAAAAAAATTATGCATTATTGAGTAGGAATATTATAGTTCAATATTATTATTGTGGGAGCTGGGTGGCTTAGTGGGTGAGCACTGACTTCCAGAGCTCAAGGTCCTAGATTTGAATCCGGCTGATGACTAGTAATTTGTCGTCGACCCTAGGGACTGGAGACCCTCCTGGGGTAAACCCAGCCTCTATAAAATAGGTGCTCTTAATTTAATAATTAATTAAGGGGGAAAACTTGGTAGTTGAGCATGATATTGACCCCGTTACTTCTCTGCACAACCGTTGACCTTGGGATTACTTCTTCACATTTTACTGAACCCAAGACCCTTCATGTGTTGTTAGTGGTACAAGTTTTTTTATTTTTTATTATTATAAGAATATTATACAGTCTTCTTATTATTATATAATTCCAATTCCTATGGTTAAAAAAAAAAAATAATGTTGCTAAAAATAGACCAGTAACCTCCAATGGCCTTGCTGTATATATCATCTGTTAGCTTCTAACAATAGTCTCCTTATTCATTTCAGGTCTACTTGAGGAACCTGTGGAAAAGGAAACTGCTGTGTGTGTTGGACGAGCTGAGATGGAATTGATGGCCGGGCAGTGCCTGGCTGTCAACTCTAGCTCTAACGCTCTTTACCGAGCAGCAACACAAGTGCGACCCGCTACTCCACTTCCACCGCTGAACATTCTTTCATTGCGGGACTCTAACCACGTGTCACTTGTAGCTCTGGAGCAGGGTCGGATTGCAGCTCAACATTCTCAATCAATGTGCAAAGTAAGGTTTCATTATTCATCTAAATTTATATTTAAACGTAATTATGTTGAGTGGGAATTTTTTTAAATGTTTGAATAACAACCTAAATTATTAAATTCTTATATCTGAACTTAGTTGCGGCCATAGTTCAATTGAATTATAATAATATTTTAGGTATACATATGTGTGTTTACTAGTAATTAATAATTTAACAAAAAAAAAAAAAAAAACTTATGTCGATCCTAATAAAAATTGACATTAATTCTAACCATAAATTTTTTTTTTTCAACTATTGATAAAGTATCATGCTATCTATTGAGTAAATTTATTTTAAGTATTATTTCCTAAATGAAAAATGAACAAAAATATTAAAATAATTTTTAAAAAGAAAGCTATTTCATCCTTATGAATTTCAGAGAACACATTACTGAAAAATTGTTTTATTTTTTCTTTTATTTCTTGTTTCATTTTTAATTATGTAAGGTTGGGTTGGTTTTTTTTTTCTTTATTAATTTATTACTTCTAGTTTTCAAATTTGTCATACCATTGAACTCATATTAAGTTGTCTCTTTTGTTTTTAATTTTTAACAGATGGAGGAAATTAGCAATTACGGAAGGCCTGGAAGTGGACCAGTCCACAGATGGGGTTTTCTTCGAGCTAAAGGTCCTCCATCGAACCAAGACATTGTACGAGTGATGAAGCAATTACAGCCCCTACTCCAAGAAGCCATCCAGAAGAAGTGCACGACAAGACTATGGGAAGCACCTACTGTCTCCGGACCTCTGACGTGGAGACAGTTTCATAGGCTGGCTGGAAGAGGTATGTCCTGCTTTATTAAATTTACCTGGTCTAGAGCCTACTTTTGAAATCAGAGCTAAATCATGGACCATATAACAATTTCAGGTACTGATGATCGTTGTGAGCCTCAACCAATCCCATCATTGCTTATGGGGAGAGAAAAGGACTGGATTACTTTAGCCCCTTATGCTGTTCATCTTTGGGAGAAGTTATTGTTGGAACCATATTGTTACTCACGGGATATAGCCTATGTTGTTGTTGCACCTGATAACGAGTTTGTCCTTGCAAGTGTGAGGACTTTCTTTAAGGAGCTGTCCTGCATGTACGAGGTATATAAAAGATCAAGTGGTTATATATATATTTATTTAAATTTAATTTTTTTATTTATATCTTATATACACTAAATGTAGTTTCAAGAGTATTCTATCAATATTTTTAAAACTAAATTAAATTAAATATTTTTAATTTTTATAACTCTTTGAAGTTTATCTACTTATTTCAATCATGATATTATTTTTCTAATTTCACTGTAAAATTTATGGAGATATATTATATATATTTTTTTTTTTTTCTGATTGCTTTTAGTTTTTTATCAGTGGATTTTTTTTTTCAATGTCATACTACAATAGCTGGAAATTATATCAATAATAAAATTGTTATAGGTGTGTCGACTAGGCCGCCATGTACCTATCACCAAAGTGCTGAGGGATGGAATCTTACGAGTTGGTAAGACAGCTGCTGTGAAGTTGGCTAAGGAACCGTTGGATGACTGGTTCTCCAACCTCACAGACACCTACCAGGCCAACATGCTCAAACTTTATGCTCAGGTACAATGGAAAAAACCTCTTGATGTATATTCTGCGATGTCGTAACTGGAAAATCGTGAATTTTTAGTCAAGACTATTGCAACAATGTATAGTTTGAACTGATGAACTATCACTTCTTAATCCCTAAGAAGAATCATGCTATATTTTTACATTGCATTTCAGTTAGACTGAATTCAATTTTTTTTTTTATTTATATATCTCTTTAATTGACAGAATTTAGAACTTGAAATAAATGTTTCTCCTGAAACAATAGCAAATCTTGAGTTACAACATTGTGGAACGTATATGATTCATTTGGTGTTTTAATATAATTACTAATTGTTAAAATGTATTTTAATGCTATTTCTTCAGTGATTGTCGACCCAAAGATAATTATTTTTAAAAATATATGTTAGTCATCAATCATTAAATCCTCCGCTAAGAGTTTTCCTTATAATATAAGTAAAAACAAAATCTGGAGCACGCAACACATAACTTCCAATTAAATCCAATTATTTTCTGGCCATGTGGGGCTATTATAAAAATTTTTAACTGAGCTAAAGCTAAAATATTACAACTCGCAGATCATAAATACTATTAAAATAACAAAATTTCTATTTATTATATCACCGGTTGATTATGGATTGTACGCCTATTAGTTATTAAACTGTTATATTCCATTGCAAAGTTTATTAAAACGGAATTAAGAGATTTGCATTATCTGTCATTGACAGGTCAAAAGTTGTCACACTAATTGTAAGTGGATACTGTTGGAAATTTCATCAAACTATTCACTAATTTAATTTTCTGAAAGGTTACATGATGATTTTTCGGAATAAAAGGACGATTGATATCTAAATATTTTAATATAATATCAGATCTAGAGTTATTAAACTATAGTAAATATATTTAAGGTTATAAACGTATCTATGAAATATTTTTATATTTCACTTCTTCTTTCACACAAGTACAATGAAATCGTAGTGGATAATGTTGGAATATCACGAAGGGAAGATTTATCAAATTATTCACTAATTTAATTTTCTAAAAAGTTACTGGATAATATTTCAGAATAAACGGACGTTGATACCTAATTATTTAAATATAATATCAGATTTAGATTTATTAAACTGCATTAAATGTATTTAAGGTTATAAACATATGCTTTATACATCCATGAAATGATTTTATATTTTACTTCTTTTTTCACACAAGTACAATGATATAATTTTTTAAACAATGTCATTGCATTGATTAGGTGGATTTTAAATACTTTTTTCAAACTTAACAGTATTTTAAAATTTTACATTTAGTTAGTAAATTTCATTTAAACATGTGATTTACATTAAATATTATTAGTTTTCTAAAATTATTATTTATTATTTGTTTGCCACTCTCCGTCACCTTCTACAACTTTCTATATTATATATTGTTTTTTCTAAAAATCTCCGCTTTCCAACGATATATTATATGTATACCTTCTGACTAGTATTTCCGGATATTCATTTTTGACCTGGATAGGCATTTTTGTGTTTTTCTCCTTTATTCAATTATCAAATTCTTTCAAAAGTTATATTGAGCATTTTTTCGTAACTCTTAATAATGAGAAATAGTTAATTATTTAAAATAAACCATATTAAAGGTACTTTAGAAATAGACACATATCAACATTGGGCATTTAAGCCCTGTAAAGTGACATCAATGGGGATAAGACTGAATGATATTAAAGACCACTTAATTATACAATGATACACCAAGTTGAATAAAAATCGTTAGAGCCGTTTTTGAGAAAATTGTAAAAATGTGTTTCAGCGTTGATATAAAGTACCACTTCCGGTTAGCCGATTTTAAGGAAAAAGTTGCTGTCACATCTAAGGCATATACCTACCTTAAATACGTAATATCAGTTTTGTACTACTTTTCGTTTTTGAAGTAGACTGCTAACAGACACACAGACCATTTTTCAGGACTTGATTATTTGGGCTCAAGGTATGCCCAAAACGTGTATTTCTGTTGAAAACTCAGATTAAAAAATGTTCACAATGCTTACCCTTACTATATATTACATATATACGTAAGTGAAAGTAATATAGAATATGTAAAATATACTTATATTTTATAATATGTGTATTATATCATTTGTTGTCTCCAACAAAATAGGTGTGCCGCCATCATTTAGCTCCACATTTATCCCAAGTGCCCCTGGATAAAACTCTTCTTGATCCTCCCGAGGGCTCTAACCCAGCTCCTCGATCAACACTTGGTGCTTCTGATCAACCCAACACACCGAAGCAAGTGGACCCTCAAGGTAAATGTTAACTATGTTTTAATCATGTTTTTTTTTTCCAATGAAAAGTCAGCTATTTAATAAATTTTTAGTATGTTACTTGTTTTAAATTTCATTTTTCAATGATATATACTATTTCGTTATTTATAAAATGAAGTAATATTATTATTTCTACTTTCTTATGAAGATGATGGGAGCGGTAGTGGCAGTGAATATACGTTTGGTGGTAGTAGTTGCGGTAACAATGGCTACAATAGCTCAATTGACGATGATGGGTCTGACCCACCGATGATAGTCGTTTACCTTGTGGAGCCATTTACTGTCGGAGCTGATTCACCAGAACTTCAGCGTCTCTCCTGTGTAGGGTTGCTAAAAGCCTTCAATACTGTGATAGCCAATGTACCTGAGAACCTTAGATCTAATATTACCCTGCAGGTACAGTATCTTTCATAAGTAGTTAAGTATTTGAGTTAGTGGGTGCAAGAAGGCAGGTGTCTAGCTTCCTTGAATTTCTTGTATGTGAGGAATTTTTATAGAAGTGTTCATGTCGGAAAAAAAAAATCGGGAATGCGCTATGCTTTAAAAACAGCCAGTAATTTAAATTTTCAGTTTTTGGTTTAATAATTTAATTTTTCTATTATTACCTTACAAGAGTATAAAGTATTTAGAAGAGGATTGATGTTACAAATATCACCTCTAATTCCAAGAAAGCTAGAATTAGCCATCCACAAACTAATATGGGCCATCTTACTTATTCACTCTCTCATTTCAAATTTGTTTTATCTTCTATCTCACCTGAAATGACTGAGTTCCAGCTCTGACTTAAATTTAGTAAAAAGAAAAAGAACTAAAAAAACAATGGAAAAGACAATACTTAATCATTCTAGAAGTAATTGAATTGAAGAAAATTTTACCTCATTGTCCAACTGACAGTTCCAGAATCAAGCAGTGAGAGGGATCTGGCTTTACAAGCTGGTTGGCTTGTTTAATCACTGTTTGAACCTTTTTGCACCATTGCAATTTGGGACTGTCTGCTATGCACTGAGATAAAGTTTCTTTAATGTAATTACTTATTACGGTATAATTAATTTTTCATTACTTCACTTTTTTAATTTTTATTTGTAATTACTAAATCAGGCTGAATATAAATTCATTGTATTATTTTTCTTTAGTTTATTTGTTGAAAGCTGATTAATAATTTTTCGTTTAACAGAGATACAGCCCTCATAATTTTCAAATTCATTCTCAAGTTGTTTATTTAAAGCTGACCAATTAGTATAACCAGTTGTATCAACAATAGATCTAGAAATCTATTAGAGGCGGGATGGTCGAGCGGGCTAACGTTTGTGCACATCACTGCCGTTGCCTGGCATCCTGATCAAAGATTTAATTTGATAAGTATGAGTATGAGTTTTTCTCCTGGTGCCAGAGGGATTTTAACTCTGGTATTAATCCCTTACCCTTATCCCCTGGCCTGGGAAAACCCCTGTATAGCCTAAAAGGTAAGGATGAGGAGGAAAAAAAACTAAATATAAAAACAGTCAAGAAATCTCTTCGGAACTAAGCAATAAAATTGAATACTTATTGGGGCTGGATTCTGCGTGTTCTCTGTACAGGGCCTACAGGTGTTACATACCCTTCTTGCTCCCAGTTTCTCAATAGCATTTCATAATGGAGTCAAGTAAATTCATATAATGTTTTATATATAACATTTTAATAATTTAAATTTTGCAGGTTGTTTCACTGGAGAGTATTCTAGAATTAGGTAGGAGTGGAGAGACAAATCGAAGAATTGATCATATGAGAACACTGGCAATCTCCGTTTTTTGCCAAGCAAGAAAAACATTGATGCATGGAACCAATAATATTAAGGCTCTAACTGGATTTGGAACTGCTGCATCTAATGAGCTATTTTTGAAGAGTAAAGATGTATGTTAATCTTAATATGAACATTAGCTTTGATTTACAGTTTTGAATTATATGGTTTAATTGTTATAATTTTAATAGGAAAAAAATAGAGCTCCATACAAAGTATATACTCCAGCGTATATCCTAGCTAAAAGTAAGGATAAGCCATTGAACAATCCAGCTGGCCCAGATCCAGAAAGCGGTGTTAGTTCATCTGACCACTGCTCGGTTCTTTATGTATCATATTGCCTCTCTGAAGACCAGAGATGGCTGCTGGCAACTGCTACTGATGAACAAGGTCTACTTCTTGAGACAGTATCTATCAATGTTCACATACCCAATCGGTAAGTGTTGTTATTTTTATATTGATAATAATTAGCGTTGATTAATAATTAATAGCATTTGATAGCGTTGATAATTTATACTTTCACGATAATCATTCATAGGCTTTGTTCAATTGGAAATTATTTTCCAATCTGGTCCCCACTCTGCCGTTACTTTTACTAATTTATATATCTTTCCCATGTTTTCCCTCTGCAATCTGTAACACTTGTAACCTGCGAACTGTTTTTAGTTATATCCGTAACTATTTATTTATTTCTTTGAACTAGAGTCGACAAAGTGCAATACTGAAGGGAGATTGGATGAGGCCGTCCATACGCAACTCACTTGCTGATGAGCTATAATGCCCTCCTATCTTAATACCTCATTTTTCAGGTTTGGGAATGTCCTCTAAATGGCCAGCCCTTTACATGTTTTATTCATGCATTCACCCATAAAACGAAGAGATATAGTTGGCATCTACATTTTGCCAAATTATTAATTATTGATTTAATATTTTCAAATATATAACTCCAACAAATAATAGAACTGTATCGGAATCATACAAAGCCTAAAAAATATAAAATAAAAAACATTATTCACATAATTTTCATTTTTACCATATTTATGTAAAGCCTTTTTCGTGGATAAACTATATATGTATCTATTTAATTTAATGATTACAAAACACACTTTTCCCTGTATCTTAATAAATATAGTGCAGTTTTATAAATTTTATTAAAAATGTATCAATTATTCACAAATTAGAAAGGAGCAGTGGCATGTTTTTTTTTTTGTGATAACCCAGCTTAGTCTGATATCATGTCTCACTGTTAATAAGTTTCTTTTATAAATTTGAGGAAAAGAATTTTTGCTTCAGACTTACATAGTTTTGGATTAAAGAAAGTGGTTACTTTTTACCACTTGTCACAGAATCAATGTTCTTGTCAATGTATTTTTTAAATTAAATTATATTGATGTTTGCTACTTAATGTCCCTATGCAGGGCTAGGCGGAGGAGGGCGTCGGCAAGAAGGGCAGGTCTTCAGAAATTAATGGACTTCATGCTTGGTGTTATGAGCCAGTCGGTCACTCCTTGGCGCTTAGTCGTCGGCAGAGTAGGCCGCATTGGGCATGGTGAACTCAAGGGTAAGTAACAATAATGTTAAATTATATATAATAACCATGTTTATTTGATCAAGTTTTTATATGGATGTGAAAAACAAAATGGTTAATTCTTTATTGAATAAAAACTGTTAGTTCGTATTCTATATCCATTTGGTATTTTAAAATTTGAATGAATGAGAAACATAAGTTTTTTAAGTATATAGAGGGTGTCTACAGGAAGGGAAGACAAGAATTTTCATCTAACCTATCTGAAAGTTAAGACATTTTTTGATCATTTCTGCCAAAAATAAAAAGATACTAAGTATATAAAATTTTAGAATATAACAATAACAATTCCTTTTCTTATTTACAATTTTAAACTGAAAATCGTATATTGGTGTTATAATGTTCGCTCCATACTTAAATTTGTTTTGACTTATAATTTTCACTTTTCAGACTTTGGGATAATAAATCTAATGATAAATATTTTTGAATATTATGACAAAAATTTCGTTACCACTTTATGGGGGGAGTGGAGGAAAATTTATTGAAAATAGGAAAAAGTAACAGAATCTGACTGACAAAATCTTGTATACACCATGTATATATTTGAAACTCAAAATAGAAAAGAATAATTTATATATTTAAATTACTCTTTTCTATTTCTGATTTTTTTCACATACGACGAGTATATGGAAAAATATAGTGGTTAGTTATTAGTAAAACCAGAACAGGATTTTTACCTCTGTAATAAATTTGTATCATTGATGTTAAATTTATATTAATTTTAAATTTAGGTTGGAGTTGGTTACTAAGCCGCAAATCGTTGTTGAAAGCTTCAAAAAACTTGAAAGACATCTGTGGCCAATGTAACCTACTGTATCCCCACGATGTGCCATGCATCCTTTCAGCTTGCCTGGTTTCCCTGGAACCAGATTCAGCTCTCCGACTGATGCCTGACCAGTTCACTCCTGACGAGAGATTCAGTCAGGCATCTGTGAAGTGTTCTCTGTCCACACCACAAGATGTTTCTGCCACTCATATTCTTGTTTTTCCGACGTCAGCCACTACCCAGGTTCAAATTCATTTTTATTAAATTTAGTTTTATTGTTTATTTATTTTTTGAACACTAAATTGTGTAAAAATCTATTATTTTTTTTAGATGTCATTTTGACTTAATTGATGATTCTATTTTTAGAAGTTTATTCATAAAATACACTTCAAACTTTTATTATACACTTAAATATGTAATCATATCTTAATTTCATTTCCCGCTATGTTGTATATTTCCCAGGACCTATCTCTATTTTTTCTTTGTACCTGTATTACAATTTTTTTTTTATTTAATTTTTATTTCTTTCATTTTATATTCATTTTCTTCTAACTATTTGCGTCTTATTGACTTTTATACTTCTATTCACATAAAGAAAAACTATAGATATTTTAATAAGGTGCTCATTGTAAATGAAGTTGCAGTTACTACTTTATTTTAATTTGTAGCTTGATTAAAGATTATTGTTACTAAAAGTGTTTTAATTAAAAAATGCATGCTTTAAGTGATTGCATCTGGATCAAAATAATCTCTTACTGTTCACATTATTATCAGATCAATGTAGGTTATGCTTTCTAAAAAACACATTTATTTTCTTTACGCCGTACAACCCCTTTATCACCATCTAAAAAGATATATATTTAGGGATTAACCCAAACACAAACAAGACTGTTGTTTAAAAAGTAGAGTTGAAAGAAAGCTGTATTATAATAGATTTATTTTTCTTGTTTACAGTCCTCACAGACAGCATTCCAAGAACAGCATATCAACGATCCTGACCTGGGCGATGATGAACTTTTTTCGGTATTGAATGATGACATGGAAGGAATGTCAGACTTTCACGATATATTCTCTACTTGGCCGGAGGCTGATGGGACCGGTGGTCCCAGAAGCCCTGAGGGTGCTGGTGGCCCGGGCAGAGGAGGAAGACCTGACTCCCAGAGTCCCACACCTCCGCAGTCGCATCCACACTCTCCTTATCAACACTCTATCGCCAGAACGGTACGTATCAATTGAAATATTATGCAGAATTATAAAATCTCAAGATGCAAAAGATATAGCAATAGTTTTTGTTTTTTTTCATAACTGTGTTAATTGAGCTCACCTTGAACATATAAATTTTAATTACCTTCACTACAAATGTGATTTTATTTAGTGTATTTATTATTTAAGCTCATTGACTTATTTTATACAGCTCACTAAATTTGTTTCTATTAAACTAAATCTCTCTATTAAAAGAACAACCATCCACTTCTTTTGTTTCTTATTTAAAGCAATGATATATGTTGATTAATAAATAATTTCAATTTCAATTTAATTTCATACTTCCTTTCAACAAACTCTGTCATAGATCTAAATTATAAAGTCATGTCATGTCTCTCTCTCCCCCCCCTCATTTACTGTGTTTAGGACATTAACCTGTCGGTTCAGCTCTGAAAAGCTTGTAATTATTCATGCTCTTCTCAACTTTCTCAAAGTTGTTACTTCAATCATATTTACCAGGTGCATGGCCTATAATTCTGGATTGTGCAGACTTATAAATTCTTCAGTAGACTTGTCTTCCTTCAGAAAAACTATGTAATACTTAATTTTTGAAGATCATAT
Organism: Nezara viridula; assembly: GCA_928085145.1. Classification (NCBI taxonomy): domain Eukaryota; kingdom Metazoa; phylum Arthropoda; class Insecta; order Hemiptera; family Pentatomidae; genus Nezara; species Nezara viridula. The sequence continues at coordinate 78,557,131 of OV725082.1, forward strand.
GGTGTATTTTCTTAATAATAAGTAACCTTGTAATAGGAAGGACTATGATCTTCCAAATAAATAAATTAAAGTAATTATATAAATCCATTATAATTGAGGTTGTGAATTTGATATAATTTAATTATATATTTTTTTTTTACGTATTCCAGAGCGGTGAAGGGAGTGAGGAAGTAGGAACTGTATTGCAGCAACCATTGGCCCTTGGCTACCTCGTGTCGACCGCTCCGACAGGACGGATGCCTCGCTGGTTTTGGTCTGCTTGCCCTCACTTGGAGACAGTAACACCACCCTTCCTCAAGAATGCTCTCCACCTCCATTCAACTGCTGTATTGGCTAGTTCTGACGAGCTATTACAGCAACAGACTGCAGTTGCTGGCCATGCCTTGGACTCTCAGTATACCACTGATGTACTTAGGTATGTCTGAATAGAAATTTTACCTTGGTTATTTTATATCACCTGTAGGTCTGAAGTGAATATAATTGATGAATGACCATAAGTCTTGAAGAATGTTTCAGGTTGATGGGAGTATTTAACAATGGCCCAGGACTTATATCCACCTTTCCTTCCCTATCTATTTTTAAAATGCAGTGTAAAGGATGTCTGGTAATGTGGATGATATTTGGCTTGAATAGCATCTGCATGATGTTCTTTATCTTAAATGTTTCTCTTATGATAGTATCTTATAATCAAAAGAATTAATTTACTTTCATATGGCATGTTTGATTGGTAGTCTACTTTCTTATCATTATTGAAAAATTCTTATTTAATAAATAATAAGTGTAGTTCTCTCACGCATCTTTGTATTCAACTGTGAAGCAGGCTACTAAAATATAATCTGGGATTTATGAAATTAAAGAAAAATTGAGAGTATTAAATCTGGTAGTCTATTAATAGACAAATTGTTTTACTGGATTTAAAACTTGTGTGATGTTCTTGAGGTGATTAAATAATCTCAAAATTTTCTCTTGTCTCTTACAATAGATCACTATACGATGAGTAAGGGGGGTCTTTGTAACTTATTATATTATTCAGAAAAGCTGAAAATGTATGCGGGGCCTTAATTAGTAAAATAATTTCACTATATTCCAGAAAGCATTTAGTTATTATAGTGATGTTTCTCGTTGCATACATGTCTGATTATTAACTGCTTATATGTTACCCTTCTATATATAAATAATGCTTCATATGTTACCTTATTCTATTGAAATAATATAAATTTTATGATAATAGAGCATACAATTGTTGAAACAATTAAGGAGTTGTCATCGAAATGTTTCTCTAATATTCTAATTATTTCTTATTAATTGTTGAAAGTATTGAATTAATATTAGTAGTATTGTATTAATGAAACCTCAGCTATCAGGCATTCTATTAATGGGGTAGTCATTCAACGGGGCTGGCAAATAGAAAGGAAAAAAATTCTGTTTTTGTGAGCATTGGGATGTTTTCAACTAAAATATAGGCTTTGGAATTTAATCCAATGAAAACCTAGATTTTGCAATGTTAGCAAGAGCATCTATATCTTAATGATTAGCTTTTAAACTTAAATGGTTAGTTGGAACCTAGGTAGACAGCTGTTGTTTTTTAATATGGTTGTTTACAATGATAGAATTTTTGTTAAATTTTTATCATCAGCAGCTGCACAACCCACTTAGTGCATCAAAGGCTCGCTAACTCCTTATTCATGCCACCTTTTACAATCTCTCCCTATACTATGTAGGTATAATTCAATTACTCGCAATACTGTCCACTGCAGTCTTTGGTCGTCTGATGTTTCTTGGTCTATCGTGTTTTTAAAAAGTTTGGTCATCCTGGTAGCATAATCCAACCACCTAAACCTCCCTATGGGATTGACTAACAATTTTCAGCTCCTTAATCAGGAGGAAGATCACCTGGAAAGAAGTAAGGAACAGAACATTCCCAGTATTCTTAGGGACTCTCCTTAATTTTAAGATCAGTACTTGAAAAACGGACCGTATTAGGTACAAAATGTCCATTTTAATGAATTACAGGTATGAAGGTCTAATGGGTGAAGATTTTTTCTCTGAAATTTCACTATTAAATATTTATATTGCCAACCTTCGAAAGAAGGATAAGTTCTATATACAGAAAGGAATTTTTTTAAATTACTTCTAAATATCAGACTTGCATTTTAATTGCATTACATTTGCATCAGACATGCAGATTTTCCAAATGGGCCTTAGTAATCTGATACTATTTTATATGAAGTATTGGTTGTCACTTAAAATTAATGATTTCAAATGATGCCACTACTGGACATTGTAATATCTCAACTTGCTCATTCATCACATCTGCTGTTCCCAGTTTCGTTGCCAGATATCAATGTAGATCTGTTAAAATTGTAATTTAAAATCAGGCAGTTGTTCGGTTTTATTTGTTTAGAAATTAAATAATCATGCTATGATGGAAAATTTGTTTTCTGCCAATCAGTCAAAAGATGATTTCTGGGGTCAGGTGGATTTGGTAGAGGGATGTTGATGACCACATTACTTTGTATGTAGTCAACTTAAAATCTTTGATCTTATAATAGTACGTACAGTTTTATGTGTATAAATATCTCTAGTTGGGAAAAAAGTTGCCACAATTCTAAAATTAATGATGTTTCACTTTTTTGTAATTATTAACAGTATGCAAAAGTTTTAAAAAAATATATTTTTGTAATTGTGCCACCTTTCTTCTCAAGCAGTGATATATTTATAAATACATTTGATCTATTATCAAGTTAAGCTGAGTTTATTTGCGTCCATATAAAATCTAGATTATTTGTGTTATTGTTTCAATTTTTTATGAAACAGAAAATATTTTAAATAGATTAGATTAATAACTTCCGTTTTTTTCTAAAGACATTATAACTATCTTTAAGGAAAATTTGTCCCTTTTTTACATAGGTATATTTTAATAAAGTTAAACATTTTGTATAGCCTGTTTTTACAAGTATTACACCTGTAGGCCTCCCCAATTAAGAGGGTAATGGTCTAACTTCCCGTGGGGACCAGCCGTATTGGGAAGTAGGGCCGGGATTCGATAAACTTAAACATTAATAGATATTAATTATTTATTTTTTTAAGAGTAATAATTTGGTTAAATTGTAAATGAATGTGTTAAATGCCATAAATAACCTACCTTATATTTTCTGTTATTTTATAATGTTTCTTTGACCTTATGATAGATATGTGCTGGAGGGATATAACGCACTGTCATGGCTGGCCCTCGACTCGAACACACACGACCGCCTCTCGTGCCTGCCAGTCCACATGCAAGTCCTCATGCAGCTGTACCACATGACTGCCGCATTAGCCTAGTCTTAGTACTTATTCTTGTACCTCCTGATTTTATAAATATATATGTATATATATATATAATTTATGTATGGATAGACATACATAATATTTATATACTTATAATTTATTTTTTTAACCAACACTTTCATTTATTGAACTAGCTGTTTTGTTTTATACAGTTTTATGGCCTAAATGTTAGCTGCCTATTTGTTGTTTTATTAATTTTTAGTTGTTAATTTTTTTTAAAAGATAAATCGATTGTAAAATGTAATTATAACTGCCTGGCTCATTTTTCAGCCATCTCCTTTCCTTTCTTCAACAATAAGTGATATTTCTCACTTCCATTCCAATTTTTCATCTAATTTTAGTATGGTTGAGAAAATTGTAACTACTTTACGATTGTATATAGTTATATATATAAATTTGTAAATATTTTCCCTACCACCCGAGTAAGAATTTTCGGTATTAGGTTTTATATTTAATATATTAAGTTAAATTGTTATAATTGATTTCCCTTCCCAATTTGTAAATTAAGTTGTTATCGATTCTTTAAATTATATATATTTATATTGAGTGAAATAGTGACTCCATTTAAATAAAATTATAGATTAATATACATAAATACATAGGTACATATATATATATTACAATTTAAAGAAGTTTTAAATGTAAATATATTTATGTAGGATGATGTAATTTTAATTAAATCGAAAAAAAAAATTACTAGATAAATTTTACATTTGTATTGGTATAAACCTTGCATCTGTTATATTTACAGCTTATTTCTGTAAATGATGTATATATTTATATATGTATGATAAGAATTAAATAAATTATGAATTAATTATAAATTGGAACTTAAGGACGTCATGCTTAAGTGGATTTCTTCTATGAACCCGCTTTAAGACCAAGTAGTTCATTCTAAAGGACTAACAACCAAAGGGTTAAGTAGTTTCTTTCCTATTGTAAATTTATACATGTACATAGGCACTATTATATAATGTATTGTGTACATTATGGACGAAAAGTATTTTGTAAATACGTACAACATGTTAAGAAAGTAACTTAATGAATAGTATTCAGTTGAAGGATTTATAAAAATGTGTAAGTACCAAAGAGCTAATGATGCCAATAAGATGGTATCAGCGGCCGTATTGTTAGTTATTCAAGAATATTCAAGCGTTATTCTTTTTATAGAACTCTTTTCATTTTAGTATCATGACGAAAGATTTGTTCTTTATATGTACATATAGGCATGAAGTTTTTATGAACAAAGTTCCATTAGATCAGATTCATTTAACATTTGTATTATAAGTATAAAGAAATTGTTATATGTTATTTATTATGTAGAGTAGGAACATATATTATATATTTGAAGGTATAACATATATATTTATATGTTGTGCAAAATGAGGAAATTGAAGCTCTGGGGGCCACTACCTTAAAAATAAAAACTCTAATTGACTATGTTTGAAACTTGATGAAGAAATGGAAAAAAAAAAACAGAAGAAGGCAATCGGTCAATTTGGTTGTGGGCACGCATGAAGTGTCAATTAACTCTTCTATAATCACATATCCCCACTCCCATTTCCAACCCCCTAGTGCTAACCTATAACTATTTTTGTACAGTCTCTGGTTGTAGGATGTGTATTTGTACAGTCGATAAATAAAGATTCTTTTTTTAAAAATTGAAAGATCATATTTTTATTTATTTCTTTTTTTTATTATTATTCTTTTGTTGAACAACCATTACCAATTGTTGTATTACAAAAAAAGAAAAGAAAAAAAAAGTATAACTGACTAATTATAGAAAGAGAGTACAAAACATGACTGCTGCATGTATCGTTCAATTATGTATGTACATTTTATATTTACTGTTAGTAGAAAATATTAGCATTATTGAAAAAGGAAAAGTTGTAAAGTTGGTCTTTTAAACATATATAGGAAAATATATTAGCCCAAGAGTGAAAAGGGAATTATCAAGGAAAAAATATATTGTTTTTCTTTGTTTATATATTTTAATTTTTCTATAGTTTATCTCCTTTGAATTGTAATGTTCTTTTATTCTGTTTCTTCTATAGGTCTTTTGTGGTCAAAATAGTTTTGTTTATATTGTTTTTTTGTTTTTTTTACAAAATTGTGAAACTCATAGCAGCGGTATGTAAACATTCAGATATTTTTAAATATATAATTTTGAAAGAGATTATATGTTTTATTTAAATAGTGTTTCTCCCTCTTTTAATTTAGGTCAATATATTTCACATTGACATTAGTATGAGAAAACACAGCCTATTTCACAGAAGCTATAAAAAAAAACTAGAAAACTTAAAGGTTTTATATTATATTTTATTTCCATTGCTTCTTAGGGGGAATTGAGAAGACCATTTGACATAATATTTTTAACAGAGGTCCTCCATCAGGAATCTGCTGCCTCAATGTTATTTACGGAATAAATAGTTTTTTGGACTGCTGTTTTCTTGTTCTACTGTCAATGCTTGACTTAATTTTGAAAACTGGTTATTATCCAGTTTCTTCTATTACTGTATGCTTCTTACAAAATTATTTAAATTTGAGAGCGAGACATTCTAGAAGTTTAAATCATCCTAGCTCTGCACACTTAATTCTCTCTTGATAGTATTATTGGGCTTTGTCAGGGAGGGAGCTGAGGTTAAACACGTATCAAGAAATTTTAAATTTCATCTTTATTTTTAAATTTGGTATCAAAACAGTTACAATTACATTTCTTAAAACGTAGTGTTTAAAATAAATGATTTACTATAATGATGAAACTAGGTATGAGAACTAATCTAATATTCAGATGAAGAAAAAAATTAATATTGCAAGTCAGCTGACAGACCCATTTTAAGAATGTCACTGTTGTTGATTTTAACTCTGTATTAAATTTATTAAACTTGAACGAAACAGTTCAAAAAGGATAATTCTGTTTTGCTTTGAGCCAAGGGCTCAACTGCTTTAAGATCTCTCCTGCTTTTTTTTACATCTAGATCTTTCTCTGCTTTATGTGTGTAGTTATTGCAATAACTTAATATTATCTTGATAAAAAAAAAGTGAACCAATTATTTATTCAACGCTGTAGTTTTGAGCCACATTCTACTCTTAATCCTGTGGAAAAGTCTGCTATCCTATCTTCTTTTAACTGTTATCGCTTCCACCCATTGAAAAATATATCAACTATTAGCTTTTGTTCTTCGACTTCATTATAAGAAATCCTGATGTGTCTATGTCTATATACTGGTTCACCAAACCCACTTTGATTGGTTCCGTAATTACTTTTCCCAACACTTACCATAGGAAACGTATTAGAAAGATTTTACTTCCCTTAAATTTTTCTCTCCCTCCCCCCCATGTTGTATAAACTTTAACAGTTTTTATAAAAACTATTCATACTCTACTTATTCTTTACTAACTCTCCACTACCATCTTCCACACTTTTGTACTACAGATTCCTACCATAATACCTATTCTTTCAGATAACAAGCAGGTATTTCTAAAATCCACATCTATATCTTTATGTATAAGTCCCATAATAAACTCTTATCTTTTTACCAATTTAAAAATTACTCCTCTTGAACATGGCTCAAATATAGTTTTCTGACTTCTTTGCTCAATTCCCAATTGTAATTCCTTCTGTATCAGCAAAACCAAAATTATTATTATTCTGTCTTCTTTATGTTGTACTTAATTCCACTACATTTTATTTATTTATCCTATGAGCCTTATTTCATACATATCTCTTTACAATCTAATTTATTAATTCTCAAATTTTGGATTTTCCGACATAAACTATCCATAACTTCAAACTTCTTGAACATGCTTTAACTCTTAACCATTCCGTCATCATGCTGCTATTCCTAATTGTAACAAAAGGCTAATTAGTTATTCACGCTACATCCACCTCTATCCTATTAATCATATGGTTGACAAACATTGTAGTTTCCTTATCTAAAGACATATTTTAAACTTAATAAAAATCAAAAATAAATTTATTCTTTCGTCTTTATGACGTTCTTAATTCCACTACATTTTATTTATTTATCCTTTAAACCTCATTTCATACATATCTCTTTACAATCTAATTTATTAATTCTTTTCTGTGATACTAACCCAGCCTTCATCCAGATCTATATTTATGGTGAACCATTGATGAGATGAATCTCTTGCTACTAATGTCTTGAGATTTCCAATAGTCTGTTTAAACTAACTTATTAAAAAAATAAAATAATACTTCAAAGCTGTTTTATTTGGCATGATAAATTAAAATATTAAATAATTTATGTTTCAATTTTGTTGAATATTAAATGAAAAGATTGATTATCTCATAAAGGAGTTCATTTATCACTGACAGCTCTGAATCAACAAGTTTTCCACTCTCTGCCTGTACCCTAGTATAAATAATCCACTGATAGCTTTGGAGGAAATCAATGTTTGTTGCTAAAGATATTTTAATGTAAGATAATTTGTCCTGAGTAAGGAAATTTTCTAAATACAGCATAGGTCAACCCATACTTTCACTGATAAATTCTTGTTAATTTGTAAAGTATTACAAATAGTAGTTTATAAGAGTACTCTTTGTACTCTTATAAGTTTTTTATCATTATAACAAACAGAACAGAACAGTTGATGAAGTGATGGAAACAATCTTCTTCATAGCAGCTTTTTAATTTCTTACAGACAAAGTCAGGAATTTTAACCTATTTGGAGTAAAAAAAAAAAATTATTAATTTTTCTTATACTTGAAACTTGCTTTATAAACTGTTTTCTCACCACCATAAAAACTAATCTTGGATTCACATAAACCATGCTAATGTTTATATTATCAAATTTGAAAGGATTTTTAAACAAAGTACCATATCAAATTCTAACAAAATAATAAATATTAAAATAGATGTCAAAAACACAAAAAGTTTCTCTCATTCTCATTAGTTTTTTACTTAAATACAAATAAATTATAAATTAAATTCTTCACTTTTATTATTATTATGATTAATGGGATTAAGGAAATTTGAAAGATTCGGTTGTGATTTTTGATTTGTAATACATTAATTGGAGAAATAACAGTGAAACAACTAAAAAAAAAAATATTTTAATGAATGAGACACAAACACTTATCATACATGTCAATAAAAATAAATTAAAGGAGTCAATACTTATTAAAATTATGGAATCATATACACAAGGAGTAATATTAGATTTATTTAACATTAAATGGTATATTTTCACAGCCATGCAGGCACCATTACTATATTTAAAAAATAATTAAATTTTAAATTAAAACATATACAGGATCTGCCAACAAAATGAATGTGCAGTTATTAAAAGGATTACAAATCTGACAGTTAAGTACAGTATTTGAGATCTGGATAAATAGTAAGACATTTTTAACAAAAAGCAACAAAGGTGCCAAAGTAAAATCTAAAAGCTAGAGAGAACAGACGAGTTATTTGTCTTTTTACAATCCAAATACTGCTCCTCCTTTCCTAAAGTCAGCATTTCCAAAGATTATACTTCCGTTCTTGGCAATGGCACAAACAACAGATCCGCGCTCTTTATACCTGTTTGTTTTATGACCCAGCTTCTCCAATCCAGCTATCACTTGCTATAAACATGTTTACATAATTAAGAAAATATCATTATTAAAAAAATTATACATATAGAAATTAACTTAATACTTTAATGAATTGAATTACTTAACTTATCAAAAAAAAAAAAAACATAATTAGAAAATATTATTCTTTATACATATTTCACACAATCTATAATTATGTACTTAAAATTATAAAATATATACTTAGAACTAGAAATCATTTACTATAGTAATATGAATGATAAGACAGAAGTTACCTGAAGGACTCCATATTCATAGCTGACCTCCATCGGAGCCAACTGATGGTGAATCCTACTGGCATCAACTGCTTGTTTGACATCTTCACCAAACCAAAGGTGTCTCATAATTACCTTAAAATAAGAAAAAACAAGAGCAGTAAGTTTGGATACTCATTTCAACTGTGGACAGGAAAAATGGTAATACATTGTGTGGTAAGTACTTAGAAGATACTTGGAATTACCAATATAATAGGTGGTCTATCGAAATTACATATTAATCGATATATTATCGATAAATCGAAAATATTAACAGGATATTAAATAAATATAAACAACATTTGCAGGACGGAGACAGGATAGCATTGCATAGCTCATCTTATAGTGAACATTTAAACCTTTTTCTTCATAATGAATGCCTACTTCATTCACTTATAACCGATTTTTTTCCTCTCACAAATTTCAACAATAAAAAAAAAAAAAGCCTAAGACTTAAAATAAAATAAAATATAAAACATTTCAAGAGAAAAAAAAAAAGTATAAATAGCATTTGCATTGCAAACTGCCTCAGAGGGGCAAGTTAAATTTAAATATAACTCTAGAACTATTGGATTATGTTTTGTATATTAAACTTAATTAAACTTGGAATAGCCAAGGTATGTTTATTGAGATTTGGACAATTTGAATTAGGTATACATTTCATTGTGTTGTTTATTCCCCAAACATTCTGTACATGTATTCTATCAGAGTTAAAACCAAAATGAAGAGAGATATTCAATGTGGAAACTTGCTACAAAAGTAAAAAATATTTAAATTTAGTCAGTATACAATGGGGGCATGATTATTTTTTAATCACTAAACATTCCAAGCTCTCTAGTTTTAGGTATAATGATGGTAAAATATCCATCATAATTTTGGTGATTGATTATTTATTATGTTTCCTAACATAACATGTCAAAGTAATTAGAGCAATGTTTAGTTATAAAATTGAGGAAATCAGTTGCATATTGAATATTTTTTTAAAACTTTTATTGAGTATTAATACAGTCTGCCACACTGAAGGGCATTGGTACTAGGGCTATAGTATTCATTCACACAATATGTACATAAGAAAGGAAAAAAATAATATATAAAATATTGAATATTAAGGGAAAAAGCTATTCACAAATAATTTAATCATGTGTATACTACCAGTTTCCTAGACTAATCATTAAGGGAGCATTTATGTTTTTATATTTTTTTTTCTGGACAGAAGAGGATTGCAGCATATATTTTACTGCTTTTATTCCTGAAGAATATTGAGATATCACTCAGCATGCCAATTTGACTTAATTCGTGGCTATAAAATTGACGTTGTTAAGGAATTTTGATAATTGTTAAATTTTTGTCACAATGATGTCATCGAGGGCGTAACTTAAGTGATCAGATGGATCTGGGATAGTTTTGAATGCTCAGCTTTGAGCAGGGTTATGACTATCATAATTTCTCTTTGGCTGTTACTAATTGAAATCTTCCAAGGCTTAACTTCTTTCATTATTATGGGGCAGCTTTCCTTTCAAAGGATGTAACATAGTGTTAGAAGAGTCGCATCAGAACTAGAAAGAATAAGGGTTTCTTTAGCAGCCCTAAATGCCATTATTGAAGAGTCATAAACACCACATAGCTGATGTAAAACTGGTTCATAGATACTTCATGTATAACTAGGTCTTGAGCTAAAGAATAGACCTCACAGTCCTAGACATCATACACCTGATGCAGTTTGGACTAATGGCTCGAATTGGTACATGCAAGAAAAAGTGAAGTTTTCTTAGATATTTTCATATTAGGGTTTTGGTCCTAGCTATTGACATGAATGACTTTTATATGATATCTTAAAAATTTCACTTAGTCAATATTTTTTTTAATAATTTACATAAAAAATAAATTTTAACTCACCCAGGCAACAACTGTAGTGATTTTAGTACCTCCAGAAGCACCAACGACTAGCTTCACTTCACCATCGGCACCAACCACTATTGTCGGACAGGCTGAGGACAAAGGTCTTTTTCCTGGCTCCATAAAGTTGTTTGGAGATGGAGGGAGTTGGAAATAGTTGACAACACCAGGAATTGAAAAATCATCCATAACGCTGTTCAATATAATGCCAGTTCCGGGTGAAGTTACACCTGCCCCAAAACTGTTAAAAATGTCAGATATTGATATTAAATTTCATCAAAATAAATAATTAGATGATGGTAAGGATTACGATTAAAAATAAAACAATAAATACATTAGTTGTAATGTGCTACCAACATTTTGGTCTATTTAGTTGGCTTCCTTCAGGGTTACAAAAATAAGATGAGAGGAGAACAAGAATAAAATTATAATTGAATAAATAAATAAAGCATTAAAAACTAAAGAAAAAAAATGGAGTACAAGGATTAATGAGGAGCTTATACGAGACACTACTGAAAATACTAACATGTATAAAAAAATATATATATAAAAGTAAAGTTAAAATCACTGATAATTTTATATAAAATCGTTAGAGCCGAGTTGTGGAGGAGAAATTTGTGGTAAGACCTTATATGAATGGTAGCAGAAAGTTTGTATTTTATCAAGAAAAAAAACATTAAACCAATTTCAACCTGTCCAGGCCAGATATAAACTGGCCTCGATAAGCCAGAGAATGTTACAGTTTATGCTGTAACATGCTCGAACATCACAACCTCACATTATTTTAACCTAAATTTACAAGTTAAGAAAAAAACCTTTGAAGGCCAGACTGAGCCCCCAGGCAATTCCCGCATCCCTTGTATTATGTATAAAAGATTCATTTTTCAGTCAGGACAAATCAGAGCATTCAAACCCAAGTAATATATTTCTCTCAAGCTAGAACAAGAAGTTAACTTTAAGAGCTACCTCTATGACTAAGTTGAAGTTTTACTATGAAAAGGTCAATAAATAAGGCTGGGTCTCCTCCACATTTATAAAACTAAAGTCATTTACCGATGGTTTTAATTCCATAAATTTTCTTTTAAAATACAAAACATGATCTTTTTACTTTGATTAGTCACTCACTAAAGATTAATTGTGGATGTTACAGAGACAGCGTCACCATCTTTAGAAAGGACAGAAATGTGAGCAGTACCATGATCTTCTTGGTTGTAGAAAACTGCGCCATAGTAGTTCGGTTCATTGTAAGTTCTTGTATCATTTATTCTGAGTCGAGTTTTCATTGCATACTGAGAAGATGTTAAATTATGTACTAACTGAAAAGAAGGAAAATAAAGAAGAAAGTATTATTATCTTTAGGAATAATTCATTGCTCTTAATTTTATCATTGTTTATTAGTATTCCAAAAGGAATATAATGAATGAAATAATCAATGTAAGCTTGAAAATAAAATTTTATCTCTTTAGAGCTAATTAATTGAAAGGGTATTGTTCTTCCTTGAGACAACACAATGCATTATGCAGCAGAACAAGTTGATGTTTAAAAATGTAATAGTCACCCAAAGATTAAGGCCTAAGGTTCGCATAGATTTCAGAAAAATCAGGTAAATAATGGCTTATGGTTATCAACTTTTAAATAATTATATGTGCCTTTCAGTCGACAGATTGACTAACTAAAATTTCAATATTTTTGATTATTAATTTTAATGATATTTCAAGTGGGAAAATTTATACTTTTATTCACAATTCTATATTTCAACACCGCAATCACATACTCTGGAATCAACTAATTCACTGTCTGTACAGAGAGAAATACAACAACATTGCATGGCTGCTCAACTGTGTTGTGTACACAGCATACTCATCAATCGAAAGATAATACTGCATAAAAATATAAGAGAGATTTAGGTCAGACCATTGGAATACATATCAGACATGCAAAGAACTGTTCATAGAATCAAATAAGTGAAGGTCTAGATCTATATAAATGGTGATGGAGGGTTCCTAACGAGTCCAAAATAATTTTTTCTGCCATAGCCTGCATCTACTCCTTTTTAACACCGAGCCTCTGCAAGAAATTACTTGTAGTAAGAGGGATGCTTCCTCTGCTTCTGAACAATAGCCCTTTAACTAAGTATTCTCTCTCGCCGAGTTATTGTAAATTTTCCAACTAGAAATATCACTAAAATGACTTTACTCTAAAATGTTGAAATTGGAGTTAGTCATTCTGTCAACTGAATAGGCTCATATATTGATAGTTGAGGGACTGTGTATATACAGTTCAACTGTCTTTTAAGCCTAGTGTTGTATGACACTTAAATTTCTTACCTGTGAAATGTTCACAAATTTTGGATCAGCTAACTCGGTTCTTCTGGCAAAAGCAAATTTGAATGCTTCTAACATCCTATGGACTGTTAATATCTCTTCATCTAAATCAGTTGGTTTTGACATGTTATAACCATCGAGAATAGATAAAATGTAGGTCACCAATGGTCCAGATCCAGGAGGTGGTGCTGAGTATACCTTTTCACCTCCTTTTAGTGTAATACTCACTGGATCCATCCAATCAGCTCTGCAAGTAATTTCTATATAAATTTCTTTACAACTTATTACCTTAAAATCTTATGAACTAGTCATGATGACTAAAAAAATTAAAATGAGGGTTATTAGGAATGAACAACTATCAGTCATAAGAAAATCAACCAGTAAAGTTTAATTTTTCTACAAATATATATTTCTGTAAGTAACATTTCATTATGAGTTAAGGAAAAGTTAGAAAGAAAATTACAGGGTTGCTTTATGTTTCTAATATTTCAAAATGTCTGTTTTGTTTTTTAATAATAGTTAGCTGTATTGAAAAAAAAAATCAGAACATATTCTGAAATCATGTTGAATAATATTCATAATATTTAACAAGTCCAGAACTTGGGATTTTGATGATTACTCTATCATTAATAAATTATGTAAAACAATTATTAATCCAATTATAATGAATAATTTTTATGAAAAACTTAATTTATAAGAATCAGATTAAATTTATTTATGCATAAAATGCACATATTACATGGCTTTAATATAAACTGAGGTATATTTTCCGCTAACAGAGAATATCTTTGTTTAAAACATAGTTTGAGTTAATAAAAGAAGACTTTATAGTTGAAAGGAAGAAACTTCGTCTCTTATTAGCATAATTTTGCTTATATTGGGACTGCTGTTCTTAACTGACAAAGGCTGCAATGAATAAGAGTTTAGTGAGATTTACTGAAATAAAATGTGGACATATTAAATCCAATTAAAATTTTAAATTTATCTCTTTAAATAATCTAATATGTATCATTAGTGGTTACTGTTTGTTTTTCTCTTCTTACTCAATTTAAATCAAATAAAATGTTTTCTAATTAATATAGAACCGAACTCAAATTTTGAGACACTATATAGTTAAGCATAAAAAAATAAAAAAATTGAAATAAATTGATAGATGATTGAATCTTTTAAAATTAACTTACTTATAATTGTTAAGGTCTTCTTTTGAAACAAGTCCTCCCAAAGCTTCAATATCTTCGGCAATTAGAGTTGTAAGTGATCCATTGTGAATAGCATTACCTCCCTCAATCATTATTGTCCTGAGTGTATCACAAATCTTTTTTGGTTTGATAACTGTTCCCTTTCGATAAAACTGCTTTGTCTCAGGGTCCACAAACATTTGACTATAACAGAAACAAAACCATGTAAGTAACTGACTTTAAAGAAACTATATACTGAAGTTAACACCTAGTCTATGGTACATGTATGATTCACTGCTTTAAAATTTTATTTATTTTCTATTTGATAAATGTTAATTTATAAAATAAATGTTTCATAAACTTTTAAAATAAATGAATTCTGTTTCAATTATCAATAACAGCAAATTTATAAGGAGCCAAGATTTTTCCTGAAAATTATTTTTTTTATTGACTTCTTTTGTTTGCTTTGCTAAATTTTTCTCAGCTCTTTTGAACCATCAACAAAAGAAATAAAATATCTCAAAATTGATATAGCCTTTTAACAAAATTTAAAATTTGCTAAAAGATTTCAAATTAAAATTACCAAAAGTATTTAAATATTTGATATATAAATTAAGAACAAAAGATGAAAAAAAAAATTAATAAATGTAAATTAAGAACAGAAGATGAAAAGAAATGAAGAAGCAAATAATAAAATGAAAGATTAAATTTAAAAAAAGAAATAGAAAACTATTAAAGCAGTTAGTACTCTAATTTAATATTTGACAAATTTAGATGGAATCGAACTTGAACTTTTCAGATGCTCTGAGATTTTAATAATATTAAGAGCGGATCTGGTCTTTATTCATATAGTATATTACCTATTTTGTTAAATTAAAAAAAAAATGGTATTGTATTAAAAAAAACTTAAAATAAAAAAATATATTATTACAGATTTATTTTTTCCATTAGACTTTTTCAATATTACCTGAAAACTGGATCTTCGGAAATAGAAGGCCTGAAAAGAAGTGATTCATATTGAGGCTGAGAGAGAACGTAGCCTTCACCGCAGAGCTTAACAGTCGGTTCTACAAGTTTGGCCCATTCTAATTTGCCAAATCTTTTCCATGCTTCATAATACCCACGCAACTCTCCTGGTACACCGATAGCCAGACCACCTATGGAATAAATTTTTATCCTTTATTCATAATTGCAAAAATATTTTTGATTTCCATTATTTGGCTCTAAAACGGTCAAATATTTATTTAAAATAATTATAGTACTAATAACTTCCCAATCTGATGATATTTTCATGAGTTCGACTTATTTATTACTCACAAACAAGGAATTTTAAAAAAGTAGTTAATTACTTTTATCAGGAGTCTTCAAACTATGACCCACTCCAGTCTGGCCCAAGAAAGTTTCTTTGATTACAAGATACATTTTTAAAATATGAAATTTAGTAAATCACTCAAATACAAAGTTAGTACAACTTTTGTTGCATGAGTTTTTTCTCTGAGAAAGCCCATTTCACAACTGATGGTTCACTCATCACGAGTCATGAGTAATGTCCAGGACCAAGGAATTTAGTAAATATCTCAGTATGGCCCAGTGCCAAAAAGTCTGGAGACCCCTGACTTACATCATTAACCCACTAACTAATTGTATGTGGCATATCTGTAAATTATGCCATTTTTGATTTTTGTGTTCGTTGTTTTCTGTTAAATATTTTAAAAAAATAACATTATGTAATTATAATAGCACAAGTGACACAAACTGTATTTAATATGATACAACCAATTTAAATAAGAAATTGGATACCTTACTGAGCAATCATAATTTAAAATCCAACATTTTCAGAAATGGCATATTGCCATTGCCTTGACCATATTGTATTAAATTTTTAAGAAAAGTAGTAACAATGTAACTTATATGGATAAAATAATATAATTTAAATATTATATGGATAGTAAAAAGTTTTGATTAAATAAATTTATTGAAATAACTGATTCATGCAAGTTGGTTACTATAGGAAAATTCTATACAAATCCTATTGTCTTAAATAAGAATTTATAAATTAGCAGTCAATGTTTTGCTAGTTCATTTATCATTAGAACTGAAAAACGCCAATTTACATTATTGGAGACTTAATAGTAATATATTTAAATGTATAAAAAGGTATCCTGATTCAGTAGTGGATTTAATTTTGGGATGGGGGGATAATTTTTTTATTAACAGTTATTAAAGAAACAATAACGCTTTTAGAGACAAACTTTGTATATGTTTTCTTGACAGGTGCTGACATTTAGTAGAGGAAGTACATGTATTATAACATAAAAATAGAACATAATGTGATTGCTTAAGGCCCTTTACACAGTCAATATCGATTTCAATCAAAATATTGACCACATAAAGGCTACATTGATATCAATTATATTGATTGACTTCAACCATCCTGGTTCATACCAATTTTTTTTTTTTTTTTTGTTAAAGCTCCTTCAATATTATTGAAAGAGTGTCAACATAATTGCATGTGGTAGGACAATATGTTCAGCAATATTAGATCATATATACGGATCTTGGACCTTGAAAGGCACTGGACTATAGGATATTTCGAGGGTCCATCTTGGTTAGAGCAGAGAAAGTGTGTGTGAAGGGAAGAGGGATCTGTCCCCACACTCTCCTCCCCATTATTTTTGTTTTTAAATTCTAGAAAGCATAATGTTTCTATTGGTTCACCACAGTGATATTTATGGAGTTGTCCAGAATGATGAAATGGGGAACTCACTGGTGTGTTTCTAGATGTGGAAGAAAGAGGACAGTTGATTGGGCACATTTTTTATAGTTACATGGCAAATAAGAAAATCTGGGATAAATGTGTACTATATTTTACAAAATATGGCTTTAAATACCGAAAAATACTTGTTTTTGAAGTTTGATTTTTCTTAATTGTTAAAATTGTTTATGATACAATTTGTTTTAAATATTACATTCAAGGCCATGTTTCAATCATTTCTATTTTTATGAGATGGATAAATCAATTTAGTATTCTATGCTTCAACGAGTAAATGCGTAAGAGATATTTGGAAGAATATTATTCAAGAAAGAATACAGGTTTTACAATACTCATTAAAACATGATTAAAAAAGTAGAAAATTCAATTTATAAAATGATTGGTATAACAACTTAGTATTTTATTTATTTAATATTGAGGCATTTTTTAAAGCCTAGAACTATATTAATTTTTTTATGTTACTACAATGGCTAATTTTAACTGTTATTGAGATTTATTTTTAAAATGTAGCTTTATTAGAAATTATCATGACCTGGAAAAATACAATAGGTTTGGATGGTGATGACCTAAGGATTTCAAACAAACTATACAAAAGAGAAAACTAAAAATAATCTAGGGTATAATAATAATTTAAAAAGGCATATCACTGAAAATGTTAATGACAGTTTCTTATAGGAAAAAAAAACAACTTCCAAAACAGCTACAATAAATACTTAAGACAATGGAACTTGGAACTTTTTTAACATGATTTTCTCACTTTTTTTGTCTACTCACAAACTTGTGTCAGTCTGTAAGACAAGTTATGATTCTTTATTTAGAACATTAAACTTTTAAAATCAGAAATTGTTACTGAAAGTGTTATATAGAAATTACAGCTTTGTTTTTATTTCTGTTCATAAAATTTATTTCAAAACATGAAGACCAGTAATATTACAAAAGAAATTAACTGATTTTTTTCAGTGAACTTGTAAACTCATTTAAACAACTACAAAAAAGTCCAAAAATATTATTACAACTGGCTGAATTGAAAAAGAAAATGGCAAACCCCATTGAATGTTTTCATAGTACCTAAAATGAGTGAGTATTTATACTTTATTGATTATAATTAACATTATTTTGTTTTATTAATAAACCCAGAGTATATATAAAGACTGCTACTTTACATGAATTGTGTTATTCAATATTTTAATCTAAAGCAATAGAAAAAATATTATAACAAATGTGCATAGCATTAAAAAATGATTCAATAATTAAAAAAAAGAGTAATGTTAATTTATTATTTTCTTTATGGATATTTTTGACAGAATTAAGATAATAAAATCAAAGATATCAATTTTTTATTTTGTTGGATATGTTCTTCCAATCATTTTAAACACTTAAACAAAAACATTTTTCTATGATGCCTCTTATTTTGAATCAAGTTGATTTGTTTTCAATTATGAATTTTAATGAGAAAGTTTTTTTTAATATTATTTTAATACATTATTTTTTAGATAAAATTAAGAAATAAAGTTTGTTTAAATTTTTTTATTTAGAGATACGGCTATGATAAAATTCTAAGTTTACAAGAAATAATTAAATTGTACTACTTAGTTAATAATTAATTTACTATCAATTCTAAAATGTTCTGTCTTAAGCTGAGAAAAAACATGAGTAAAGAAATTGTTAATTAGTTTTGTAATATTATTTTAATTTCCATTTCAAAAATTATTTTTACTTAAAATTATGTAATTACTTTCTTTTAAATGAATAAAAACAAAAACAAAATTTAATGAAACAGAGAAGATAAAATATAAAAACATTTATACTGTTATAATATTTTAGATGCCTATTAATAAAAAGGGATAACTCCAAATTCTAAACTTTTGCTAAAAAATAAAATGTTTCCCATTGGTAGAATAAATTCATTTCAATATAAATTTTTTGAATATTGTTAATAAATATTGTTGAATTAAATACTGAACATTGTTAATAAATTTGAATTTAAAATTGTTAATATTTTTTTTTTAAATTTGTTGTTATATTTTCTTTGTGTTTTGCTATGCAAATTAAAATTTTAGTCAATATTTATTTTAGCTGCATGTTTAAATTTTCAAAAATGGATGTAGAAAATAATGTGGTTTTTAAGTTTAGATTTATTTATGTTTACTATATAATTTTTTAGTGAAAAGAGTGGACTCTGAAATTTAGCTCTTGTAGTTAGTAATTACTACCCATTCTAGAATGCAGAATAAAATGATCTTAAAGTTTAAAAGCAAACTCACGAATTTGAGACTTAGAACCCTTTTAATTTGAATTTATTTTTGTAATAAAAATATTTATTTATTTTATTTCTATTATAAAAATGTTTATTTATTTTTTAAAGATAAAAATTGTTAGTTTTTAAAATATAATATTGATGTGTATAATAAATGTATTTTCAAGTTTTAAT
Organism: Nezara viridula; assembly: GCA_928085145.1. Lineage (NCBI taxonomy): Eukaryota > Metazoa > Arthropoda > Insecta > Hemiptera > Pentatomidae > Nezara > Nezara viridula. The sequence continues at coordinate 78,576,916 of OV725082.1, forward strand.
AAACCTAAAATTTTCATTTCAATTATAAGTAATCATTCATGAAATTTGATTACTGAAATTAGAATACATATTTGATCAGTCAGCTGTCCTTGGGTAAGAAAATTCCCTTCAATACAAACCTGTCCTTGATTGTTGTTGATCACCAGAGAACATCCTCAAATGGGCAGCAGCTGGGGCAGTTTCCCTGGCAATGAGACTGTATGGTTTTCCTTTCATGTACATAGTCATGATAAATCCACCACCCAGTCCCATACTCTGAGAATTGACAAGACCATTGCAGAATAAGGCACCAATTGCTGCATCAACAGCACTTCCACCCATTGCTAGCAAATCACTGAAATTTCATTACCCATAAGAATTCATACTATTTTATATTCATTGAAGAAAAATGCTTGGAAAATATAATAAACAGCAACTAGGCTATAAATATTTTTCAATTTGTTTTATTTCAACGAAGTTTAAAATAATCTGTTATTTGAATATAATTAAAATCTAGGGAGTGGATGCTGGGGAAAAAAATATAACAATATAAAAAAAAAGAAACTTTATTATAAAAAATTATAAAGCATATAACACATTTAATTTAGTCTTCATGTATTAACTTAGGAATAAATGAACTTATCCTAGACTAGATACATGGAATCACAATTCAATGCATCAAAAACATAGGAAATAAAGTTACCTAAAATCAAGAGGTAAATCTACTAAAAATTGTCCAAATAATTCCATATCACAAAACCTTAGATGCAAGTCCTTTCTGTTCCACAAATTTTCATCAGTTTTTCACAGCCTGAATTTTCTTTTTGTGGGCTTCGGTGTTCTGCATCTTGGTCACAATTTTTCTTGAGTGTCCACAGGGATCATTGTGGTTTGTGTGCTCGCTGACCTCTTTCTTCGTTCTTTGTTTTCCGCTGTTGCCGCAGTAAAGTTGCTTGTCGTGATCGAAGTTGTAGTGCTCGTATTCGTCGAAGTGGTTTTCAGACATGGTTTTGAAAGATCAACGTCAAAACTGTAAAGGATTACGGAGCGATTTGGAGTACCTCACCTAACGATAGTTGAAAAACGACTGTCCTTTTCTCGGTTGCTACCTAGCTACCCAGCTGTAGAGGTGAACGCGCATGCGCCAGACCAAGGCCAACTGACGACATGGAACGTGTTTTGGTTTCATCTTATTGATATTTACTGTTTACCATTGTCACTAAAGGAAGTTGGCTAGAGCTCGCTTTATAATTATGCCTAGAGGCTGTTAGGAAGTAATTTAAAGAAAGTTTTAGAATCAAATTGTATTTCTGAAAGGTTTATAAAATTTTACTTCTTGCTAGGACTACGTTAATATTTATCTAAACAATATATTAATAGTATGAAAAACACTAGCAAACATTATTAAAATTACAATTTTTTTTTTCATATACATAAAAATATTAATAGCTTCATGCACACATGATCCATCTGTCAATTTTAAAGTTTTTTTTTTATTTTTCATGTTATTGTTATTTATAATACTTTTTAGAAACACTTTTAATTTTAGAAATGCTACTCATAATTAGTGTGAGAAGTAAACGAAATATTGTTAATACGAATTCAATAGTGGTTTGAAAACTGTATTTTGCACAACATTTTGTGAAATTAGTTGAGAACGGTCGTGGAGTGGTATCGATATACCGTGGTAGCAGGAAGTGGGTTTTCAGGATAGATAAAATATATCTCATTACAAAACGAACATATGAATATAATCATCAAACTGTGAGTGTTTTTATTAAACATTTTGCTAGAAACAAAATATAAATGATTGTATGCGGTTGTTAAATGAAGATAATATTTTAGTTGATAGTTATATAAAAAATTGTAATACAAAGAAGAACAAATAGTATTTTTTTTTTCATTAATGGGATAGTAATGTTTCGGCCAAAGTTAGTAAGCATCTTCACGGTTCCAGTAACTTCAGCTACTCCTAGACCTGATATCCGAACGAGTAAAACCGTAAAAATTAAATCAATTCGAATACCATCGCTCGCTTAAACAACGTAAAGAACTATAACCTTGATGCGTCACTACAGACCATGGATGCCAAGTATTCAGAACTGGTTAGGCCTTCATATCATAAATATTTTGTACCTTTACCAAACACGGTTTCAGCATTGTTTCTTTCGAAATATACAATAATAATAGGCCTTTAGTTATTAAAATGATTTATATTGAGACATTTTTTATTATTTTTTATAACATTAAAAATCATGGATATTAAAATATGGAAATATTTGAAGATCATATGGAACGCTTATATTCTTTAATATAATATTTAGCCGTAAAATTAGTCAAGATGAAAAAAAAAAATTACCGTCAAATGTTTGCGTTTATGTAAAAACAAACAATCGCCACCAAATAGTGCTATAAAAAATATATGATATTCTAATTTGATTCCACAAATCTAACTTAAATATTTTATGGATTTTAAAGTAATATAGCTATGCCATTTATATAGATTATATGCCAAGTAAGACAGCTTTAAATTTTTAATTCTTCTTTTCTTTTTTTTTTGCTGAGAAGCTGTATACAATTCACTGTTTTCGGCAATTAAAACTTCCAGATATACAACAATTGATTAAATTTTGTACAGTTTCTTAAATCGATATGATTTGAAATGTTATCAGTAGAAAGATGCACTAAAAAAATTAGAACCTGGAGTAGTGATATTCATAGTCAAGGAATCACGGATTATCTATTTATGACTTACGGGCAATTGGGGACATCACTAGTGCGTGTCTAATTAACGGTGAAGGGTTGAGATTAGCCATTGTTTTTATGATTGATTAGATTACAAAAAAAAAATCAAACATTTATAAATAAAAGTTTTTCTCATTAGAAAACTGTCTACAGCAGAGTCAACACGCCAAAATATACCCAGCACCCTCTTCAAGATGGACTTAAATTTGTTGTTGACAATTATTAATAATCAATAATAATCATTATATATTATTAATAAGTTAACGGTATTTACGTAGTAAAAATCTTGAAATATTTAAACAATAAAGAGGACACTCACTAACTGAAGCAAATTACCTAAATGTTTCTATAAAACATATTTTGCCACTTTTTCACTTTTAAATTTAATTATTTTTACCTTACAGGAGTTTATTAGCACCCAAGTTCGAGCCATGGTACAGAATAGAACTTCAGAAATATACTTGACTGACTGAAAAATAGACAAAGAATGTCAAATACCCTATTTCGATCAAATAAAAACAAATATTATTTTAAACTTATTATTAACGATCAAAGTTCGGTATTTATTTTATTTGCTAAGCCAAATTAATAGAATTCGAGAACCTCACATTAGACGAATTCCTCCAATCTAAGCCGTGATTGGGTCCCCCAAAAAATAACATTATATTCTTCATAGGTATATTATTCATGTAATTTGTCCGAAAAAAAATGATTATAATTACACAGAAAGCTTCTTTAATCGACATCTAATTATACTTCGATAAGTGAATCTAATCAATTCAATATGAAGTTCTTTGAAAGAGGTATATATCAATGGATACTATATACGAGTATTTCGTACCACAGGCGGATATACGGGAAAGAGGGGGAGGGCCGTTCCGGCTTAATCCCTCCCCAAAATTATAAGATGAATATTAAAAAAAGGAAAAAGTATATTAACAAATGATCTCTTACAGTATTATTATTCGTGTAATTACTTTCAATCGGACTTCAAGAATCACTTAAACACCATTTCATATAACTAGTAAGTTTCTTTTTTTTTTTACAAGGTAATTATCGTTATAAATCCTGGATCCACTAGTGTATCGTACATATAATTTGTACCGTGCGCTGTACCGAATATAATGAACAGTTTCAAAGTTAGTATAGACTGGTTGTCATTACATTTGATTTTTATATCTACAAACAGACCATAGGTTTTAGTATTTAATTTAAAAGATTTGCCTCATGATATATCAGGCTAAAAAATACTGTTATACAGAGATCATCCTATTCAATTTTTGACCTTTATTTACATTTATATAAAATCTTACAATAGATCTTAATAATTGATTTTTCAAACAATTTAGTTTTCACCAATATTTCATGAAAGTCATACGATCCGTTAGATCGAGAGGAATCTGGTTCCAGAAATTCGGTTGTGGAGATGCGCGCAAGAAAGTTGTTAGACAAGAGACCTTCAAAACTCAATTTCAGAGCATTGTTCGTCTGTTCTCAGTACATAAATTAATTATTTTCGTTTCTATAAAATTAAATATGTATTCATTTTGAGTGTTTAAAAAGGTTTTAATGTGGAGTGATATTTAAAAATAATATACCATGTATTACATTATATTATATGTATGCACTAGCGGATTCAGGATTTAATTTTTTGGGGGGGCTTCTGCCCGAATGATTTTTTTTCATCTATATATAACAATAATTAATTAGAAAAAAAAAAAGAAATTAACACCCTATATGAAAGGGTATTTAAGTGGTTCTTAAAGTCCTATTAAATGTAATTACACGAACAAGAATACTTTAACAGATAGTTTTTAATATTTTTTTCTGTAAAACATCGTTATATTTTAACCATTTTTTTTTGGGGGGGGGAGCTTCAGCCCGAAAGCCCTCCCTCCTCCGTAGATCCGCCTGTGTAAGTATAGGTAAGAATGTTTCGGTACTGTGGCTGCTTATTTTATGTCTATCCGGCGCTAGTTTCGAAGTTTTTATGGAAATCCATCTAAAGCCATTAAAGTTATCATTGTGTTCGCAATTAAATTACAACTGATGTTTGAGGAACCTTTTGGGAGTGAAGAGAAAAAATAGATCTCTTCTTTTTGTTCACATCATTCTTTCAATTAAAAATTATTAATTGGATTAAGCAAATATATAGTCAGTCGTCTTATGAAAATTATCTCTTCTTGTTCTGTTATTAACAAACAGAATCAGTTGGTTATTGAGTCCATTTTAAACAGAATAACTATGGCCAACCAAAGAGCTCGTATAGCTGAATGGAGATTTTGAAAAGACCCCTGTGCTTAACTTGTCATTGACATTTTCTGCTCAAAAAAGTGTAGTTCTTCGAATGGCTTCTATCTCAATTCTGAATCTAAGGGAATGAAAGAACAAACAGTCCTTCACGATTAATTTTTGCTTAAAAAAAACGGACTGATCAGTGAGTTTACCCGTATATATCATCGGTTTTTTTGAGAATAGTCTTCAAGTAACCTTTTCTAAGACTAAAACACCGATTGAAGTTTAATGAAAACACCGACTACGTTTGACATATTATAGAATATGTGTTATTTGGAAGTACTTCATGAGTTTTGGAACGATAAATGTGATCGAAATTCACAAATATGTACATAGAAGTTTAACTATAAAAAAGATGTGTAGTTTTTTTTTCAATAAAGCTGCTATATCACCTTCGTGGCAAAATTATAGTCTGACTAAAGGTGTAATAGTCTAATCTATCTAGCAAGATCGACCTCATTCAATAACAGTTCGTTGGCAAATAGGGTCAGCCTATAAGATGAATAGTCTGATAACCCTCTTCTAAAGATTAAGGGAACTGGCGTATTATAATAAAATTTAAAAACAATTTTTGTGATTATGAACCTTAGGTATACATAGACAAAATTTACGATTTCAAATGATAATAACTCGTGATTAGTTACGACCTGTCAGATCAAGGACCCGTTTAAGTTTTTTGTATTAAAAAAATAAATGAATAAATAAACGTGATTCTAGCCTTATATGAGAATATGTTGACATATGTCACGTACATAAAGGCAAAAATAATGTAAAAATCCATGAAAAAGACTTTATTTTTTAGTATTTATTTTTGCTAAAATTATCACGAATTTAGGGAATTTCAATACAGATTTAAAATTTAAGCTGTGTACTTATAAAATTTATAGTGGTACAGACCCTTTTTTTTCGAAATATTAACATCCGGCAAAAACTTCGTAAATAGATTCTTCTTATTGTAATCTACAAATATTTTATTTACGAAAATACTCGAAATTTCGGCGTTTTCAATCTGGAGGAGGGTAAACTTTGTCTATTTAATTAGATACTAAAAACTCGTAAATACCCATTACCTTTCCATTTGTATATATATATATATATATATATATATATATATATATATATATATATATATATATATATATATATATCACGGAATAAAATTAACATCTCATTCAACATCAAGATATAAGGATTAAAATGGTTTTACGAAAATGAACGACGATAGAGTGGCAAATAGAGTATCCATCAATGTCTCGGATGATGTGCGCCCTCTTGGTAGGTCCAGGGCCCATGGAGGGAGGAGTCTCCTTAGGTATGATAAGTCAGGAGGCAGGAGGTTAAATAAATAAATAAGGTATTAAGTCCAGATAAGGAAGCAGTCTCCAAACTAAGGCCCGCGATCACCTTCCATTTCATAAAATTTAAAAATAGGAAATTTATCTAATTACTTACATATGAGGGTACAACATCATTTATTGTGCGGGTATTATTCTCTTAGAAAGTTCATCTTACAGCTGAAGTGTCCTTAATAGAAGTTTTTTTTTTCATTGCAAGGCATGGCCCGCGGGACTTGGCTGCGGGGTTAATGTGGCCTGCGGAATTTAGGCGAGGTCTCGATGTGACCGCGGGCCAAGAGGTTTGGAGACCCGTGGTATAAGGCAAGATTTTCGATAACAGAGGATTTCTATTAGCTATGCAGGAGATAGAGTGAGATGGTTGCTGTTCGGTAGGCCAAAGGCAGCCTCCTATGTATTTGGTACCAACAGACGGTTGTTATAACCTAATCTTCACCGATGAATAAACCTATGATATATATTTATATTTGTTGTCAATAAAAGTGGCCATCAACTTTTTGTAGTTTAACATTTTGGAGTATCTTCAACTTCGTAATATCTCAGGGTACAATATGGAATATGTTTCGCGGGACTATTGCATCAGAGACTTACCTGCCGATCTTGGAGCAGGGAGGGCCATCGGTGCAGACCGCCGAGTTGTAGAACTCCTCGAGGAGGGACGGGGAGGGCGGGAGCGGGACCTCCGGGTTGGGAGGGAAGAGCGCGGGCTCCCTCATGAGCCACCATACCAGGATCACCATCGGCAGGGTCACCACCACCGTGCCCACCGCGCACAGCAGCAGTGACCACTCCCTCTTCAACGGCTCTCTGCAACACAACAAAATTAATTGATTAATAAACATAGTTTTTCTTGCCATTCCATTCCATATTAATGAAAGAAAAAAAGTTGTGAAAAGATATTAATAAAGTGTGTAATTAGATAATAATTTAAACAATTGAGCCGATATACTCCTTTTATTACGAAAATTACCGATTTTATCGTTTTACCAAATTTCATACCCAGTTAAAGGTTAAACCATCATCCATTAAAAGTGCGGTGCATTAGCTTTAAACCTAAGCACTAATTACATCTATGCAGTACTGGTTGATATACGGGCGGGAGGGAGGAGGCTTTCAGGCAGAATCCACTTCTCAAAATGGGAAAATAATTTTTTTTTATTGTTCCTTATTCATTTATGTGAGTGATTTAATCGAATTTTTGGCCTTCAAGGAGCATTTAAAAGGCTCTTACACATCGAATGTGACATATCTTATTTCTGTCGGCGATAGTGTTGCCCAAATGCGAGACCGATACGAGTCTTGGTCTTGCAAACTCAGTCTTGGTCATGGTCTTGGTCTCGCGCAAGAGTCTCGCAACAGTCTTGCAATTACTTATTAGCTTATTACTACAGAGATATTACTGTGTTTTTTTAGATAAGAGAAACTTAATGAAGCCCGAATGAAAATTAGAGGAGTTAAATGCAAAAGTAACTAAAATTGTCGAGTATTAGTACCTATTTTGCCTTAATTTTTATTTAAAAAATAGATTTTTTTTATCAGTCGTGGTCTTGATCTTGCAACAGTCAGGCGGCCTTGGTCTCGGTCTTGGAAAGTGCAAGACCAAGACCGATTTTGGACAACACTAGTCTGCGGTGATATGATGATATAGTTGTATTACTATATATTGCATTATAACAATCACACAGAGCGCGATAATCCGCAGCGATACAGACAAAGGGTATCGTTTCGCCGGGACTTATCGCCTTCTGTGTTCAGGAGCCTTTAAACATTATTTTATATGGGTAGCTTATTCCGTTCTCTTCCGAGAGGACTGATCTTATTAAAGAAAGAAAACAAAATTAAGACTTGGTTACGCTGCTGATATGAAGGTATATTTGGTGTATATGTAAATATATATCACATTACTCATTGATAATTGTGGATTGATGGTTGACTGTAGTGAATAATTGAAGAGAAGAATTGTTGGGTTAATCAGTCAAAAAACTATATTACATTACAATTGGAAAATTCCAAACACACAGCCTTGTGTCTCTGCAAAGTAAGCAAAGAATAAAATAACCGTCAACATTTCGCCAATTCAGGCATCATCAGAAAAGAAAGCCAAGATGACATCACTCCATGATATCCAATCGCAAGCTGCATTGGCAAAGAGTGGTGGGATACAGGGTTAATTGTTCTTCTCTTTTTATCAGTGCAAGCGAAAGTATAATTAAGACAATTGCAAATCATAAACAATCACTATTGCTGTCTGTATCATGTTTTCTCCCGGTTTGGAAGTGCCTTCCAATTGAAACTCTATAAAATTATAGTTCCCTCCTAAAATTCATGATCCCGCCAAAATGTGCTCTCCTCCCAAAAAAAATAATGCAGTATAAATGTCCCCTCAATCAAAGATTTTGATGGCGCATCTTGCGGATAAAGAATAATAAATATATACCGATTTTACTATTCACGAATTGAATATTTTCCATCGATTGGAAAAATGAAATTTATATTAACTCTACAATAGCCCTCTTATCCCTGCGGACAAATGCGATACTAAGGACTCCACCTGGACAAACGACTCACTTGGAACCCCATACGAGACTGAAACGACTAAAAATCGCCCGACGTTTTCGACTACTGTAGCACTTACTAGACAAACGCTCTAAGCTTTCAATCAATTACAAACGACTCATATATATGACTATAATAAGACTTATTTGGACTTACGGAATTGTGCTTTGGGACTCCATTAAACCATCGAATTCCTCTCGCATCCCATCCTTACAATCCAAAATCCTTCATAAAATCCTCAACGCTCCTTACTTTGTCACAAATAAAATCATTCATAAAGACCTTAATGTTCCATATGTTTCCGATTTGGCCCAATCCAGACACCTATCTTTCCATAAAAAACTGCAGAACCATCCGAACGCTCTCGTTTCAAACCTTGCTTCCTCCTCGATCCCTGATAAAACTCCGAGGCGTTTGAAAAGAAGATGGCCTCGGGACCTTCTAATATAGAACTTTAATTTTAGTTCTACCAATGGGTAGTTTCTCTTCATGTTGAACATGTCATGTTACCAATGTCACATTTACTTGTTGTATTTTTTATATAATATAGTTGTAAATTTCATTAAAATAAAAAAAATATTAACTCTATGTATTCGTGATGCGTGTATGTAGGCAGATGTTTAAGCGTTTGATCGGGGTAGTTTAGTTTAGAAGCGCACGCTATGTGAATGTCATGGCCAACGATAATAATTCTAAACAAACGTTCAGAAGATTGTGTTTGACTTCAGTAAGATACTGTAATAATTTATGATCAATAAATCAATACCTGATTTTTTTGTTATGAATATTGACTGGCATTATCTTTAATCTTAAACTGCGGCATTTCAACTCTAAAATAAACCACTAATTGCGAAAAAAAGATTACATCTTAACAAAAACGTAGCTAAGCTAGACTAATTGACTCTTATATTTTTTATCATATTTTTTTACGAACTTCGTACATCTGACCTAGGAATGTCATTTCTCTTAAAAAGAATAAAGCGTGCCCCTCCCCTCCCCTTCAGAGACATTTTATTTCTATCACCTTCCTTGAAATGGTGCAAGTGAAAGTGTAATTATAAAAATTGCTCAGTTTTTTCTTTGTTCCTTGGCATGAAACCCAACAAAAATATCGTTCACTTCATGACTCCGAAAAATCTGCTCCTCAAATATTCATAACTCCGCAAAAATGTGTTCCTCAAACATTTATAACTCTGTAAAAATGTATCCTCCCTGAACAATTCATTCTCCCAGAAAAATTTGACAAGCATGGAATAATCTATATTTATGTGTAAGTTAATAATGTATTATGTTTTGAATTTTCAATTGGCTTTATATTATTTATTATTTCATTATCTGTAAATGTGAAGGGACTATTCTTTTGTTCGAAAGCAAACAGTGAGAAAACAAAATTAAAAAATGCATTTTTTGAAAACTTGAAAAATTTAGTTGCACTTATAAATCGTGCATTTATTGTAATAAGTCATGTAACATTTAATCGCAAAGAACTTTGTTGATTTTTTTTCTCTATGAAATCGGAACATTACAAGGGTTTATGCCATTTTTCTACACTTACTGTTTTTATGCATCGATAAAGTAGCTCGAAATTCATAAAAACATACAAAAAAGTTTAGCTCAATCAAAAATTTACATAGTGATTTTTTTCAATAATCCGACGATACACTTCTTCATTTCTAATTAGCGGTATTTGGGATTATATATAAATAGAACTTTTTTCTTTATTGTTACATAACTAAGTTTCTTGTCACATAATTCTTTCAAAACTTTTTGTTTGCAAAAATGTTATGTATAATTTGAGATGTATTTTTTCCCCATTTTAATAAATACTTTTATTTCAATTTTATTACTTTTCAATAAAAAATACATTAATTTATTAAGAGATACCAACTGCAACTTGAATAGTTTATTAAGATACTCATTTTGTTACGAAGCAATCGTATCAAAGGTAGTTAAGTAATGTATAACATTAATAAATAACATATTTTTTAAAAATAATTTTTACTACATTTTAGTATTAGTGTATTTTAGTATAAAATAATTTATACGACATTACATTGTAGTAAAGATTGGTTTAGTTCACCAATCGTAAGACGTATTTTTTTTTGGTTGACGATTATTTTTTAATGATTCTTTATAACCCAATAACATTAAAATGTCACTATAATAAGCACTTATTAATAAGCCATAATTACGTTGTATAGTTGTGTATTGTGTATTGAATGAATTTTATAATTGATATAAAATCGTTTTTAAAAAAGAAACTGAGTCGCCTTGTTTACAAAAACACCCTTATCTCTTTGGCTGAGTTAACAAATTAACAGCTGATTAAGAATTATTTATATCGGTTGGTGTATGAGGAAAACATGATAGTTCTAACTCTAATTGAACATTTTTATAAAACATAAATTAATTTAAAATATCACAAGAAAGGTTTTCTCCGGAACACAACGAAATCATTAGATTGAAATTCAGTATTTTTTAAATACTGAAAATTAAATTCATTGATTACATACCATAGCTCCTGTATTATCAAAAAATATTTATAATATGATAGGCGAATTTATTATAAAAATTGAACTCGTCAGGAAATAAAATGAAAATGTTTACTTACTGCGAAGAACACAAATGGCTTTCAGCCTAACCAATTTTCGCTTCCTAACTACCGAAGGTAGAAAGCATTGTGTTCGTGCGAGAGGTTAAAAAAAAATTGTGTGCTCAGAATCGAAAATTTCCACTCGCGTTTTAAGTTTCAGACATCAAATTTGGTTCGGTGTCTGTCTGTAATCAAATCGATGTGACGGGCATATCACCTAGTACTGTTCACCCCATTTTCATGAAATTTTCAAGGATTATGCAGATTGGTGCCTACATGGTCCCATATAAATTCCATCCAGCACTTCCTCTTACGCACGCGCAAATGTATTTATTTAGATATGGCAATATTTCAGAAAGGGCTCGTTCGATTTGGTCCAAACTTAGATAAAAGGTAGGTAATGGTGAAAAAATAATGTAATGTCAATTTTATTGAATTCTGTCCACTAATTTCTCGTATATATGCGCAAACGTGTACCTTGATATGTCTATATCTCTAAAACCACATGTTCGATTTAGCTCAATTGTGGAGGGAAGTTAGGGATTGGTAATACGTTAAAATGAAGGCAAGCCTATTTTAACGTATTATTTGGCAAGCCTATAGTTTGAAAACGGTGCATTCGATTTGACCCAAACTTGGAGAAAATTTGGAGAACAGAAAGAAATTTCCTAATATGAATTTCATTGAATTCCATTTAATAATTAAAATTAATATAAATAATTGTTAAAGATATAATGGCAGTGAAATGTGAAAGGCACTGATCATATGGAGTGGGAGTTAGGGTATGACAATATTTTTATGGGATTAGAAATATTTAGGTTTTATTCAAAGAGGTAATTTATAATGTATTGTTTCATCGATTCCAAACGTTACTGGCATGACACTTACTGCCATTACTTAGATTTCGAGTAATTTAAAAAAAAAAAAAAAATTGTAAAAAAACAACAAAAAAAAGTCTTATTTGTGATTGTGTTTATTTCCATTGAAGTTCAACCAGCTCGTCGTGGTATCGAGTTTATGTGTGATTTTACATATATTTTTATAATCCAGCTTAAATAGTTTTGTTCTGATTGAAGAAAAGTATTGATCTCGTTAACTCTGAAGTTTAATTTTTGTTATTTCTCTTATGGAGTTTTTGTAACATAGATTTCACGAGTGAAAACCTGCCGATTAAGTACATATTACTACTGTTAGTTCAAAAGGTCTCATGTAAATATTTTCAACTTTTAATTCTATTTGTTCTAAAGGTGACATTTTGTATTCTGCAACTGATATAAGCATTCTGCTACGATGAAAAATAGCAGAGGGAAATAAATTATGAAATTATACTAATAAATGATATAGAAACAATTAGTTTTCATGCTGTTTCATCCTGTAAAACACTCAATGTTTACATACGACTTTTTGCGCTAACAGTAGTGATATTCATGTTCAGTACGCACTCGATTTTTTTTTTTAATCCCGAGTCATCAAATATGCAATCTGCATAGGCGGAAATTTTTAGCATTTTAGTATTCGCTGATGAACAAAACTCGTGGATATCAAACCCTTATATGGCGAGAGATTACTGAATTTCTGAAAACGTTTCTCCCAGAGATTTTATTCACATACGAAAAATTTTAGAGCTTGTAATATAGACATTTATTAGCCAATGCGAATGGTGAGGAAGCTATACTGACCTTACTTGGCAGACTTTTTTTTCGGGTGTTAAAAAAAATATAATTAATTATAAAGAGTCAATCCTTAAACCACCAATCTTCGAAATACGAGTATATTTCTAAAATTTTTTTATATAATAACTTTTCTTATAAGTAGTATATATATATATATATATATATATATATATATATATATATATAACTTATGATAGATCTAACTAATAAACAACAATAGATTAATAATGGTGTTGATTTCATAACAGTTTTTAAGATAACGATAAAAAAATTACATGGAAAAAACAATTTCACTTAAATGGTGTTATATGAAAGCTACCTGTGATAAGATGATAAGATAACATATCTATGTTTATATTTTGTGTAAAATTGATAGATAACTCCAAGTGTTGGTATAAATAACTTCCCCTTTGGATGGTAACAGCCGATTGTATTTTTTTTTCAATTTGTTACAAACAATCATATGTGTGATATCATGGAAGAATGTGGTTCTACGCATCGGAAGCTTATAGATAATAAGATAAAACTTATGAGGCCGTTTGAAGGATAACAATTTTTATTGACAATTTAGTCTATCTATTTTAAACACGAACAACTAAAAAACCATTATTTATACAAATAGAATGCAGTTTGTTTATTTAATCATTTTTTTACTTTTTACACATTTGCAACTATAAAACATTTAATTGTGTGACATCTTATAGATTGAGACCGTAAACCTAAATAAAAAAGCTAAACGGCTTTGAGAAAGTTGAAGAGGAGAAGAAATTTTCTTAAGTTCTGTTGTTGCTCAAATTTATTAGGAAGTGATGTTGAACACCCCCAATAGAATAGCCTAAAGGGAAAATAAAATATGATTTTATTTTTTTAAAACTGTGTTAGTAATATTAACCAATGGAACCAAATATCCCTTAAATTTTTGTTTAACATCTGTAAATCATTAATTTATGTTATTATTTTATGGTTTTAATTAATTGAGTCAGTTATGTTTTATACGTCAAAATAAAGCTCTATAAACGTTCTCCTCATACTGCATAGGCAGTACTAGACGAGAGAATATGATCTCAAAATAATTGTAATTAATATTAAATCAAAATGTTTGAATAATATCCTTGTTAAATATCACATTCATTAAGCTTCATATCATGAGATATTGATACTAGTTTTTTTTAGCAGTTCTTTATTGTCCCTTCTCCTCCATGAGCTAAAGTTTTATACCCAGATCGCTCCGGTTATCGTGTGGAGAACTGTTCCTTCGGATCACCTAATTCTTTCGGATAGAGACCAGGTTTAGCAGCGTACAACAAACAGAACTGTCTCTAATTATAAAATCCTAAAATTTTTATCGGATCCTGGTTTAAAGATTCTAACAAATCCCCTCATATAATGCCCCTGCTAAATATGATTCCGACGTAGAAAATCGTTGGACTTAAAAACGGAACATGTTTTAGTAAAGGTTTAAGCGATTGGTAAACGTCTGATGGATAGATTGAGATCTAGGTGGAAATGTTCTGCTGATGTTGATTTTGCGATCTTGTATTTGGGTAGATGAAAGAATTTAGAGAGAGATTGTAGAGAAATTTCTAAATATTTGTGTTTAATTTGCATTAAGTATTCGTACTAATCAACTATGAAGATGCAATGGCAAATTATTGTTTAAGACTTGGATTAAGTAATTATTAAACAAAAAAAAAAAAAAAGACTAAGTTGTGGACTAAATTCACAAGCAAGAGATAAAAGCGGGGAGCAATAATTGTATCAGAATCAACGTGATGATGGTCTAGACCTACGCAAGTCACAAAACTTAATATACTATCAGGAAACGAATTTGCAGCGTTTTAATAATTAACCTCCTTAAGTTGCTTTGATATATTAAATCAGTATTAGTTATTAATCGCAAAGAAAAATGTTTATAAGTCGTTTACTATTTTATCATTTTTTTTTTGGACTTGTACAACTTTTTTAAAATTTCCTTCAGCCTGTTCTCCGAGGCCAATCTTGCTTCCAGTGGAGCCCTTCTACTAACGGTGCAGACACCGCTAAGCGAGCTGCTCCTGGATTGTCCCACATAGGCTCTGGTCTCTGGAGAACTGTCCCGGGTTTGGAATATTTACAGGACATTCAATGAAGTTGGACGTATAACACGGATCCATAGTTCATAAATCCGAAAAAAAATCATAGGTGGATTCTTTAATTACTTATTATTTTTATTAATAAGCCATAATTAAGTTGTATAGTTGTGTATTGTGTATTGAATGAATTTTATAATTGATATAAAATCGTTTTTAAAAAAAGAAACTGAGTCGCCTTGTTTACAAAAACACCCTTATCTCTTTGGCTGAGTTAACAAATTAACAGCTGATTAAGAATTATTTATATCGGTTGGTGTATGAGGAAAACATGATAGTGCTAACTCTAATTGAACATTGTTATAATACATAAATTAATTTAAAATATCACAAGAAAGGTTTTCTCCGGAACATAAAGAAATCATTATATTAAAATTCAGTATTTTTTGAAAATTAAATTCATTGATTACATACCATAGCTCCTGTATTATAAAAAAATATTTATAATATGATAGGTACTTTTTATAATTTAATATTTGGTTGGCGGATTTATTTTAAATATTGAACTCGTCAGGAAATAAAATGAAAATGTTTACTTAACTGCGAAGAACACAAATGGCTTTAAGCCTAACAAATTTTTGCTTTTTCACTAACGAAGGTAGGAAGCATTGTGTTCGTGCGAGAGGTTAAAAAAAATTGTGTGCTCAGAATCGAAAATTTCCACTAGCGTTTTACGTTTCAGACATTTAGGATCAAATTTGGCTCGGTGTCTGTCTGTAGTCAAATCGATGTGACGGGCGTATCACCTAGTACTGTTCACCCGATTTTCATGAAATTTTCAGGGATTATGCGGATTGGTGCCTAGATGGTCCCATATAAATTTTATCAAATTCCATCCAGTACTTCCGCATACACACGCGCAAATGTATTTATTTAGATATGGCAATATTTCAGAAAGGGCTCATTCGATTTGGACCAAACTTAGATAAAAGGTAGGTAATGGTGAAAAAATAACGTAATGTCAATTTTATTGAATTCTGTCTACTAATTTCTCGTATATATGTGGAAACGTGTGCCTTGATATTTCTATATCTCTAATACCACATGTTCGATTTAACTCAATTGTGGAAGGAAGTTAGGGATTGGTAATACGTTAAAATGAAGGCAAGCCTATTTTAACGTATTATTTGGTAAGCCTATAGTTTGAAAACGGCGCATTCGATTTGACCCAAACTTGGAGAAAATTTGAAGAACAGAAAGAAATTTTCTAATATGAATTTCATTGAATTCCATTTGATAATTAAAATTAATATAAATAATTGTTAAAGATATAATGGCAGTGAAATGTGAAAGGCACTGATCATATGGAGTGGGAGTTAGGGTATGACAATATTTTTATGAGATTATAAAAATTTAGGTTTTATTCAAAGAGTTAATTTATAATGTATTGTTTCATCGATTCCAAACGTTACTGGCATGACACTTACTGCCATTACTTAGATTTCGAGTAATTTAAAAAAAATTTAAATTAATTTTTCTTCCGAGTTTGTAAAAAAAAAAAAAAGTCTTATTTGTGATTGTATTTATTTCCATTGAAGTTCAACCAGCTCGTCGTGGTATCGAGTTTATGTGTGATTTTACATATATTTTTATAATCCAGCTTAAATAGTTTTGTTCTGATTGAAGAAAAGTATTGATCTCGTTAACTCTGAAAAAGTTAAATTTTTGTTATTTCTTATGGAGTTTTTGTAACATCGATTTTACGAGTGAAAACATGCCGATTAAGTACATATTACTACTGTTAGTGTCAAAAGGTCGTATGTAAAAATTTTCAACTTTTAATTCTATTTGTGCTAAAGGTGACATTTTGTATTCTGCAACTGATATAAGCATTCTGCTACGATGAAAAATAGCAGAGGGCAATAAATTATGAAATTATACTAATAAATCATAAAGAAACAATTAGTTTTTATGCTTTCCTGTAAAACACTCAATGTTTACATACGACTTTTTGCACTAACAGTAGTGATATTCATGTTCAGTACGCACTCGATTTTTTTTTTTATATCCCGAGTCATCAAATATGCAATCTGCATAGGCGGAACTTTTTAGCATTTTAGTATTCGCTGATGAACAAAACTCGTGGATATCAAACCCTTATATGGCGAGAGATTACTGAATTTCTGAAAACGGCTTCTTCCAGAGATTTTATTCTCATACGAAAAATTTTAGAGCTTGTAATATAGATATTTATTAGCCAATAATGCGAACGGTGAGGAAGCTATACTGACCTTACTTGGCAGACTTTTTTTTGGGTGTTAAAAAAAATATAATTAATTATAAAGAGTCAATCCTTAAACCACCAATCTTCGAAATACAGTATATCTCTAAAATGTTTTTATATAATAACTTTTCTTATAAGTAGTATATATATATATATATATATATATAAAACTTATGATAGATCTAACTACTACACAACAATAAATTAATAATGGTGTTGATTTCATAACAGTTTTTAAGATAACGATAAAAAAATTACATGGAAAAAACAATTTCACTTAAATGGTGTTATATGAAAGCTACCTGTGATAAGATGATAAGATAACATATCTATGTTTATATATTGTTTAAAATTGATAGATAACTCCAAGCGTTAGTATAAATAACTTTCCCTTTGGATGGTAACAGCCGATTGTATTTTTTTTTTTCAATTTGATACAAACAATCATATGTGTAATATCATGGAAGAATGTGGTTCTACGCATCGGAAGCTTATAGATAATAAGATAAAACTTATGAGGCCGTTTGAAGGATAACAATTTTTATTGACAATTTAGTCTACCTATTTTAAACACGAACAACTAAAAAACCATTATTTATACAAATAGAATACAGTTTGTTTATTTAATCATTTTTTTACTTTTTACACATTTGCAACTATGAAACATTTAATTATATGAGGTCTTACAGATTCACGGTCTGAATAACCTAAATAAAAAAGCTAAACGGCTTTGAGAAAGTTGAAGAGGAGAAGAAAGTTTCTCAAGTACCATTGTTGCACAAATTTATTAGGAATTGATGTTGAACATTCGAGTATAATAGCCTAAGGGGAAAATAAAATATGCTTTATTTTTTTTAAACTGTGTTAGTAATGTTAATCAATGGAACGAAATCATCCTTAAATTTTTCTTTAACATCTGTAAGTCATTAATTTATGTTATTATTTTATGGTTTTAATTAATTGAGTCAGTTATGTTTTATACGTCAAAATAAAGCTCTATAAACGTTCTCCTCATACTGCATAGGCAGTACTAGACGAGAGAATATGATCTCAAAATAATTGTAATTAATATTAAATCAAAATGTTTGAATAATATCCTTGTTAAATATCACATTCATTAAGCTTCATATCATGAGATATTGATACTAGTTTCTTTTAGCATTTATTTATTGTTCCTTCTTCTCCATGAGTTCAAGTTTTATTCCCCGATAGCTCCGCTTATCGGACGGAGAACTGTTCTTTAAGATATCCCAATTCTTCCGGATAGAGACCAGGTTTAGCAGCGTACAACAAACAGAATTGTTTCTAACTGTAAAATCCTACAATTTTTACCGGATCCTGGTTTAAAGATTCTGACAAATCCCCTCATATAATGCCCCTGCTAAATATGATTCCGACGTAGAAAATCGTTGGACTTAGAAACGGAACATGTTTTAGTAAAGGTTTAAGCGATTGGTAATCGTCTGATGGATAGATTGAGATCTAGGTGGAAATGTTCTGCTGATGTTGATTTTGCGATCTTGTATTTGGGTAGATGAAAGAATTTAGAGAGAGATTGTAGAGAAATTTCTAAATATTTGTGTTTAATTTGCACTAAGCATTCGTACTAATCAACTATGAAGATGCAATGGTAAATTATTGTTTAAGACTTGGATTAAGTAATTATTAAACAAAAAGAAAAAGACTAAGTTGTGGACTAAATTCACAAGCAAGAGATAAAAGCGGGGAGCAATATTTGTATCAGAATCAACGTGATGATGGTCTAGACCTACGCAAGTCACAAAACCTAACATACTATCAGGAAACGAATTTGCAGCGTTTTAATAATTAACCTCCTTAAGTTGCTTTGATATATTAAATCAGTATTAGTTATTAATCGCAAAGAAAAATGTTTATAAGTCGTTTACTATTTTATCATTTTTTTTTTGGACTTGTACAACTTTTTTAAAATTTCCTTCAGCCTGTTCTCCGAGGCCAATCTTGCTTCCAGTGGAGCCCTTCTACTAACGGTGCAGACACCGCTAAGCGAGCTGCTCCTGGATTGTCCCACATAGGCTCTGGTCTCTGGAGAACTGTCCCGGGTTTGGAATATTTACAGGACATTCAATGAAGTTGGACGTATAACACGGATCCATAGTTCATAAATCCGAAAAAAAATCATAGGTGGATTCTTTAATTACTTATTATTTTATCCGTTATTTTATACTTATCAGTTCTGTCTTATCACAACCTTTCTAATATCTTCCTATATATAATAAAAGTAAAAATAATAATAATAACAAATAAATAAAATATAATTATAATAGGATTATACTTATATTTTATACATATTTATTAGGAAAAAGTATTGTTCGTTAACGATAACAACTTCTGTGGCTCGAGTAACCGAAAGTCAGGTTAGATGTTCAAAGATATACACTGACAGACAAAAAATTCCACCCACTTGATTTTTTCATGTTTTCATCTAAAAATATTTCTGCCTTGGATTGGTCTGTTGTTTTAATGAATAAATAGGTAATTTTTTTGTTTGTTTTCAATTAGGAATGTTAATATAGAGGTCAATAACCCTTAATCCTTAATTCAATGAAATGATTCTAGATTCAAATGTTTACTTTCTATGGAATAAAAATGTTTATTCAGTATCATCAGTTCAGTGCCGTTTCTTGCAGCACATTTCTTAGTCTCCGGCTTTTAATTTTTTCAATATTAAGTTTAAAAATGCCTCTTAGTGCTGAGGATGTTGCGCGTGGTGTGGCACTTATTGATGATGGACGTTCCATTAGATATGCAGCTAATGCCATCGGAGTTCCATATGAAACTTAACGAGACGCCGTCAGGTGTTTTCGGGAAACTGGTTCTTACAATAGAAGGCTCGGTTCTAGACGGCCTAGGGTAACAGAACCACAGGATGACCGGTTTTTGACTTTGAGAATTTTACGAAACCGGCATCTTACCGTTGTTCAAGCGATTCGTCACCTCGAAGAAGTTCGAGGTGTGCAAATTTCTGAACGTACCGCTCGGAGAAGATTAAATGAGTATGAATTAATGGCTTTTCGTCCAGTAAGAAGGCCAGAGTTGACCAGAACTCACAGAGTAACACGGCTGGCTTTTGCTCGAGAACACAGCCATTGCACTATGGACGAATGGAGTGCTGTACTTTTTACAGAAGAGTCAAGATTCGCTCTTCGATCTCCAGACGGGCGTGAAAGGGTGTGGAGAAGAAGAAACGAAAGATATGCAGCCTGTAATTTTTCCCAGAGCCAACCTTTCCAACTTGGTTCCTTAATGGTGTGGGCTGGGATTTCAATGGAGCGCCGCACAGAATTGGTTGTTGTTCGTGGAGGGTCTTTGACGGTCATTCGCTATTTCGATGAGATTTTGGAACCTCATGTGTTTTTTTTTTTTTTTTTTTTTTTTGGGGGGGTCCTTCCCTTCCTCGCCGTTAAGGCTATACGGGATTTTCCCGGGCCAGGCGGTTTGAGCGGGGATTTAAAAGACTCCCCGGCACCGGGACGCGAACTCGTGACTATTTTTATATCTTTGATTCATATATCTGGTTGCCGGGCAACGGCGGTGCAGTGCACACGCTTTAGCCCATTCGACCACCCCGCCCACCCTAACCTCATGTGTTGCCTATCCTCAACGAAATCGGCGATCGTTCTATACTAATGCACGACAATGCACGCCCACATGTCGCCACATAGTGCAGACGTTCCTTCAACAAAACAATATTGAGGTTTTAGCCTGGCCAGCACGTTCTCCAGATTTGAACCCCATTGAGCATTTATGGAATAACCTCGGAAGAAGAATAAGAGAGCGTGCAACACTTCCTGATACACTGCAGGACCTTGAAAGGGCTCTTCGGGAGGAATGGGCTATCCTCCAACAAATTGACATTTCCCGGCTGGTGGAAAGTATGCCGAGGCGTCTTCAAGATGTAGTGAAGGCAAGAGGAGGAAACACGCGCTACTAAACGACGATGTAATTAATTCGTTTTAGAATAATAATGGTTCGTTTTTCAATTTTGTTTTCTCTAATCTTTCTTACCCAATCACATTTTGATAATTAAAGGTAAAAAAGATTATAAAATTCCATAAATACTAAGTATTATCTACAAATACCATGTATTATATACAAATACAACTTTACAGAAATATTTTTAGATGAAAACATGGAAAAATCAAGTGGGTTGAATTTTTTGGCTCTCAGTGTATATAGGACACATTTTAATTTATTATTTTTCGAAGGTGTTCTTTTTTCATGAAAAAAAGGAGACTCTAATTGCGCATAACTCAGAAAACATACAATTTATGGTAAATTAAAAAAAAACAGAAAAGTGATCAAAATCGGAATATATTTAGCAAAGATACAGGCAATTGTAATTTGTACCACAGGCGGATCTACGGGTAGGGGGAGGGGAGAGAGAAGGGCTGAAGCCCCCCCAAAATGGTAAAATATAACCATGTTTTATAGAAAAAAATATTAAAAACTATCTCTTAAAGTATTATTGTACGTGTGGTTACATTTAATACAACTTCAAGAATCACTTAACAACATGCCATATAAGTAGGCAGTTTATTTCTTTCTTTTTTTTAATATTTAATTTTATTTCTTTTAATTAATTGTCATTATATATATGAAAAATAAAGCTTTCGGGCTGAAGCTCCCCCCCCCCCCAAAAAATTAAATCCTGGATCCGCTAGTGATTTGTACACATATTTTGGTGTAATCGACCAAAGAAAAGGAAATTAATGTATTTTCATAATACATTGCTTTTACTTATTTTCCTTATTTTATTAATATTTGTTCTCCGACCAATTTCCTATACAAATCAATCGAACAAATTTAACAGTAACATTTATTTTATTTTTTACACAAACTTATAATACAATAAAATTTATTTCTCTTGTTATATTTTCTGGTTTCTTAACTATTAAGATGTCTCAACACGGTAAAATATATATTCACGCTGCCAAAACAGAATTGCCATATGATAGCATGAAGTATTCTTTTTTGAATAGGCTGTATCTTACGTAATAAAAGTCCGATTTCGATACTTTTTTATTTGTTTTGTAAATTAGTAAATTATTCGCAAATGAAATTTCCTTCATAACTTTTTTCCCTGAAATTTCGGAAGGATGTGACTATGATTCGTCACTTCTTGATGAAATTCCCTTTCGTTTGAGACCACATTCATCAAAACCCATCGACAAAGAATCTACACTGTGAAATAGTACCGTTTATATACAGATAGATTACTGATACAAGAGCTTCAACAAACGACTTTATGAATTGTATCACAAGAAGAAAATCTTCACGCATAAACATTCTTCTATATTTTTTACCCACACTATACAACATTTTCATTAGAAACAATGAATTAAAAGTACACTTTCTTTTTTGAAACAGCAGATGATGATAATCATAAAACTTTTTGTAGGTAAATTTACATACGTTTAAAAGTTAACGTACGCTTATAACTTAAGAGACTCGTATTTGGTGGACAATAATGTTTATTTTTGAGGACGTTCGCTAACTGCCAGTCTTTCTTCTGTAATTCGAACGTTCTCTAAGTCTCCAGTCTTCAACGGAATGGATTAAGCAAAAGGGAGGTCAAAGCCAGAACCACTCAGTAGTGGATCTACTTGGACACGTGGTACATCTCACACCGACGAATCCTTAGCCACATAATAACTGACGGGTCAACCAGACCTCCCCGGCTCCCCGTTCTCTGTCTCCTGCTATATAAACCTATCCCACAGGAGAATTATTGTTTACGAGAGTGTAATAACATTTACTGTCTTATTTGATGAATTTAATTGACAAAGCCTTAAATTCGAATACGATGGTATAGTGATCGGAAAAGAATTAACGTTGAAATTTTTAAGTGATATTTTTTTTTGTTTTGTTTATCTATTATAGATAATAAAAGATAATAGAGTGTACGTATTATTAAAACACTTCACCACCAGGCAGCAGCACTTACAACGTAATACGTTGTCAATTCAAATCATTGTAATTGTTTCACACAATTTGCATAGATTAACACTTACAGTGTAGATGATAGGAAATGGACTGGGAAATTTAACTATTTCTTATCGCAACTAATAGAGCTCCTTAACATTTATTTGATATTTAAGAATACTTATTATTTTTAATACAGTCTCTATTCAATGAATAAAAGATTTAATAAGGATGAAAAGTCAGACCTACTCAGTGTACTAACTGAGAATATTAAAAAGTGATTGGAAATTATCAGGAATCTGTAATGGTTTACTCTTAGGAAATCTTGTTTATGGCTAATTATCTTAAAGCAGTGATAAAAAAATCGCAGGGTAGTCAATTGGTGAGATAACTATACACAAGCCAAGTTGCGAACATCATGGCTAGCTAAATGATTATCGCCTCTGATCCTACAGCCAGCCGTGAGGTCACCAATCCTATTGCAGCACTCATCCTTGGGGTTACGAGGCTAGAGCCCAGGGCCGACTTCTCTAGAACTCTTTTATCTAAACCTTTTCTATATCTAACGGAACACGGTGGCCCAATTCTGTCCATCAAAAAAAAAAAATAAAGAAGATTCTTATAACAACGCTCTTTCATAGCGCACTGTGGGGCAAGTAAGGCAAAACTAGTAACATTGTCAAAATTCGATATTTCAATAATGACATCAAAATAAGCACAAATATTTTTTTTTTTGACATTAAAGTGTACCATACCATTATTGTCAAGAAATTCTAAAGCTTTTAATGGAAAAATTTTAATAAATATTTTCAAAACCTTTCGCTACTCAATTATGGTGCTGTTTATCTTATCTTTTAAATATTTTATGATAAGTACTTATAATTATTTTTTTAATAATAATATTCAGAAGGTTTTAATACAATAATGAAAGAAAAACGGAAAATCAGTCTTTTTAAGTAATTTCTTTTCGGATATTTACATATTGATAAATTTTCAGAAATGAAGTAGGGTGGTATTATGCGAATGTGAATTCCAAACATTTCATCTTACCTCGGCCAACTTGATATATTTATACGAATATATATATATATATATATATTATAATATTCGTTTTTGCCTTTACTTTTATCAATATAAAAATTTCATTTTTTACTAAACCGATATAGCGTTTAGTAAAAACATTATTTTTTATTAAACTACAATATTGTTTAATTGTATGAAACAGTTTAAATAGATACAAATAATGACACGTGAAATTATTTAAGCACTTGAATTTAAAGAAATCATACTATATTGCAAAAAGATTTAAGGTCGATTTCTAATTCTGTGTACTAACTTAAAGCTTTTAAAGCGTATGATGGAAATTGACAAATTATACCTATGTAAGGATAAGTAGAGTAATTTAATTTATATAACTTTTCAAACATATCGGGGTATTTGATTATTTAATCAATCTGGGTCAGAAGCTTAGACCATAAAAAGCAGCCTCAGGAAGAAACTTCTAGCCACCGAATGGACTACTGAAGATGAGCGGCGGGAATATCCAGAATGGATAAAGTCAGAAATACGGCCATCAGAGAAAAGAGAGAGGCTAAAAGAACCATTCTGGAAGAGTTTGAGATAAAACGCCTGAAGTGGTACGGACATTTGAAAATAATGCCTGAAGGAAGACTACCCAAAGAAGTCCACTTATGGAAAACTAGAGAAAGAAGAAGAGGAGGAAGACCAAGGAAGATCTGGGATATCGAAGTGGATATTATGGAAAGAAGCCATCCAAGCACTTTAGGTTAGGAAATCCAGTATTAGTGGAAACTCCTAATAAAAAAAAAAAAAAAAACCGCTATAGATGATTTCGAACTTTTGTAGAAATCATTAGGATTTAAATGTAAATGTACAAATAAAATTGAAATTGTTAAGAAATCAAGTAAAATATTTATATTAAAATGTGCGAATTTGTATAGTTTATGTATATCTTTTTAAAGCTAATTTTGTTTGAATGTTAAGAATGTATTTGTTTGTTTTATAATATTAGCCGAAGGGACATAGAGAGAAATGGATAATAAAGATGTTAGTTCATTTTCAGTTCAGTTGAATTTTGTCCTGATGCAGCTAAAATGCATATACTGCTATCACCTACTCAATTTCATGAGAGCCATTATCAGGGCAAGAACTTAGATTTTGATTTTAAATAAAAAGTCCAAGAGTATTGACGATAGTGCTTACACTTCAAGAAGTTATAGACCTTTAATTGAGATATGAGATATTGAATGGTTGAAAGTTTTGTAGAAAATTATTGAAAAGTTCCATTTTAACAGTTTGTCTGTTAAAATGGACATAAATAACAGTCTGTGAAAATTTTTAAGAAGAAAAGTTTTAAAAATAAAAGTTCTAAGGAAGTTTTTTTGTAATAAAGTTCTAGGTTTATGACATTAATTAAACTTATATTTATTCAAGTTCTTGAAAAAAGTTCCGTTAAATGAAAAATAAACAGTAATTGGGTGTAGATCAGGGATATAATTTGTCTTACATGAATTACCTACTATTCTAATGTGTTATTTGTTTGAATTGCTATGGATAAAAGTCATTTTAAGATCCACTTTTTAGCGAAATCGAAAGAACTTTTGAGTAAAAGTTTTTAAAAAAAGAAAATTCTTTAAAACCTTTACTTGAAAAGTTACTACTTGAAAAACTATCGACAATGATAATTCCGGTGATACCGAAACTTTTCAAAAATAATATTTTTTTTTTTTTCGTTTTAAGTGAATTTAGCTTTTAATAAATATATAAAAGAGACACTGCATTATAAGTTTAATTATACCTGAGTTTAGTTGTATTTCATTTAAATCATTTTATTTATTATTATACTCAAATTTATATATTTTAAAAAGAATTTGGTTGGGGTGTTCAGCCAAACAAATAACAATGTAAAAATAAATAAATTATTAGTACTTGAACACCCTCAGTGCTCAAAACGCCCTGAAGATGACCCACATGTTTGGGTTGAAACGTTGGCAAAAATAAAAAAAAATAAAAAACACTGAATATTTATCACCCATGATAAATAAATTGTATTTATTTATATTTTAATTTTATATCATATTTAATTTTTTATATTATGTTTTAATTTATTTATTTTACTTTGTTATTTTCTTGACTGAACACCCCAACCTTCACTTCAATATATCTACGACAGTCAATTATTAATCCATTATTATATATTTCAAATTTACTAAATAGTAAGTTCTTATTCAAATGTAAACACAAGAATTATATTTTACTCTGTCAATCAGCTGATTGTTTATATTAATCTTGCGCCAATTTTGTAAAAATAAGAAATATTTGTAAATGATATGTACGTAATGGTACTAATTATTATTTAGTACTTCGTTAATTAGTTATTAATCGTCAAGAAGAATATCCCATTTTAGAGACAAGTTATGTAGAGAATAAAACAAGTTCGAATATATTGAATACCTGGTAAAACAACTAAACATCTGAGCTTTGTCCGAAGTACTAACCACTACTAAACAGTTCATTCAGTATGGCCGCACTGTTCTTTTATAATTTAAGAAATCAATAACTGCCTATTACTGGCAGGTTTGTTTCCTGCGGGCAGAAGTGCCAAGAAGGAGGTTTCATAGCACAAGTTGCGCCATCAAAATTTTTGAAGGGGTTTCGAACTTTTGAGGGAACACATTTCGACGTGGTTAAGTTTTAATCTAGGGTACAAGGGGAAAAATATGGACCAGACCACAGCAGGTGTCATTGTAAATAATCTACTATTTATATCATTCTTTTTTTGCTTGGAATGCATTAATAAAGAAGAGGAAAGCAATATAATTTCTGGAAAGGGGCGGGGGAGTTCATGCACCATCGAACTTGGAGGGGATAGGATGAGCACCTTTGCCTGCAGGTACATGTCTATTCACAAAGGAAGCATCTGTTTGTACTTACTTGGAGGAACATAAGCAATAACAGTGGTTTTCCAATATTTTTTGGCAATGTTCTATACTCTGCATTCCAGAAGCTAACTCAGCTTGCTGATGGCATGAAAGGTCCAAGCTACGAGGAAATAAATTTTCAATTACATATATCTTAAGAACGAAATAAAAGCATTGATATTTAGAAAATCAACTTTAGAAACAATGGATTTACACAAAATTGAAATTTTGTTACTTTTTTTTTGGAAAAATAATTTGAAATCGTTACCTAAGGTAATTCTATAAATATATATTTTTTTAAACATTAATTACCAGTGATGCGGTTGAGAGAGTAACGCAGGGTTCTCCTGGAGTTCCCTCACCTGATTGTATATAGCTATGCATGTGTTTTTTGCTTAGTTTTAATTTTCTTATTTTTAGGTTATTTTATTTTAATTATTGTATATACATTTTGATTATTATTTATTGTTATTTTGCTTCGATTTATTTTATATTTTTTGTACGTATAATTTGAATGTTATCCTACCTCACTATAACTAATGTCCATGTGACAGATTATTGTAATACTCAATAAAATAATAATAAAAAAATTAATTAAATATTTTAATGATAAACAACCTTATTTAGGTTATTCATTTTTTAGTACAATTTTTATAGAGTTATTATACTTAATCAATAAATGGTTAAGTTTGTAATAAACCCCATTTTTGAAAATAATTTTTTGAAGATATAAATTAATGTTTTTTTTTTAATTAACGAAAGCCATTTAAGACAAAGATTTCATGTAGTATAAATTATGTATATTTTGTAGTATGAATTTTGAATTTCAGTTTTATCGCCATGTATTTGGAGGAAGTAAGATTATTAAAAAATATATACATTTAAGAAGAAGAAAACTAAATTTTATTCTGGGACATTTAGTACCGCAAGAATAATGATAATGACAAATAGAAGTCAGGCATAAAATTACATGAAATAGTCAAATAACAGAGTTATGTAACTTTAAAATTAAAATATAGGAGAACCACAAGTAAACAAACAAATTATAGATGCATAAATATCAGTATGTTTACATATTTGCACTGATAAGCGATATAGATAATGTATAGATAACTGTGAAATGATGGCAAAATGACGCTGACAACTCTAAAACACGAAAATGTAATTCTTGCATATTTTAAGTAATTTTTTTTTTTTTCTCATTTAGTCTAAACCATCAAATAGTAAAGCTTGCAAATTAAAACTAATGATAATTTAGATTAAGTACATATCGTATTATATAACAACACAGGCAGTTCAAAATAACGAGGATATTTAATTTAAAAATGTGGATTTTGTATTTATTTCTTAATTAGTTTCCATTAAAATACTAACAACCAACTTGTACTATTTAATAATTGTTTCTCAAAAATTAGTTGTATATATTTGTTGCTGTTTTATTTTAAGTTTATTTCACGTTTTTGTGGACTCGAGCTTTCCCCATCCCTAGCCACTGAATACGTCATGGTATTGTAGAGTTCACTGAATCATAGATTTTAACTACAGACCCAAACATAAGGAATCTTTAGCAACGGTTTAATGATAAATTACTAGGACCTATTATATTCTTTAACTGTCAGACGACCCATTTATTTATTTTTTTAAAGACAGGTGCGAATAAATATCGCTACTGTTAGAACAATAGTTCGTATGTAAAAATTAAGTTTTTTTTACACAAGATATTTAAAAACCGATTATTCCTTTATGACTTACTAGTTGGCCCGTGCGAATAATTCGCAGAAAACTTTGTTTAGTGAAGAAACAGAAAAACAACATGGAAATAAGTAGATCCTATGTATTATGTGAGGAAGGAATTAATATTTTTTTCTTGGCCGATTACAATATTCCATTTAACATAATAGACCAAAATATTTGTACAAATTGCTTTTCTTGGATCTATTTCTAAACGCTGACTGGAAAGATAATAAAAGTAATAAAACCAAATAATGCCCCGATCATGGGATTTTCTAAATTATTAAAAAAATAAAATGTAAGAACAAACAAATATTTTTACGAAATAATAGAGTTAATATATCAGCCAGGAAAAAAAGTTTAGTAGACTATTCTACTCCTAAATGCAATATCTTTAAACAGGAAGTCATTATTAAGTATACCAAAACTAATGGACTGTATCTTTATTAACAATTGTCCGATTTTTATATTTTTTTTTTTGTTTTGTAGGTAATTTAGTTATCTTTCTAAATATCATGGGAACAGTCAAGAAAAAAATGCATACTGTTTGGGTTATTCGCGAATAAATTTTCTTTTCCTTTATAACTTTTTTGCTAGAAATTTCGGGAGGATAAGACTATTTTTCGCATGCGAAGGAGAAGAATATCTACAAAATGAGTGGTCAATCATTAGATTTGATGAAGAATTGACGACGTTATGGCGTACCGACAAAAAAAAAACAAAAAAAAAACACCTTTTAGAAATAATATATAGGATTAGTATAATTTCAAATTTAATTTTCCTTTACTATTTTCCTATTTATCAGATTATTTATAGCAGTTGCAGATGTCACGCTATTCAGCGCAAATAGAATAAACATGTAAAATTGTTACATACGACCTTTTGCACTAACAGGAAATATATATATATATATATATATATATATATATATATATATATATATATATGTATATATATTACGCCGAGGAAATTATCGGAGACTACCAATGCGGATTTAGACGGAATCGTTCGACTATTGATCAAATATTTTCTTTACGGCAAATATTAGAGAAAAAATTGGAGTATAACGGTATTGTTCACCAGCTGTATATAGATTTTAAAAAGGCTTACGATTCTATTGACCGCCAGAAACTGTATAATATTCTAATCGAGCAGGGGATTCCAAAAAAACTAGTAAATCTAGTCAGGATGTGCTTGACGGAGACACTCAATAAAGTTAGAATCGGTAATAATTTGTCCGAAAAATTTGAGGCTCGTTCGGGCTTAAAACAGGGGGATTCTCTTTCATCTGCCCTGTTCAATTTGGCATTAGAACATGCCATTAGGGAAGTAATGCGAACCGAGAAAGGGTTGGATCTGGGCGGGACAACATCCGTGCTGGGCTATGCTGATGATCTGGTACTGTTAAGCGAAGACGTTGAAACTATAAAACTAAATACGACAACGTTAATGAAAGCCGGTAAAGAACTAGGACTCGAAATAAACGTGGATAAAACAAAATATATGGTTAGCTGCAAAAATGGCGATACTACTGGTGATATCGATATAGATGGTAATATGTTTGAACAGGTAGATAAATTTAGGTATCTAGGTTCTACGATAACTAGAAAAAACGAAATTGAAAAAGAGATTAAGGTTAGACTGAAGGCGGGGAATGCTTGTTATTTTTCTGTGACAAAACTACTTAGTTCGCGCCTCTTGTCCCGAAACTTAAAAATTAGAATCTATAAAACAATTATCTTGCCTACAGTTCTTTATGGATGCGAAACTTGGCCGCTTACATTAAGGGATGAGCAGCGTCTTAAGGTTTTTGAAAATAAAGTATTGCGTAGAATATTCGGACCGAAGAAGGATGAGTTAACCGGAGAGTTCAGACGGTTACACAACGCCGAATTGCGTGAGATGTATCCGGATAATATAATTGAGGTAATTTCATCGCGGCGAATCAAATGGGCTTGTAAAGTTGTTGGGCTTAGTAACGAGAGAATTCCTAAAAGGTTAATATTTGCTGTGCCGAATGGTAAGCGTCCGAGGGGAAGACCGAAGCGAAGGTGGGAAGATTGCATTAAAGCCGATCTGAAGAGACTGGGTTTGGACGGCGAACGGTGGAGGGAGGTGTGTAACAAGCGATTGGTGGTGTCGGCATCGAACCTTCGGGTTCATATATATATATATATATGAAGTAAAATTAAAAAATCTTGTGAATTCTCTAACGAGGAAAGTATGTGACAGTAACATTTCATTTTCCGTAATCGGTTTAATGTATTTTCCTACGTGATAAGCACCTGAATTCGTTTCCTTGTAACGACTGTTTTGAAAGTAAGTCGCTTAAGATATGCGACAGGGCTGGTAAGGAAATAAACAGTAAATAGTTGTTTTGTAGGTTTATGACCAATAAAATGAAACAATACATCTTGTTCTTTCTAATGCGCGCCTGCTTTTCTCATTTATTGAGTGGTTATCTGTCAGTACAAATGGTCGTATTTTACAATTTTATTCTCTTAGAACTAGAGGTGACATTTTGTAGTCTGCAACTGATATAAGTAGTCTGCTAAATAAGAAAATAGCATAGATAAATGAAATATGAATTATGATTATATGAATAGGCAAACACAAAACGGTTCAGCCTCTCTTTCTCCTCTATTATTCAACCGATTTTCTTCCTTCTTTTTTTGTTTAATAGCTATTGACGAGCTTTAGTGTTTAGTAGTACCTTAGTAGTTTTTAAATAAAAAATATGAATTAGTTCGTAAATAAATATATAAATCGTAGTTTGTTCAAAACAGCTAATCTCCGAAAGTTCTTCACCGATTTCTTTGAAATTTTGACACAACGTCGCAATAATATTTAAAAGTGTTTTTTTATACGTTTCATTATGATCAGGCCTTTCCTTTCGAAATGGCGACCAAAAAACGTGATTCGCTTTAGACTATAGCGCCAATACGGCTTTAACGATTTTAATGAAACTTGGCTAAAGTCTTCCCTTGAAACATTTATAAGTTATGTATATAACATACTTTTCCAAAAACAAGCTGCATACATTTTTATGATGAATTCAGTATTTTATTTGCGAATAACTCGAAACGTGCACATTTATTTGAAAGCTTTCTGAATTCCCAACAAAATAAAAAAAAAAAATCATCGAAATCGAACTATTTGTTGCAGAGATATATCATTTGAAACATTTAGTACTTTTTCTTTTACAAAGTCGATTTCCTCTATTTTGGTTTTTGATAAATCGAAAACTTTAAATTTAATGAAGTGATCGGGACTTTTATTTGAGGAGATGATATCATGGAATGTTACCTCATAAATTAAATTTAAAAATAAATTCTATAGTTATACTTATTCTTAACTTAAATACTGCACAAGCAGTAGTTAATGGAACACAAATGGGAGTGAAGTACTGACGGGAGCTATTTTAAATAAAATAATTTTAATTCCGAGAATTAATTTAATATTTTCTGACACAATACTTCCATTCGAATTTCAAAGAACAACGTTCTTATTAATAGCTGCATTTGCTATGACCATAATCAAATCGCAGGGTCACACTTTTGGAAAAGTTTGTATATTATTGCGACGTCCAGTAATTTCGCATGGATAATTATATGTAGCAGCAATTAGAGCACGTTAAAATTAAAATTTTGATATTTATATTTCCAATGGCAACGGTCAAGGCTATGTACTAAACAATAACATAACAATAAAAAAGAACATATTTTTCAGAGAAGTTCTGCATAAAAATGGATTTAACTGAGTTTAAATTGCTAATTTACATTTATTTTTTACTTTCTCAATCATAACATTAATTTATTGTGATAATAACACACATAAATTAGAATGGAAACTAAAGATTTTGAATCAGTCTATTTTGTATTACTTATAATAATTTTAGGTAGTTTAAGCTCGATTTTTAATTGAAATTGAAATTTTGTTGATATTAATAAATGAGGATTTTTGAATCGTGTTTTACTCTTTATTTATTGAATTTATTTTTAATTTAATTATGTTTTCCTCAAATTTTTAATGGCTATGGTCGAATTTCGACCACTGGGCGAACACTAGTATTAATAAATCAAAAAAATAATAATTTATTTTGCTTTTCTGTAAATCTGTCGTAGTTTTATATACGACCTTTTGCACTAACAGTATCGTTATATTTGGCTGATTCAGATGACCATGACTTTTCTTAAAGAGAGTGAATATCTTTATAAATCTTTGCTACAACCGGTTTCTCTTTATTTATAATATATTTTATTTATACGAGGAACGAAGCGCCTTCTCAACCTTGTTCCTGCTTCCGTTCTCCTGAAGGAGGGCAGATAATTTCAAGGGAATGGCGGCTTTAGACGACCTTGTGTGATATAAACTGCATCCCCCACACGTCTTTACATTTATTTTTGAATAAAGTTATAAAAATTAAATAAAATAAAATGTATCTAGAAGAATTAAACAATAATTCCTTATGTTTATCTAGAATACAGATATAATTTTATATACATGAAGGTTCTGATGCAACGTTAAAAAAACAGGAACTAGCCACCTCATCCTGGGTGGTTCGCTGAAGATCAAGAAAACCAGTCCGATGGCTTTTTTTCTGATTTTCCGTGCCGCTGTCTGCTGTTTTGTTTACTGTTGTAATAAAAATGATTTAAATTAAACAAAAAAAGAAGTTTAAAATATTAAATACAAATATTTTTAAAAAATAATTAAGATAATAAAAGATTCTAAACGTTAAAAATACATATTGCCTTACTGCTTCAATAATGGGGCTACTAAAAAATATTTTATTTTTTTTAAACAACACAATTCAAATGGTTGTAAACTTTGAAGAGCTCAATTTAGGTGTTAACAAAAAATATATAATAAAATAAAATTTAAGGCTGTCATCGATTGGTTGTACATTATATATATATAATTTTACATACAATGTAATTTTGATACAATGTAAATTGATGAATAAATAAATTAATGAATATTTTTGTTATGGTTAATACTTCATAGTGCTATGCAAAGTGAGTTTCATTATCGTATATATTTTTTTTTTTATTTATTTTATATTTGTTTATTTAGAAATATTACATTCTGTCACATCAAGGACATTTATAATAGTGTTCAGAGAAAGCACACTCACACTCTATTTACAATAAAAAAAAATAATAATAATACAGAAACTTAATAATAATAAATACAATAAAATAAAATAAAAATAAATACAATAAAATAAAATAAATGTATATAAACAAAAGAACTAACCTAATCATACACACTCGGGCTTGAGTGGAGGATCTGGCCATTGCCAAAACTCCAATAGATGCTTATTAACAAAAGGTCTCTGGGCCACTGCCGCTTCAACCTTCGAGGAGGATTGTAAGGATGGGTGGTGCTGGATAGAGATTGTGCAAGGGGATTTGGATGATAGGTAAGGTTCTGGTGAAATTTGGAGAATTTTTCTGGAATAAGGTCTAGGACAAATGGGATATTAAGGTCATGGTGTAGGATTTTGTTATTTACATAGAACGGAGCATCAACTATTGTTCGAAGGACTTTAGATTGAAACGATTGAATACGTTTGATGTTAGAAGCTTTTGCTGTCCCCCACAGTTCAAGTCCATATGTCCATATAGGTTTCAGTATTGTCTTGTAGATAAGTAATTTGTTTTCAATAGAAAGTTTGGATTTTCTGTTTAGTAGTCTGTATAGCTGGCCGTATCGTCGGTTGAGTTCTTGTCTTTTGAGTCTAGTATGTGGGTTCCACGTTAGTCTTCGGTCTAAATGAAAGCCAAGAGACCGGACTGTGTCTGAGTAAGGAAGCTGGATGGAATTAAAGTGTACTGGTGGACAGGAACTGCGTCGGAGTGTAAAGGTAATATGTTGGCATTTAGATTCATTAACTTTAATGCGCCAGTTATTACACCAGTGCTCAATCAAGGTGAGGTGGTTTTGGAGATTTAAGGATGCTATGTTGGGATCTGAGTCGGATGATAGAAGGGCGGTGTCATCAGCAAAAGTTGCCAGGAAGGTATCGGGATGGACAGGGATATCGGCGGTAAAGAGGATGTAAAGGACGGGACCCAATACGCTACCTTGAGGAACACCTGCCTCAATTGGATAGCAATGCGAAAATTCAGTACCGCAACGAACTCGGAAGGTACGATCTGAGAGGTAGGAACGGAGAACAAGGTACAAGGACTGAGGAAGATAGTTTTTCAACTTGGAAAGAAGCCCGGCGTGCCATACCCGGTCGAAAGCTTGAGCTATGTCCAGAAATGCACCCGAGCAATATTGCTTGCTTTCCAATGCTGCGGAAATATGATCAACCACTCGGAGTCCTTGTTGGACTGTAGAGTGTTGTGAATGAAATCCGAACTGATGGGAAGGAAGAGTTTGGGATTCTATAAAGGGTAGGATGCGTTTCAGGAGGATCTTTTCAAAGATTTTTGAGAGAATCGGAAGAAGGCTAATTGGTCTGTAGGACGTTGAGGTGTTGGGAGGTTTGCCTGGTTTCGGAAACAGGATAATAGTGGAATGTTTCCACAAAAGAGGAAAGTGGGTGGTTCGTAGGATGCTATTGTATATGTATGTAAGGAATATGACAGCTTTAGGAGGGAGTTGTCTAAGGATCTGAGAGGTAAGGAGGTCGTATCCAGGTGATTTACGGGTAGGTAGTTTTTGTAAGAGGAATTTGACCTCAGAAGGATTAACTGCTTTAGGCGGTAAGGAGAGTGGGATGGGTGAATTAAGGAATTCCTCTACTGCTGACGCGTGGGTGGGATTGGATTCTGGATGAGAGGTGAATGTAAGGGAAAGGTGTTTGGCGAATTCTTCGGCTCTATCTTCGTCAGATGCTGCCCAAGAGCCATCACCTCGACGGAGAGGATGTGATATATGATGGGGTCTTATGATATGTTTGGTGGTCTTCCATAGGGAATTGTCATGAGAAGAGAGGGAAGTGAGGTAGGAGTTGAAGGATTGGGATCTGAAGGTGGCCAATTCTATCTTTAGATTTTTGCAAAAATTATCGTATATTAAATTCCAAAAATCTGTTTCATTATATAAAGACAAACATTATGACATATAAACATACATTTTCTCCATTCTATTCGATGAAACACGTGAAGTCGATCACCGCTCCATAACCGAGAATCAAAACTCTTCCTACGAACTAAGAGTGATACATCTTAAAATAAAATCAAGGTATTTATTTTTTTTTTTCTGGGAAGTTGTATGATATTCTTTGTGATTTGGCAATGATTACTTCCAATTAACAACAATTGAATTTATTTGTTGTATTATCAAAATTGCATGTTTACAAGTTTACGTTTCGGGATATTTACTCCCATCTTCAGAACCATAATTCCAATGATCTTGTGGATACATGTCTTAAATCTAATATGCTCCATCGTCAATTTCTATTTCATGTTACAATAAATCCAGGTATATGACATCTAGAGCAACATCTTGCTTTTAGACTAATTATTGGGTGTCTGCCAATAACAAGGTATTTAATTGTATAAAACGAACAAGGTATTTATTTATGATAATTTAGATAAATATTTATGTATATACAGCAGCAATAAACTATAATGGGTCTTTTGTACAACCAGTTAGACAGGTCTTATGTGTCCTAAAAAATATATTATAAATAATTATTTTTGATAGAGTGCTGTGACTCAAGAATAGAAAGAGTTATCCGGTTAAAGTGATTAAGAATGAACTAGCCAAACTGAGCATAACAAGAGAAATGTTATTAGATAGATTCGAATTCCGTAAACGTGTCAACCAAATGAGAGTCCTTACAGTAGAAATGATTGAAAGGAAGAAGTAGACGCAGAAGAGGAAGGCGTAGCACTCCACGAGGAAGAGGGAAGTTCGCAGGAGGAGAAAAGAAACAGCTAAAAAAGACGAAGCGATATTTCAGCGGTCCACAGTTGGTCTATATCGAAATAAAAAAAATAATAACAAAAAAGCAGATGGAGAAACGTTCAAGTATATGTTTTTCGAACTGACAACTATAATATGTTGCCATACCTGGATAAGGTTGCGAAGGAATTCATTTATCTTCAATTTAATAAACATATATAAAAATTTAGAGAAAACAATAATAAAAATCTGGTGCGCGCAACACAGAACTTTCACTTACTCTTTGAACTTTGCTCAACTTTGAATATAAATTATTTTCTGGCCATGTTGTGCTATTATAAAATTTTTGAATTGCATATTTAACTGAGCTAAAGCTAAAAGATTGCAGCTTACAAGAACTAACAAACTCTAGATACTAAAGTATGGTCTCGATACTAGAGACCATATCTTTCCTCCTAATTGTCCCATTTTAACGATTTTTTTAAAAGAAATTCAGTAAACTTTTAAAAAAGCCTACAATATCCACAAAAAATATAAACTTTTTGAGTTATCCGGAATTTAATATTACCATCCCTCGTAACTTTTTTCCAGCTTCTTTTCGTTGAAGTATATTGTATAGATAAATTTAAAGGGTGTCGAGAAAATGACTTTAGCAAAGTTTCATTGAAATCGGTACATTCGTTTAGGCGCTACAGTCAATAGCAACGCAGATTTTTCTGCATTTTTATTTTTTTCTCCTTTATTAACTAATCAAATTCTTCCAAAAGTTATATTTAGCATTTTTTCGTAACTCTGAATAATGTGAACTGATTAACTTTTTAAAATAAACCATATTAAAGGTACTTTAGAGGAAGACGTATATGAACATTGGGCATTTAAGCCCTGTAAAGTGACATCAATGGGGATAAGACCTAATTGATATTGAAGACCACTTAATTATACAATGATAAACCGAGTTTAATAAAAATCGTTAGAACCATTTTTACGCGTTGATATAAAGTGGCACTTCCGGTTAGCCGATTTTAAGGAAAATCGTAGGTTGTAGGAAAAAGGTTGTACATCTAATGCATATACCTATCTTAAATAAGTAATATCAGTTTCGTAGGACTTATCGTTTTCGAGCTAGTGTTCATATACACATAGACACACAGAACATTTTTCGGGACTTTGTTATTTGTACTCAGAGTACTCCAAAACTCAGATTCTAAAATTTTTTCGATCGCCATACTTACCCTTAATATATATTACATATATACGTAAGTGAAAGTAAAAATATAACACCAAACTTTTAAATGAAAGTTGCCTTAAGGTTTGGAAATTCGAGAAGAGCGAAATTTCTTTAGTTTATGGCAAACCAAAAGCTACATTTTCTGCAAATGTAGTTTACTAGAAATAGACGGACTATGTTTTTAACATTCACATGATTCTAAACATACAGTTATCGTCCATTTTTTTTTCGTTCTATTCAGTGTGACGCCATACACCATTTAAAAGTTCTGTACTAAATCTTTTCTACAGTATTTCGTGCTAATTGCAACCTCGTTAAAGTCGCAAAACATTTTTTTGTTTGTATAAACTTATTTACATAAACCGTGATTTAGAATTAATTAAACCTTGTAACAATACCACCCTAGCTATTTTATGCTCGATCTTTTGAAAGGCAAATATCGGCTGTTCCAGAAAGATCCTTCGACCTGGAAAGATGCGGATGGTGGGTGGGGCTGGAACGTTCTAGAACACTTCGGAAGTGTTGTGAAAGGGAAACCTCTCAAGAATATTCAACCTCCTCAACGTCCCACTCCAGATATTATCGTATCAATATAGATTATTTTTCAACTAATTTATAAAAGAACAAATATTATTGTTATATATTATATAACTTAATATTTTTATAATTAAATACCAATAAATTATTTATTTGCTGATCCAACAATAATTAAATTTATATGAAATGAGAAAACGAGTTTTTTTTAAAGGTGAAATTCTGTAGTCTACAGCTATGGAAAATAGCAGATGACAATAAAATATGAAATTATACTAATAAAGCATAAAGAAATAATGAGTTTTTATGCACTCTTGTAAAACAATAAATTTTTACATACAACCTTTTGCACGAACTGTATTGAAAGAAATTCATGTTCAGTATGCATTTTTTTTTTTTTTTTTATTAAGGTTAATTAAATATGGAATCTTCAAATACGGCACTCTTTTGTTGAATGTTGAAGGGTAACTGTATTTCCGAATCGGCTTCTCTCAGAGATTTTATTTTCATACGAAAAATTATATACCTTGTAATATACAATGAAAACGGTGAGGAAGCTACACTGACCTTACCTGGCAGTCGTTTTTAATATGTTTTCATATTATTTTTATTTTAATATAATATTTTCATTGTGATCGTGATAAAACATATGCCACAGTTTTTGTACAAAATAATTATGAGTATCGAAAATAATGCTCAAAATTAATTAAATATTTTCCTTTAATTAACATTAATACTTAAATAAATTTTTTATTTGTATTTCTTAAATTCCACAGTAGAAATTATTGTTTATATCGTCGGTTTATTGAAAAAGTCATAATGTACATTTTTGCTGGAGCTGAACTTTTAAGAACGTTTTTTTTTTATGATTTACGACCTTATTTATCGATAAAAAACATGGTCAATGTACTAAAATGACAAAAACCCTTTTATGTATCAAATGTAATAGTCAAAACACAAGCAGAATGTTTTGATATCACGAAGGCAAAATTCATGAAAGTTTTAATAATGATTTAGGGTTAATGACTTTTTGCAATAAACCGACGAAATATTCTTTTATTTTCCTGCAATTTCTTCAAAAAATGATAATTACAGTGTTAC
Organism: Nezara viridula; assembly: GCA_928085145.1. NCBI lineage: Eukaryota > Metazoa > Arthropoda > Insecta > Hemiptera > Pentatomidae > Nezara > Nezara viridula. Next base: position 78,616,830 of record OV725082.1, read on the forward strand.
CAATGGGTAGATTTCCAACAAGCGTTTTCATGTGATTATATTCCTCTGTACACATTTACTAGGTGTACTTTTATTACAATACAGTTGTAAATATCATGAATAAATAAATGAACAACATCTGCCAAGTAAGCTTCCTCACTGTTTTCATTTGCTAAAAAATATCGATATTAAAAGATCTAAAAATTTTCTTATGAGAATAAAATCTCTGGAAGAAGACGGTTTCGGAAATTCAGTAAAACCTCAAAATATACGGGCTTGATATCCACGAGTTTTGTTTATCAGCAAATACTAAAATGCTAAAAAGTTCCGCATTTGCAGATTGCATATTTGATAATTCGTAATTAAAAAAAAAATCCAGTGCATACTGAATATGTATCTCGCTACTGTTAGTGCAAATGACGTATGTAAAAATTGAGTGTTTTACAGGAGAGCATAAAAACTAATTATTTCTTTATGATTTATTAGTATAATTTTATATTTTATTGCCCTCTGCTATTTTTCGTAGTAGTAGACTACTTATATCAATTGCAGACTACATAATGTCAAAAATAGAATACAAATTGAAAACTTTTACATACGACCTTTGCACTAACAGTAGTGATATATACTTAATAGGTATGTTTTCACTCGTAAAATGGATTGAACGAAAAATCCATAGAAAAATTCAACTTTTTGTTTGTTCGGAGTTAACGAGACCAATACTTTTCTTCAGTCAGAACAAAACTAATTAAGCTGGAATATAAAAATATGAGTGAAGTTAACACGATTTTGACATTTAAGCAAAAAATCGAGACCACGACGAGCTGGTTGAACTTCAATGGAAATAAACACAATCACAAATAAGACGTTTTTTTTTTTACAAATTCAGAATAAAAATAACTTTGAATTTACTAAAAATTACATGAATTCTAAGTAACGGCAATAAATGTCACACCAGTAACGTTTGGAAGCGACCAAACAATACAGTATCAATTAATTTTTTTAATAAAACCTAAAATTTTATAACGACATAACAATATTGTAATAACCTAATCCCCACACCTTATGATCAGTGCCGTCCACAGTTCACAGCCATTATATTCATAACAATTATTTATATTAATTTTAATTATTAAATGGAATTCAATGAAATTGATACTATGTAATTTCTATACTGTTCTCCAAATTTCCTCCAAGTTTGGGTCAAATCGAACTCATCGTTTTCAAACTATAGGCATATCAAATAACACATTTCCTGGTCTAAAAGCGGAAGTACTTTTTTTTTTTAGTAGTAGATAGAATTTGATAAAATTTATGGCTATTTCATTTTACGTTTACCAATCCCTAAATTCCCTCCAAATTTGAGCCAAATCGAACTTGCGGTTTTAGAGATGTAGACGTATCAAGGAAAATACGTTTGCGCATATATAAGAGAAAGCAATGGACAGAATTCAATCAAATTGACCCTACATTATTTTTTCACAAATACCTACCTTTTATCCAACTTTGAGCCAAATGGACCGAGCGATTTCTGAAATATTGGCATATCTACAAAAATGCGTTTGCGCGTGCGTAAGCAGAATTGCTGGTTACAATTTAATAAAATTGATATGGGACTAGACACCAACTCACACAATTCCTGAAGATTTGATGACAATCGAATAAACGGTACTATGTGATATCCTCGTTACATCGATTTGACTACAGACAAACACCGAACCAAATTTGGTCCATTACTACTGAAACGTGGAAACGAGTGGAAATTTTCGATTCTGGGCACAAGATTTTTTTTAACCTCTCGCACGAATAGTGTTTCCCTACGAAGAATTATCTAATTATTCAAATTTTGAATGATGTTACTTAATAATTAAAAGTACGAGTATAATAACTGAGATTGAATACATAGTATTTTTAAAAATCAGAAAGATTACTGATATCTGAAAGATACATACATATACATACGGTAGAAAAATCAAAGGACATACAAATCACTGAATATTTGTTATTAATAACTTCAGTAAAACGTAGCTGTCTATGTTTTGAATACAGATGGTGAAGACTAATATTTGTATTTATTTAAATTTCAAATTCAACAAGTCATTTGAAATAACAGTAGCTTGTTGCTAGTTTTAAGCCGAAGCAATATTTACTTTAATTTTAAAAATATTTAGAGATTTGTTAAAATCGTCATAAAGTGAGAAATGGATTAGTAAAATATAGAAAAATAACTCTCTTCTGAAGAAATTGTTTAAGAACGACAAAGTTATACAAAATAAAAATAATTCTTTTTTAATTATTATTATAAGATTAATAATGAATATGCCTTTATTGAAATGATGATTATAATTATTTTGAAATATATATATGTTGGGTAAGATTGTATCATTATGATTTTAAAATTATAATATTTTATATCATCATAATATATTTATAATTAAAATATCCTAACTGAAATGAAAAGTTTGACATCTTTCGTGAGTACTACGCCAGAGAAAATTTTAGAAAATTAATCGTAACGTTAATTAAAGGCGATAGACGATGACCGAAGGGCGGTTCTCAGATTTTCTGGCAAATCTTTGCCTCGCGCATGTTCAGAAATCGAAACCAAAAAACGTCATTTAAAACATTACGTGTTTGTCTTAAGCATGGAACAAAAATTGAACTAATGCAAATTGAAAATTTTCAACGCCGTTTGATTTTGTAAATGAGATTAGCAAACATTGTTATGGTTTGTTATAAAAGAAAAACATTTAAAAAATCGCTAATTTGAATGTTGAGCAATACACTGTAATAAAAATTTCGACGCAGTTAGTTGAATTCTGTAATATAATAAAATTTTCAAGGCTAAATTGCACAAGTTTAGTTAAATAATTAGATTTTTTACTGAAATGCCAGACATAAGGTCTATTAACTGTTCCAAAAAAAAAAAAAAAAAAAAAATGAAAATTCTTGTTTACAAACATGATTTGGTTTGGCCTTGACGCCTTAACGTCTCGTTGAGGCGAATCCCAGGAAACCTGCTTCTTCCAGTTTTGTCTGTGACCTTAACTGATATAACGCGAATCGTATTGAGAATGTTCAACGGCTGGATAAAAAATAAAAATAAGTAACTAGAGATGTGTCGAACTGATACAACTATTCGCACCGAAATGCAGTTCCTCACCCTCATCAGATATTTTTACCTGCTGCTTTTTATCACAAGATCCTGTTCTCTGTTCTATCTTCCGCTAGATCGAATTTCTACCTGGTCCTTCTGCCTAGAACGTTCATAGTATTTATCCAGTCCTGAATGGAACAAGGAAAAAGATTGTATGAACTAATAAAATTTATACATTTTAATAAGTTACCATGTGAAGTTCTGCTGGTTCATTATCATATCATATATAAATTGTATTATAATGATATTTAAACAAACAATGACAAAATTGTATTATGGATGATATGACAGAATAAATATAATATTGTACATTGACTATTAACTAATTTAAAAAGATTGTAGTTTGATGATCGGATCAAGACTCCGAAAGTTTATAATTTTATTTAAAGTTATTTAATAAAATAAATCAATATTTACGGAAGTCCGCATACACCAAAAAGTCTCTGATGATATTATTTCATTTTGATCGAACTTGTTATGTAGTTGGTATATGTAACTAGACGTTCTAGGCAGAAGGACCAGGTAGAAATTCGATCTAGCGGAAGATAGAACAGAGAACAGGATCTTGTGATAAAAAGAAGCAGGTAAAAATATCTGATGAGGGTGAAGAACTATATATATATATATATATATATATATATATATTAAATTATATTATTTAAGAAAGAGTAAGAAAAATAGAATAATTATGGAAGCCTATATCCTCCACATCCAAAAAACGTAAATCTCTGTATTAATCTTGATGACTTCAAAATTAATTTAATTACAAGAAATGGATGTATATTTAATTAAAAGTGACGTTAAAATTGATCAAAGTTAATGAGTTTCACTAAATTCGTGGAAATTCAGTTTAGGATCTTGTTACTTAGCTTACTTTGTTCATATTTTAATGTACTAACTGTATATAATTTTAATAAGTTTATTCCCATTGTTTATAAATTTTGTCTAAATATTATGTAACTGCTGCAATTTTTGTATCTTGTCCGTTCTAGCCCTGAAGAAGACATGCCAATTCGGGTCGAAACGTCGGCTTTCAATAAAATAGTTTTACTACTATTTAGCCTATTTATGACCGCCACCCCGGACCATCTTCTTCCTTTAAATTCATGAATATTTAGAACTATACATGAGAATTTATTAAAATCTATACATTTTACTAATTCATGCAATCTCTTTCGTGGTTTCACTCAGGATTGGGTAAATAGTCTGAACCAGTAAAACCTATACAAATATATAACTTGTACTATTTAAGAAAGAGTAAGAAAAACAGAATAATCATGGATATCTATATCCCCCTCAAAAAATAAATCTCCGTATTAAACTTTATGACTTCAAAATAATTTTAATTACATGAAATGGCGTTTATTTAATTAACAGTGGCGTTAAAATTTATTAAGTTTATAAGCTTCATGGATATCCGGAACTGGCATTTTTTTTAATATTTCATAAAAAATACTTTTGTTTGAAATGTGCAAATAATTTTTCCAGTCACTGTATTCTATTATAAAAACATTTCTTATATTTTATTCAATAGCATCTAATATTTATCTCTTTTTTTCAATTATTTTATTATTAGTTTTAATATCTCTTAGCATACTGATAAAATTCTACCAATATAAAAACATTTTGAAAACGTTGAACTGAAAAGCTGCCGACATGTTTTCTTTTGACATTTGTGTTTACCTGTTTATCAATCAAATATACAGTTCCAAGGACATGTTTCGCAGCACACCTTGCATAAGATGGTGTAACGTTATAATAACATAAATGGATTTTTTCTTTATTTTTAATTTATAAGTAATTTTCATTCTACAAAATTCTCATTCACCGAATACTTTATTTTATGAGATAACATTAATAAAAAAAAAAACAGTTTTCGTTTTCAAGGAAATAATACAATATCATTATTGCTGTCAATGAATTATATATTTATTTTTAAAAATAAATATTCTGGAAAGGTTGTTGGCCTTGATTGAGGCCACTTTTGGAGGCGATTAAAAAAAATGAGAAATTCATGTTGTGTAATATTTCACTGTAGTCTTGCGACGTGCTAAAGAACATGATATCAAAATCAGAACATACCACGTTTGCTTACTCATTCGCTTTTCAGAGGAAAATTTAGATGCGCATATGGTAACATATGGCGCCAAATGAATCCCCGTTTGTGATGCAAACTGAAAAGTGATACGGCAAGCACTGATGAGGATTGCAATTGTGAGGTCATGGTATCGCATAACCAGAGGGCATCGGGTAGCCTTAAGATAAGATATAAACGACATTATTAAACAGATAAAAGGATTAATTTATTTTTAATTCAATTCCAAACAAACATACCAAATAAATTTTGTAATCAGCTTCCGGCACGGAGTCGATTGAGTCGAACCACTGCGTGTCAAGAAGGTTCTAATGGAAATACCGGACGGTCTCAATAATTTAAACACCTCGTAATCCAAAACCCCCGACAATCCGAACAAGATAGGAAAAAAAAATTGAAGTTGACAGACGAGAGACGGAATGGAAATGGCTCTGTTTTTCAGTACATGTTATTGGAATCGCTTCGTGCGGAAGTGTCGAAATCATATTCGGTTTCTGTAAACAGAAAAAATTAAAGCTAGGCGGTCATCAAGAAGTTGAGGAATCTCTTTATATAGTTTTTGCAGCAAAGATTGAGATGGTGTCCGATTCCCTGAATTGAGTAAAAGCATTTCTTTGATATATATATATTTTTTAAGAAGGATGATAGAGTGTATTTTAATGCCAGTAAAGACTGGCTTGATAATTTTAAAAGCAGATATTTATTTTCATTTTATTTTCCATTAAATTTGACAATGCGTTGTAACGCATCAAGCAAATATGTTGGCGTTTATTTTATCTTCTTGTATTCTTGATACTAGCTTAACTTGTCTCCAGAAGATCTCTAGGCCACTGCCTTTCTTGTCGTCGTTGAGGATCACCAGGTAACATGGATGAAGATAGAGATAAAACGAGTGGATTTGGATGATTGAGAGTAGAAGAATGATATGTTGTGTACTTGTTGTGTATGTAGGATTTTACTTTTGGTATGTTCATGTCTGTGTGCATGGTGCGCTTTGAAATAAACCAAGGAGCATTGACGATTTTACGTATTATTTTGGATTGTGTGGTTTGAATTTTGTTTATATGTGCGTGTTTTGCGGAGCAGAACTTTGGGCAGATATTGGATACGTTTTTTATATTTATTTTTACTTCATTCGGAAAATTTCTTTATGCTCAATTTTATTTTTCGTTATAGATATCATCGAAACATCATAAAGGTATTTAATACTTTCTTGGAGTGGACGAATGGTACCAAATCAACAACATAAAAAATCAGAGCCTCAACGGACATCAAACGATCATTTTCAGAAATTATTCTTTTTGGTTTGATAAGTGTTAATACTTAACTGATAACAGATTGAAATCCCATCCTAACAGATAACAAGCTCTTGTTGGATGAATTATTAGTATAATAAAATATAGTAGGTAAAAATATCTCTTGAGGGCAAGGAACTGCTTGTCAGTGTGAGTTGTTGGATGAGTTTCGGGATAAGCTGATTGGGGTTCAAAATTATGTCTTGTTCAGGAAGTCATGCATCATTAAATTGGAAAGGGACATAAAGCCTTTAGGTCTTAATAGGTTCGACTAGAGTTTTATTTTGGTTAATCATCACCTATAAAAAAACCAAAAAAAAAAAACCCTATACATCTAAGAAAAAAAACAACACAAAAACTTAGTATCCATCGCCAACACCGAATGTGGACTTACTTCGACTTGGCATTCTCAGACCAAAACAGTTGGGCCATGACTCATGCTAAGCCACCAATCAGTGTTACCTTGCTTATTACCAAACCTCCCGCCCGTGAAGGACTCCTGTCTGGTAGATCGACGAACTGTCTGCAACTCTTTGTTATCGTGTGGCATACTTAGCGATATTACACTTATCGATCCTGTCTAACAACGGAAACGTTCCGTTGCTTTTACACAACATTACTTGTTATTAATAAGTTCCACTAACGAGCAATTACATAGACACAAAAAGTCCTTTGTTTCTTTGTTTTGGCTGACAAGATATTAAATAGATAATTTACTTGTTTTGAAGAATTTGTATGACATCATTTAACGAAGAATAACGGGTAAATCAATCGTTTTATAAATGCTTAAATCATTCTGTATGTGTGTGTGTGTTGTGTGAGTAAGTATTGTATGTGTAAATATATATATATATATATATATATATATATATATATATATATATATATATATATATTATATATATATATATATATATATATATATATATAGTTTCCTTTTGCACATAAATTATATTTAGTTTTTCTTGTACTTTTAATGATTGTAACCTAGTTTTTTCATTTACATCTTATGTAGGTTTTTATGTGATTTTTCCTACTGTAAAAAATTAATTTCAATTTTCTAAGTAGTATTCAAACCACCATTATGTCATGTGTAAGGTTAATGCAACCATAAACATGTAGCTTATCAGTATGACATGTTGTAATGTATATAATAAAAAAAAAAAAAAAAAAAAAATCATTCTGTCAACTGAAAGGCTCATATATTGCTTTATCATACTTTAGTTAAAACCACTAGCGGATCCAGGATTTAATTTTGGGAGGCTTCAGCCCGAAAGATTTTTTTTTCATATACATATAACGATAATTAATTTGAAAAAAAAAAAGAAAGAAATTAACTGCCTATATGGAATGGTGTTTAAGTGGTTCTTGAAATTCTATTAAATATAATTACACGAACAAGGCTACTTTAAGAGATAGTTTTTTATTTTGTTTCTGTAAAACATGGTTTTATTTCATATTTTACCATTTGTGGGGAGGGGGAGGGGGCTTTAGCCCGAAAGCTCCCCCTCCCAGTAGATCCGCCTGTGATTAAAACATGAAAGTTGTTGAATTTGTATTTTTGAATAATTAAACACTTCAAGTCCTAACAAATTTATGTTTTTTTTTGTAAAATCTAGATTTGAAAGGAGATACATTAGCGTGAGTTAGCTTGGCTACATCAGGACGTGAGGAGAAATCAGAGGATGTTCTTTGCGATAGGAGAAGTTATGTCGAGCTCAAGGTCAATGCGAACGATAACTAGTATTCAAATAATATAAAAAAACAAACAAACATATGATGTAGAAAAATAAAATTGTGAATCAGGCGAAAAGAAGAGATATGTCAAAAACTATTGTTGATTAAACAAAAAAAAATAAAAATAAAATAAAAAAAATAATAATCATAAACCGACTCAATTTGATTATTTTGCACCCATAAGCTAAAGATATTCGTTAAACGATACCAGAATATATCAGTTGTTTTTTAAAATAATTTACTTATCATTTAATTCAATTCATTTATAAGTCTTTCTTACCAAATATTTCGAAGGTCACTTTGGTTTTGGTCGTTGAGTTTGAAAATATCTTCTTGCCAAAAAATTTAAAAATAACTTCATTAAAAAATATTGGAGCAGCAGTCTCGGAGAAAAGACGCGGACGGAGGGCGGACAAAAATTTTTGTTATTCGATTTTCAGATTCTACTTATCGTGAACCGTAAAACCGCAAATTTTGATGGGGAGGATTATATTTTTTAATTTTTTGAACGATTAAAATGGTTCATTATTGAAAACAATAAATCAACCAATATTTAAAAATTTCGATTCGAGTTCTGATTTCGATGAAACGTTTTTTGTTTTATAAAAAATTCAGATACCTTTGAAACACCTGATTATAAAAAATTACAAAAGAGTGTATACTTCTTGAGTTAATCGGAAATCTAATTTTACCACCCCTCGTAACTTTTTTTCTAGTTTCTTTTCGTGGAAGTAAATTATATAGATAAGTTTAAAAGGCGTCGAGGAGAATACTATAGCCAAGTTTCATTGAAATCGGTATATTTAGTCGTATACCAAAAAAATTCTATTATTTCATAGGAGGGATAGAGGTGGATATATTAAAAAAAAAAAAGTACAATCTACTGATCTACTGTGTTAATACTTCATAAGCTACACCATATATATCAATAAATAACATGTTTATTTATATTCTGTATTTATAATTGGTTCTAAACAGGACACAAGTCCCACAATAATAAAGTTATTTTCATTCGTTTATAGCTCTCAACATGACGAAAGTATCGAAAATCTGACAAATCTCTTTGGTTCATATTTGTCGTCACAATAAAATGACTAATGGTTATTAACATAGTGCAAAATAATCATTTTTGTGGTCTACATGTTATAATGATAAATGAAAATCTCATGAACGCCACTGTCCATTATTGAATAGAAATTATTAATACATTCAAATCTCTCTAAAAAATTCTTTAAAATTAAAAAAATCGTCACATATTCTATAAAACTCTCTATTTACAGTATATAAACAAATTTTACTCACTAGGCTGCCAGTTTTTTTCAAGATAAACAGAACAAGATATGTCTATTAGAACCTAGGTATTGATAATGTCATGAACGAAAAGATTTTTAGCACAATATTTCTTTTATTTGAAAAGAGGCAGACTCCGGGGGGTAGGAAGGCCCCCCCCTCCCGATTAAAATAGAGAAGGTGCGGGAATATCGTGATTATTATATTCCGTGATTCCTTGTATAATTTTCAAAATTTAGGATTAATTACCGTATTATTAAATTCCCTCAATAATATTTTGTTAGAATATATTAATTTTATATTAGTATGTTTTCTTACAATCTAGACAATAATTTCTTATTATCGAATAATTTAAGCCAGAAGTAAAGCAATTACTCATGGTTTGGATTCCCTATTGTTTCAACTCAAATAGTTTCACTCGTCTTATATTTTTTTTTAATGTTATTATTATTAAATTATTTTTGGCCTTATTTTTGTTTTTTTTCCTTTTTGCGCTAATACTTATTTATGAGAGAGCTATAATATATTAATTGAAGCAAAAATCATAACCTCTAAAACTCATGGAGGTCACGCAGTCAGTAAAATTAATCGTATATTTACGTCATACGGATTAAAAATAGCAAAAATAATGAAAATTTCTCTCAAGGATGGTGCTAGAAGAATTAAAATTAAGCACCCAGTTGGTAAATTTATCACGGATTATTTTTGTATAGATCATTTGACGAATTGAAAACCGATTATAGTCAACTGTTGTTGCTAGTCAACACCTAGCCCACCTGAACAAATTGACTGTTTCTTTATTCATTTGTATCTAAAAATAAACTCCTGGCTTTTCTATCTGCGAACAGATAGTTGAGCTAGGTGAAGAGTTTCTCAATTTGTTTTTTTCTTAAATTACTGGCAGCCTTCTCTAGGAACTACGGGTGGGGCAAGCTATAAATAAGTTAATATTTCTGTAGGCTTATTGTGGGAGCATACGGGAGTAAACAGTTGACATTCCATCTCACATCTGGTCACTGGGATAGTTCCGACGCATTACTTGTTCTTTAGTTAGCTATTGGAATAAAGCAAATTATTAGGAAGCTAATACATTTATTTATTCAAATAATTAGAAAAGAGAGGTTCTAAAATGAGCCTTTCAGTTGATAGAATGACTAGCTCAATTTTAAACATTTTGGATTATTAATTTTAGAGATATTTCTGATAGAAAAATGTATACTTATATTCACGGTTATATATTTCAACACTGGAATCAACTTACTGCCTGTACAGATATTATAATTTTTTCTACTAGAAATATTACTAAATTGATTTTACTCAAATATTTTAAAATTGGGGTTAGTCATTCTGTCAACTGAAAGACTCAAATAATCTTATACTTCCAACAATTTAAAACCTTATATTAAAAAAAAGGTATAAAATAAAGGAAAAAAAATTCATCGAATACTCATTTATTTTAATTTGTCTTTACTTGCAAATTCGACCTTATTATTATATTTATATGTATTATTTTACTGTTCGTTGCAACTTTATATCACTTCTTGTATTCTAGTAAATCCTGCTTATAATCTTTCATATATATTATCGTATCGTATTTTTAAAAAAAAGGATTTTTCATTATTTAAACATTCATCTTTAGTTCATCATTTCAATTTTCATACTGCTTTTCTCCTAATGCCTTCTCAGTTTCTTTATACTGATCTATTACACTATTATTTTTATTTATTTATTTTTTGTTATCTTATTTTCCTTAGACCTGAAATTTAGGTGGAATAGTCGGCACATAACAAAATAAGGGTTAATGACCTTTGGGTAAGGAAAGGTATAAATATGAAATGACATGAACAATAATAATGAATTTTTTTTAAATCGTTGCTTTGTATTCATATTACATTTAAATACAATTCCAGAAAGAGAAACATCACTTCCTCCTCCATACCAATTTTGAAAGTAATTCGGACCTAAATCCGAAAATTGTTGCATTTCATATCTAATTAAAAAAATTTCTTTCAATTGAAATTTTTAATTCTGAAGATTGAAGTCTGAAGATTCACCTTTTGATCTGTTACTTTGCAAATAATTTTGAAGCGAGTCAGAAACAAATTTTTCAACAAGATATTGAAGTGATGGAAACATTTGAGACATAACAAAAAAATATTGTTTGTTATTTAATTGAGACGCTCAGCAGTTGGTTCACATTACAAAATTTACAAATACATATCAAAATAATTAAAAATCAACAATACAATGTCACAGGTGAATCTACGGGGGGAGGGAGGAGGCTTTAGGACTGAAATTAATTAATTAATTTAATAGGACTTCAAGAACCTCTTAAACATCATTTCATATAGGTAAATAATTTCCTTCTTTATATTTTAAAAAATTAAGTATCGTTTAATATGTATATAAAAGCTTTCGGACTGAAGCTTCCTCCCAAAAAAAAAAAATACCGATAGGTATCTGGACTGGGCCATAAGAACATAAGAAACATTAAGGTCATTATGGATGGTTTTATTTGTAACAAAGTAGGGAACATTGAGGATTTTACGAAGGATTTTCGATTGTAAGCATTGGATACGAGAGGAATTCGATGGTTTAATGGAGCCCCATAGCTCAACTCCGTAAGTACAAATAGGCCTTATTAGAGTCATGTATATGAGTCTTTTGTAATTAATTGGAACTTTAGAGCGTTTGTCTAGTAATTGCTGAAGTAATCGGAAACGTCGAGCGGTTTCTTGTCGTCTCAGTCTGGTATAAAAAAAAAATTAAATCCTGAATCCGCAAGTGTATACTGTTGCTTTGCAGTATAACAGAATGATTTCAAATTTAAATTGTTTATTACAGAATTTTATGTATAAGTGTAAAGTAAAAGAATAGCCATTTGTCTTAAGATACAAAAAGTTTAACAGGGTTCACCAAATATTCTCTATCTACGTTCAAGGAATCCTAGCTTAAACTTTTATTTCCATATTGAAATCCTTTAGTTTTTATTTTAAATTTTATATGGGAGTCCGAAAAAAACAAAGTATGTCAAATCAAATCAACCAAAGTCCTCAATCAACACATTCAGGTATGAATGTTCCTCAATCCAATATATAAATTTCCATGGAGGATATTTGGAGAACACAATGTTTAGAAAAAATACTTCAGGTAGAGATTCTTTTGATTTATACAGATTTATGAAAAAAATATCTGTCAATAAATAATTTAATTTTGGAATCATTTCTTATCCATGCCAGCCACGGTAAAATGTTAAATAAAAGTAAGAAAGAAAAATAAATTTTATTTTGGCACATTTAGTCCTCTAAGAATAATTATAATGAACAAATCGATGGTTTTAGTCCCTCCAGAAATGATGTAGGGGAAACTCTTAGATATCAGGAGAATTTTGGGTGATAAATATTCAGGACGCAGTCTTTTTTAATTTTTTTTTATTTTTGTCAACGTTTCAACCCAAACATGTGGGTCATCTTCAGGGCATGGTTTGAGCACTGAGGTTGATCATGTACTGAGATCAGGAGAATTTAATTTTTTTTCTGAAAAATTAATACGACATTAATAATGAATATCTAATGGAGGACTCAATAAGACTTGAAATTGCCCTAGTGATGCTTGAAACATCGAAATAAAATAGCTAATAAACAAAATGTTGGTGAATAATGGCCTAATTTATATAACAAATAAAAAGATGGTATTTGTCTGGCAATATAAGAAAATCAAAAAATAATTATTTAACAAAACATAATGATATAACCTCAAAATTAAAATAAATCAAGTACAAGTAAATAGATTACTTTGTACATAAATACATATGAGTGTGTTCACATATTTGTACTGATTGACAATATTGATAATATATAAGTGAGATAACAGTCAAATGAAGGTGACAGCTCTTAAATACGAAATTTTATTCTTAGGTGTATTCGGAAGATCGATTAATGAGGAAGCGGAAGAATGGCTTTTTGATTGTAAAGGTTCGGAAAAGAAATACACCTTAAAAAAGTATCAAGTTTTTATTGCCGTAAGCTATTCACGTATAAACATATTATTAAAAAATTTCATATTGTACACTTTAATATTCTATCATTAGAAGTGCCATTAAGGAGAAGAGCTAAAGACAGGTTTCCTTAAATACATCCGCTGCCTTGCAGCGGCACCGTTATGCAATCGGTCATGGAACTTTGACCATATAATGTGTCCTCTTTATCCAACTCGATTTGTGATGCTGCCATTGGGAACTATAATTTCAATTATCTTTGTTACACACGTTTACTTCTAATTGAAACAATTGAGTAATAATGAGCTATTACTTCTTATCTGCTACAATCGAAATTTAATTTCACTCGGAAATGGACCTAGTGATTTCAGAGCTCGGTATCCACAATACTTTTGAGGATCAAAAACTGTCCATATTTACTATTATTCATAGAAAATTCTGGTTAAATTCCTTAAACATCAAAATCAATAAAAATAACCCATTCAGCCAGAGACGGATGAAATAGTAAGTGGGTCAAGCAGCCTCCATAAAATTATCGAACAAATATAAAAACAAAACAAGTTGCATTGCTTAAGCCCATTTAAAAACTTTTATCTTGCGGAATCTGACAACACAAAGTTGTTCAAGAAGTACCGCAAGTCCATCAGAACCCTTACACTAGTTTGCTGCGCAGACTGAAGTCAGAGTATACCTACTTTTTAAACTAGATACGTACCAACCCTCGTTGTGGCTGCGGATAATTGAGTAGTATTTCTTAACAGCAAATTGACACTCGCGTGTAACAGTACTAAAATTGTATAATTATGAATTATGGCAAACGTTGGAGTTTCATTTGAATATTCCAAACAAATTCCTCTGTATTTCAAATAACATTTATTACCTAGCCAATTTAATTTTTCCCCTAGAAGGAGAGAAAAAAGTAACTAAACAACCAGTAATTTTATTGTTATTATTTAAATTGAAAAGTTAATTGTATTAAATAAATAATTTGTATTCATGCTTTGTACTAAAAAACAACGAATAATTTTTAAAAAATGCATTAAAAATTCTTCATTTATTGACGAAATATCCGAATATTGTAGCTGGAAATAGTTTCTAGAGTGCTCTGATCCATTGGAAACTATTTTTAATTGCATTTGTGAGGAAAAAATATGCAAAATGCCGAGTTTTAGGTTCATAGACGTCAATTATTCAGTTAAAGATTTTTTACCACCATTTTATGGCGAAAAAACAGAAAAAAATAATAAAATCCCATTTCAATATATACACCTTTGGTGTGCAGAATTCATAAGTTCGCAAGTGCGTCTCCCGCCTCCTCTCAGAACATTTCTTGATCCGCCATTGTCATCAGGATTTTAAATAGAGTAACCCATTGATGTTTTTCCCGCATCCAACACAAATAATGAAAATAACTAAAACTACGACTTGAACATAACAACTTATATGAAATATAACAAATAAAGATTTTCTTTGGGTTTGGTTGTCAAATCATTAATAAAAACTGTAGCTTACGCGTTTCGTAATTTAATGAACATTTAAAACTACGTACATAAAATTATAGTTACTATTCTTTCTATTGTGAATCATCAAGAGAGACAGATCTGCATGGCTAAGGTGAGTTGAGAAAGAGAACATCAAGATACCCTGGATCTGTAAATTATTATCGTAACACTGCGAACTAACCACAGGAAAACGACGAAACATTTCAACATGATGAAAATTGAAAAGTACGACAATCACAGAAAAAAAATACAATGTGAATTAGCACCGTATGAAGACGCAACATTTATAAAAAAATCTTAAAAACAAAGAAAATCAATAAGATTAAAATGTTTTTTACAAAAACAAAATATAGAATTTAGACGAGTGGAAGAAAGAACTGAAGATTTATATATATATATATATATATGCACGTAAACACATTTATTCAAAAATATATGTATATTAACCAAATAAGATTTGATGAAAAATCTTGATGGTCATTTGTAATAATAAATAAATCCATAAATAAGATATAATTCAACTAATATTTCAATAATAGATGGCAGAAGCTAATGTATACAAGAAAATAAAGTCATCATATATCTATTATATATGATACATTATAAAATAAGTTATTTATATCATCAGATATTAATGAATGGAATGGGATTCAGCTAATTTGGGTCTAATTTTTCCTATGATAAATACGTTCCTAGATTGGTCATGATCAGAAAATATGAATCATTTCAGAATTCTGGTTTTATCAGCCATTATGGATAACACTTAGTAATATTTCACTTTTTTTATAAAACGGGAAAGATTGCTTATTATTATTTTTTAATTAGCGGTGTAATGTTTAAATGGTATTAAATACTTTTAATTGAAAAAAATTAACTTTTATAAAAGGATAAACTATAGAAAAAGTAGTCATATTTCTTTTTGTCCCAAATAGGTTCAAAATAACAGATATTTAATTTTTATTTTGAATATTGAGGAACATAATTAATCTCACATAATCACCGAGGCTATATTGTTAAGTTGGTCAGAGATGAAAATCAGATACAAATTTATTTTAAATAATAGTTTAATTAGAAAACCTCTATCTGTATACATTTGTACTTGAAAGTAATCAGAGTTATTATCAACCAATTATTATATTTATTATTAATTACAGGATGTAAGGTATGGAGAATTGTGCTACTATATAAATTTAATTATTCATACAAATCAAATAATTTAAGTTTAATTTTTAAAACTTATTTTTTTTTTTTAGTCATCTGGGGAAAGAGTAACAGTGTGCCATTGGACAGAAGCACTGATGAAAGATGCTAGGAAAGTTTGGAAGCTATAAAATTGTTTATCTAAAACAACCTTATAACATAGAGATGGCCTCAACCTATATAGGTAGGTTAACATAGTTTTTTTAATACAGATAGAGTTATTACACAAGGATTTCAAGATTTGTTAATGATTTATAAATATTTATTTAAAAAATACGGTATCTTATTTTAATAAAAACTTAATTCTTTGAAAAAAAAAAAATAGAATTTACAATAAACTTGGCCAATGCTGATTTAACATATTGTTAAAACATTTTGTTTTGAAAATAAATGATATTATTGTTTGTTTTTTTTACTTCTTTTACGTTTTTCTTCTACTTATTTTCTTATTATATGATCAACTATTCATAAATTTATTGAAAACAATTTGTTTTTTTTAAACTGTGCATTAAGAAATATTATAAATGTTACATTCAATTATACATGGTTCAATGAAAAATAGTTTTTAATTCATTGGTGCAATTAATAATGCTTCGCAAAACACTGTAAAGATTTTTTGTTTTAAATATTTATATAATTTAATTTTTATGAACTAATTATATCATCCTTCTATTTGCTTATATTATTAATTAACTCATATATAGCGAGTTCAGTTTTTTTTTTCAATTTTGTTAAATTTAATGAATATTTCAAACAAAGTACTTAAAACTATAATAACTGATCTTTCTAACCCCATTGAATCTTCAAGACATTGAAACAAAATAAAATGTGTGTAATCAAGTAAAATATGAAATAGAAGGCAGCAATAAAAATAATCAATAATAGTATAGATGCCAATAATAAAATTCTAAAAAAAATATTTTGAAAAATCACTGCAAACATATAACGGATTTCAAGGCAAACCAGTTTTATTTATAATGATGGGTCTCAGACATTCAATATTTTTATTTTTCTTACTCATCTGTTTATTTTATCTTAAGATTTAGAGTTAATTGAAAAAAAAAAATCTTTAGACAAATTAGAAAAACAATACAAAGAGAAAAAAAATACAATTTTTTTATTTCTTTTGGTTTGTGATTAGCTAATAATTAATATCTTCACATATTTTTACAGAGTATAGCAGAGGTCACCAGTAAATAAGAAATATCATTAAAAATATGACAAAGAAATAAAAAAATGTTGAAATTTATTTTTCTCTCATTAAATAATTTAGTTGAAGGGAAATATTCATTCAATAAAGTTATTGTTGCTTAAAGTTATATAAAAATATTATATGGATTGTATAAAAATATAAGTAACGAAAATATTCTAATTTTTAGTCTGAAGATGGAACATGAATCTACTTTCACGACCCGAAA